>CM023357.1:34877552-35011880 GCA_013282895.1 Eriosoma lanigerum | reverse complement strand
CTAATGCAAATGGTAATGATAATATTATAGCCAGCTCTATAGGTCAGGATGAGACCAGTCACACAGAAAAACAGGAATCAAATCAAACAAGTAAAACTAACTCCTTGGGTGAAGAAATTATAACTTCACCTATTATTGAAAAAACTAACGTTCTTAACCAAGAAAGTTGTACCAAAACAATAAATTCTATAAATTTTGATAATACTAATGCTGGCGTTGCGAATTTAAGTAGATCTGGTTCCGTTGATCAACTTAAAGATTGTAAACTCACAAGTATCACAGTTAAGCAAGATTCCAACACTATTATTAATAATGATTCTGTATGTGATGAATCAATAAATTTACCGATTATTGAAACAATTGGTGCAGATATAATGGATAATAGTAAACCTAATTCCATTCTACTTATATCAGAAAATGAACTTTTGACTAGTATGGATAGAGATGAAACTATAGATGATGGTTCTTTGTTAGATTATTCATCTGACACATCTGTAAAGGAACGAGATACAATATCTTCACTATTATTAAGTAGAAATAATTCTATTTGTCAAGATACAGAAAATAACTCAATCGTAGATATTGATAAACATGATTTAGAAACAATTAATAGAAAAGATTCATTTTGTCAAAGTAAAAATAAATCGTCAATAATTTCATCTAGAAATAGTTCAATTTGTCAAGATATAGATACTCAATCTTCAAAACTTTCTAGCAGGAAAAGTTCTATTTTAGATGAATTGATTGATAACCCCTTTAAGTCACAAATAAGCGAAAAATGTTCTAGTTCTAGCTTTCTAGAGTCTGATTGTTTAGAACACACTGAAGTGGCCAACGAATGTTTAAAGCTTTTACATAAAACTGAACCTAATGGTAATGAGACTTCACTAGTTAATAAGAAGATGGAGAATATTATTTTAGATAAAATAAATATGACTAGCAATGATCCAGAAAGTACATACTCAAATATAATAGATAAACAAGAAAGTATGACTTCCAATAGGTCATGCTCTATTAGTAACGGAGAAGAAAATATTCCAATTTTTGTAACAGAAAAAAAAGATATAATAACTAGTCAAACGGGTTTAATACGTGAACAAATTGTTAAATCACCTATTTGTGAAATTCAATCAACAAAAGATTTGGTTACAAGTGGATCAAGTTCTATTTGTGAAGAAACAAATTTACAACAAAAATCCCAAACATTAAGTAGCTCTGTAGCTAGTGAACATAAAATGTTACAAAGTTATGATAATGAAATTATTTCGTCAATATACAACGATAGAAATGTCTTAAATGTAACTGAAGAAAGTATTGAAGGTTCAAAATCTTTAGGAAGAATAGGTTCTTTATGTGAAGAAATTGCTAAATTTTTAACTGAAGATGATAAGAAAAAATCAACTATTATTAAATCTGAACCACATAATGAAATTCTATCACAAACTAGTACTTTTGAAAATCGTACAATAACGAAGCAATTAGACTCTAGAATTGAATCAAATCCTGAAGAAAATAGAAATTCATTTAAATCATTTGAAAATAAATCTTTATCATCAAATACTTGTGATACAAACGAAACCGATATTAAAAATTTAATAAAAGATACTGAACAAGTTCAAATTAAAGAAAAAAATGAAAAAATGAAAAATGATGATCTATCTGAAACGAACATCACTGCTCCTAATATTCAGGCCCAAAGTATAATATTAATGATTGATGAAAATAATAAGACTGGTAAAATGAATGTTGCTCAAATCGTAGAAAAAGTTAGTGATAAAAATTCTTTTATTAAAAATAATGTGATAATGGCTAACGAGAATTTAAAAACTATTGCCCCGGAATCTAATATTACCCTAAATGAAAATATTAGTAAATCATCAACCGTGTTAATTGAAGATGCACTGAAAATATGTGATGAAAATTTTTTAAAATGTAATAATGATTGTAATTCAACTGTTATAGATAAAAATGTTAAACAATCATTAGGTATTACTTTATCTAATGAAGATTTAGGTGTTACAAAAGATGTAATAATACAATTAAAAAGAGACGTACAAGAAACCTTAGACCAAACTAATAGTGACGACAATAAATCATTTACTCCACATAATGAAGTTAGAATTTCTAGATCAATGAATATAGATGATGATGACGATAAAAATGAAACGGATGAAAATATACCAGGGTCTCCAATATCCAGTGGACCATCTCTTATGCCATTGCAACTCGATAACCGACATGTGGAAATAGACATTGATTTTAATAAAGCTTTACATGAACATAGAACTACGAGAGGAGAAGATTTGACAACTGAAACAAATGGTAACCATGTCTTGGGAACGAAAACAACGGAACATGATAATATTAATCAAAATCAAAGCACGTCTTCAGATACTGTACAAAGCTGGGGTAAACCATTAGGTTTACCACCAGTACAAAACATCAATAATAATGGTTTTGATCCTATTTACGAGTGGGGGAAACCATTAGGTCTTCCTTCACCAACAAAACCCGTCCAAGATCTCTCCGAGATTCAAAATTTAAGCAGTAAGACTACGCCCAAGAAAAATATGAAGAAGGCTATAGACAATAAACCAATAATAAGTGTCATTGGTAACAAATTTTTAAAAATAATAATTTAGCAACAGATAATTTAAATAATTTTATTATGTTAATTTTTCAGATAAAGACTCACAAAATAGAATCCGACGTTCAGAATCACCAAGTAAACTAAGAAGTCGTTCCTCAAGTCGAATGTCAAAAATTAATCCTATTTACCTGGATCTGATTTATGTGCCACATCATGGGAACTCAAAATATGTATCTTCGGACTTTTTTAAACGCATCAGAGCTAGAAATTATGTGTTTAGCGGTACAGACCCTAATAAAGAAGTTTTAAATGCATTAATCGAAGGCAAACAGGCCTGGGAGGATCAAAATTTAGGTGAGTGTTTACTATAATATTATTTTTTTTAAATTAGTGATTTTGAAAATGCCTAAAAAAATTTGTTGACTAATATGAATAATATGTTATTATTTAGAGGTTACCATTATACCAACTTACGATACTGATACATTGGGTCAATGGATGGCAGAAAACGAGGAACTTCTGACGAGGTTAAAGATAGATTTAAGTCCTAGCGCTAGCCGATGTACGATAAAATTGCAAGATCATAACACCAGTTGTTCTGCGTATAGATTAGAATTTTAATTATTTCTACTATTTAGATTTTAATACATTTATTGATGTAGTATTTGTCCATCATTATGTAGAAATGTACTTTTAAATGTGATATTGATAAAAAATTTCTGTCCATTTTACTTACTAATGAAATGTCTGCTTTATTTTCTTAATATTAACAAGTAAAATATCTACGATATTCGTTTCAAAAATAGGTAGAATTTAGCTTGGCGCCTGCGTATCCTACAACAAAACCATGAACATTAAATTACAAGACTAGATAATCCATTCTGAATAGATTTATTTAGTAAAGAAGCATTAATTGTTGAATACTATTATGTTCAATCTTAATTATGTTTAGTTCCAATGCGGCGACAGCGACTTCTTTATATTTAAATGTTTTTCGTCTTAACCAATTTTATATTTTATTCTTTTCATCCTTAATAATAACAATTAGATATGTAGGTATGTAAAGATTTACATATGTTAAATAAAGTATTGAAATATTCAGTAGATTATATTATCAATTAATTCGCTTTATGAATTGGAATTTTGCAAGTCAAAAACATTATGTGATGAACATTTTTAATAATACATTTTTACGAACTGACTTTGTACGACAGGGTAATCGAAGAGACCGTTAAAATCGGATATCAAAATTGCTGAATAACTCTAGTAACCTACCTTTAATGTTTTATTTATTAAATTTTTAATCCCATATATTAATTGTTATTGAATGCACGACGTTGAACGTACTAAAATTCTATAATATTATAATGTATCCATGCATCCATCCATGTCCGTGTTAATGTAACTATAAGCCTTATAAAAGTAGATAATTAATTTTAATACATTTTTTATTCCGAATTATTGTTAATAAGATAAACTGGAAAAATTTAATTGATCCCAAGTATAAATAAATTCAAATAGCTGAAAAATGATATTTTTTATTATCATTATTATGGTAACAATAAATTATTATTTCATGTTATGTTTAATTACGAATAATTTGAGTGATCGTAGGAAATACGAGTATAACATATTATAACGGAATTTAACATAACAAAGGATATATATTAACAACATTTTAGAAAATAAATTTTTTATTACGGCATTTAAATTTTCATTTGTAAACTTATATAACAATAATTTACAATCCACTATAATAGTACACCATTAATTTTTAACAAACCAATTAATAATACCGTATTATACCTAGTTATGTACCCCGTAATAGGAATAAGGTTAATTCATCAAGTTTGTGATTTAATTTTGGGTACATTAAACTAAATTAGAATCATTCAATAATGCTATTTTTACTTTAATATGCAATTACTTATTTCTGTCCAAAAACATGCCTACTTCATTACGTCCAATTTATCCATCCTCTTATCATCTCATGGGTGTCTTATACAGTATATTTAAATACAATTGTTAGTCCTTGTTTTAATAAATAAAAAAAAAATTATTTATTGTTTATTTAAAAATTTTTTTTATCTATACTTAAAAAATAAATGCGCATATTTAATTTCACTCATTTTTAATTTTTATAGTTTACATTTTTTGTTTTTATGAAATGGTTAATTTATTCGTATATATTATTAGCCTCATTCATTGCTACTGTCAATCTATTTTGAAGTTTGAAGATACGATTATTATTTAGGATTCGTGTAAGCTTTTTACGAGTCATTTCTTAAATGGTGCTATGTTCCGTCATGGATAAGGTTATTTTAATGACTTAAATGAAAAACGTGATTTATCTATTTTAGTCTTTAAGATATTTTAGCATCATTATACATTAATCTTTTATATGGTTAGTTAATTGTATTGAACAATAATTATATATATTATAATAATTGATGTTCGTTTGAATAGTTTGCAATGAACCATTTGCAAGCAGAGTTCGTCGCATTAAATATATTATTGGGTAGTTTAAGTTTTATAGTTTATTTTTTAATTGTATTTTATATTTTTATCTTTAGTACATTTTTAATAAAAATATATTCCAGAAATTATGCAATTTGCACGATTTTCTATCATAATTTGTAATCGATATTTGCATTTGCATATTAAGATAATTTTTTGTTCTGTTTTTAATAAACATGTTTTATCTTTTATAACATTCATTATTTATAAATCTATCATATTATTTAGCTGTTTACATGATACAAGATTAATAGATTATAAATTTATAATATTATTTTATTTGTCAACTAAAAAAGTAATTTAATTTAGACCTATTCACGTAAATTATGGTTAGTCATAACTCAAAAATATCAAAATAATTAATAAACTTGATTATTTTTTAGATATATTAGTTTATAACTATACAGCGTTTAAATTATTTTAATTTAGCTATATAAGGTGAAATTTAACATTCAAAATACACCTGTTTTTACATAAACTTTAAACAATTTTTTTTAAAATATTTATTATTATATACCTTTATGATATTATGATTATTTATAACATATTATTAATATTACTCGTATTAAAATATAAATTACTTAATCTTCCAGTTTTAAACTTACGCAAATTATATTATTATATAAGATTAGTTTGTTAGAAATATGTATTTTGACAATTAAACGTTTGATTTTAGAACCAAATCGATATTTTTTATAGTTGGTTTAGCTTAGATAAAACAAAATATAACTAATATTGAATTATCTATCTATAAAAAATTATAATATGAAGTAATTTAATAATTAAATGTAGAAAAATTAATCAATTATATCTTGTAGGTATTTAAAATATTAATAATGTATATTTAAGTAACATTCATTTTATTAACTTAATGAATATAATTCTATGGTACTGCTTATTTAAATATGTCTTATTTATATATATAATTAATAATTTATCCTAACCTAATCCTTTTGTTACCTTATCAAGTAGATTAATTTTTTGACCTTTCAGTACTTATAGGTTCTTTAAAATTAAAACTTATTATTCTTTTTTGATAACTTTTAATATGCCACATTTATATAAGAACATTCAAATGTTTTAATTTGTATTTCTGTCATACTAGTAAATAGGAACTACCATATCCACTAAGTACTATACACTTATATTCTATAAATAAACTTATACTTATAAAGTCGTATATTTCTTTTGTTTATCACAATTTATTGACAAGAACATGAATAGGTACAGTATACCTTACAATTCCCTACTGACTACAATATTCATATTATACATTGTGTATCTACGTATATATTATGAACGTTTTTCATGTAACCCATAATAGATAAATGTGTTTAAACTCTATGTCTCAATTTCGTAGTTTTAAAAATATTATATTTACCTATCAATATTAACATAATATTTCACTTAACACAATCTTGAAATTACAAATAACTCATTATAAGTTCTATAATAATCAAAGAAGTTTCATTTACATGGTAAATTGTATCCAGTGGCGGCGACAGAATTTTATCCTAAAGTGGACCAACTGAGGGCCGACGTATTTTAGCAAGGGTTATGGGTCAAATTCTTAAAAAAAATTAGGCAGTATTGCTATTTGCTACGTGGCGCGAGTGTGGGGGGGGGAAGAGTGGTTGATTTGTCCCATAAAACGTTTATAATCAACCGTTTTTAAGACAATAAAATATTATTATACTTATTGTATTAATAATAATAACTATAGTCGATAATAACTCTTTTCATGCAAGAAAATGTGAGCTCACAGGCGGCGGAAGACAATGGAATATTTATGGTTATAGTACAAAGTTTAAATAACTCAGAAAAAGCTATTAAATATTATCTTAAGTATAATTAATAATGATAATTTTTTTCAAGTCATCTTATATTTTATAATACAACAACACAATAAATTTAGGGTGGGCCAGTGGATGGGCCAGAGAATTTTAGGGCGGGCCATAGCCCACCCTTGGCGCTGCCACTGATTGTATCGTGTAGCTTATGTATGTTTTGTATAGTATATTTATTCGATGTACTCATGAATAAAATACGACTATTTTATATATTTACAAGACGTGATTGGAAATCATGTGCATTTTGTTCTTTAATTAATAGCTAAAACTGAAGTTTGAATATAAAACATATAATTGTATCTATTATAGAAGTTTACAGTCCTAAGTATATTATAGCTCGTTACTCGTTATACAAAAGCAAAATGGCCAGAATCAACTGGAGAGTGACAATCATTTGGATTGCTCATTCGACTGGTGAACCGACTGTCCCTTTTAAATAAATGTTCCAATGACTTGTGTACGGACTGTTTGGCTTTATAACACTCGTACCAATTAACTGGTACAGACATCCCATTGGTGCTGTATAATGGATACTTGGCGCACAGCTGAAAATAGTAAAATTAAAACAATAATATTATTTTTGTTATTATTTCATATTTTAATAATAGCAAGATGTTTTTAAAATTTTTTTTTATTTTTATGTTTTATCATAATAGAGGAAGTTCAACAAGAATTAATAACATCTAGTGTGCAAGATAAAATGGTTATGTTGTGAATTGTGATACATAAGAATCATTTTAAAGTTTTTTTAAACTTTTCTATATTTTATTATATACAGAATTACAGAAAATGTATCTAATTACATAATTTATAATATAACTTAGGTATTTTTAGAAATTAATACATAACAAGATAATAATAATTTTGTACATTAACAACTCTGAATTTTAAATATAAATTTATAAGATATAAATATCTATTTTTAATTTGTTTAAAAATAATTTATATTAGATATTAAACTACTGCTTACATACTTCCATGAGTGAAATTACGTTAATACATACTTCATCATTTAATGCCTCTCCAAGTTCTTTTGGCCTGAAACCTTCAATTTTAAAAGTGCTACTATATGTTGTTTCGAAATGATTATTTTGATCATATGATTTATTTGCTTTTAACACCAAGTCATTAAGTACTTGCTCAGTAAATTTCTTCCACAAATGTTCCTTCAACTCTTTTCTTCTCTTTTCTTTATAATAAAATAAGTGAATAATTAAAATAATTATTTCACATACTTAGTCTGATAAGATTGAAAAGTGATTTTGTTATAAAAAAGAACACCTTATCTCTTATGAGGAGAAAAATAAAGAATAAACATCTAGTTATTCTGAAAGATATATTATTTTTTATATATACGCAAGTTAATTTTAATTTTATGAAGAGTTAACACGCAATATAATTAAATACCTTCAAAATGATATTTAATTAATTTAATTGGTGGACTTTATTTTATACCTATTTACTTAAAATTTACGATAAATCGATTTTTATCTATCTTACATACTCAATAAACGTAATTGATGTATTTGACATTTGTGTAACAGACATATAATTTATATTATTGATAATTTTAAAGTTATATATTTACATTTTAATTATTATTTAGAACGTGAGGTTATTGAACTTAATGCTTATGAATACTTTACTATACTAAAGTACGAGGTAGATACTAAATTAATTTTGTCTGTCAATAATGAAACTTATTCATAACTTATCCATTCACTAGGTACTGGGTATTAATATTAAGTAGTTAAATAATTAATATAATACTGGTACTGATATATTTTATGTACATTTACTTACTATTTTAGACTTTGGTGTTCTTATAAAATATTATGATTAAAGACTAACTGATATTTGTTATTAATTTGGAAATTGATTTAAGTCTTATTAGAATGAATATATATTAGGTAATAATTTTAGCTATGTATGTATATAAATAATGTTAACTTAACATTGTTAAGGAATGAAGATTGAAAGTTATTTACTTACTTAAATGGCAAGCTATATAGCTATATTTATTGTATTTTGTTATATGGGCAATAATTTAAAAATAATTTCTTTGAAGAAATTTTTAATTTTTGTCCATTCGTTTTTATAATATTGGAAAATTCAATTATTTTGATACATAAGAATTACTTTTGTAACGATATTTACGTCACAGTAACAACGTTTCATATTTTGAAATTTTCATATTAAAATGAGTAATTTTTAAAATTATAGAGCGTTTATAAACACTCTATTATAGTATTATATATAATACCTTCATATTACGTTGTTGTATTTTAGTTACTATAAAAAATTATCAGATAACGAACTTCGTAGCTGTGTATTACAGACGCGCAGTATGAAACTGGTTCAAATTGACTTGTAACTCACATCTAGTACGTCTTGATAGGTACGTATTACTGTTTCAATGTATTAGCATTGATTATTAACTATTATAATTTAATCAATAGTACTTATTAGTTTTGTTTAAAAATTACATTATTATTTATAACGGCGTATTGGATAGGCAATATTAGTACATAACTAAGTATATGAATTTAATTTTACATACCTTTAAACAGTACTTTATACGTCTTGTTAATAAATGTTAATTATAATAGCTTAAAATATACTAAAACTATATTTTAGTTTCTGAACGAAATGCCCAATATTTAACAATTTTGTGGCCTTTTTTATGTTTGAAAGTCTAATTTTGGGCAGGAAAAGTGGTCTGAATACCATGAATAGGGTACAATTTCGATAGAAAATTACCTTTAGTTGCCACTTTATTCTTTTAGGAGAAGAAAAACTACCAAAAACCTGCAAAATTCACGAAAACTATAATTTTGACGAATTTTATTTTCAATACTTTATGATTACTTATGTAATTTAGAATGTAAAGACTTAAACATTTTTCAAAGTATTGACATAAGTATTTTGTATATGGGACAATATTTTTGAACTGTTACATTGAATTTATGTCTAAAATATAAATATAAATATAACATTAAAATTATTCCAAAAGTGTAATTAATTTTTTAATTTTTAATTTAATTTGCAGTTTTGGGCTTTATGGTTTAAAAACTTTGTCGCTGTTTATTATCATTGTCTAAGTTATCTCATTTGTTAATTATAAATTATAATAAGTTAATTGTGACTAAATTTGGTTAACCACCTTTTTATTTTAACTTCGCAACCCACCATTGGGCACTAAATAAAAGTGATATATCTAATTTTTATAGAAATTTAAAATCGTATATATCTACCAGATGTATAACAGATAACGAGACGTTTTTATCAAGTATACATTAAAATATTACAACTATATTGTTTGTCAAAATTTTTTCGGTTGAAAATCTCTGAGCCATGTAATTACTGTATATCATAATGATGTAATATATTATAATATAATTATATAATAGTCCAACTTTAATAAAATTCATAATTAAAATTACCGTAGAAATTTTGAAGGTTATTGTTTATATAATTATTAATTACAATTTACAATAATAATAATACAATACACTGTAGACAAGGTCTGTAGTGACCTAGTGAGTATAATAGCAATAACTTGGATACAGACAAACTATCGGAATCTAAAAGTTTTATTTTATATATATATATAAAAAAGAACTATACATACCTAGTAATAGTAATAAACTATAATATGAATAATAGTGTTTGAAAATTTCATGAAATATAAAATTGTGAGCTGCAAAAACTGCAGCATATGTCGATCTAGGATGTGGAATTTTTGTGTTGCTTAATTGGTTGTTTTTGCCTTACATTAATTATATCATGTATTGATTTTTCCTATTTTTTGTTTTTTCACTTAAAAAAAACCAATGACGACACGTCGGCACGTATTCGTCATCTGTTATCTGCATATTAATAGAGTGTTACTTTTCGTGTGCCTATGACGACTACGTGTCGTCAATAGTTTTAATTATTGTTGGGCTCACACTAGTGTCAATCAATGTTAAGTCATTTTTGAAGAGGAGTCCTTTGGAACATAGCTGTCCATAGGTGATGATCGGGGAGTGCCTGGGGTGCTTAACCCCCTCTAAAAAACACTTCTAGGCTCCCCAAAATCAGGAGTTTAAATGAGGTTAAAACCATCAGGTTTCAACTTATATTTAGTATATTTAATTCATTTAATAATAGTAAAAACAAAATTAATACTCTAGTTTAATCAAATACTATATTTAAGGAATCGTTTATACTGTTTATAGTATTTGGCATAATTTAGAATATTATACCATGTATAATTTATAAACCCATATATATATATAGTATAATTATACTATTTAAATATAATATTATTGATATCACATAATAAATAAAACAAAATGTTCCAGAGCCGGAAAAGTGCCTACTTCTCAAATATTGACTATGTCATAATTTATAAAAAACTTGTATAATTTAAAAAAATTTTAAGTAAAAAATTTTTGTTAATGAAATTTTATTTTGCATGTTTTCAAATTTTTAGTGCTATTTATAGCGCTTATATTAATGTTTTTATGTGCATATTTAAGCGCTAAAAATTAATTTTTTTAGTGTTATAACTTGCGAGCCCTGCTAATGAGTAATGAGTTATTATAAATTAATGTATAATAATTTAATATTGTTAAATTGGTATTTATACAAGTTAACATTATCTTTCAAATTGGCAGGATATTTGCTTATATCAAAATTGTATAGTGATTTGTGATAATAATAATGTACGATTATAATATTATAATTTTATGACCTATTAAAGCGCCATGCCATGCCGCATGAAAAATACGTTTTACCTATAACTGTAAAGTAATATTGTAATTAATTAAAAATAGTTGTGTTTAAAAGTAATCAAATTCAATATTTCACGATTTTGTAAAATATTTTAAACTTCAAACACTAATTAATAAGTAACTAGTTCAGGGGCCATGAACCTGCGGTTCCTTGGCATACCGGCTATAGCTCTTTGGCGTATACGTATATCCTATGGCATATTTTTTAAAACTAATGTCTGAAAACACTTTCTCGGATAATAATAATTTCAACTACCACAAGAAAAGATATAATTCGGTAGTAAATTGCATCTATTTGGTACTTTATTTGGCTCGTTTTTCGAATTTCTTAAAAGTTTCTTCTTGGGATAAGAAAAACCACCAAAATATAGTTGAAAAATGGCAAAACTTACGATAATTATAATAATTTTGACAGTTATTTTATGATAACTAATTTTTCTGATGCACATTATACGATAAATAAATCAAATTAATAAAAAGAAATCTTATCAGTATAATATATTGTACATTTGACTGAGTTTCGCTCAGAATCATTTTCAAATGCAATATTATTGCATTTAAATCTTAATTTAATATACCATTAATTTCTCCGAGGACTGAAGGGACGAAAGAGGAATGTTCAGAATTGACTTCTTTTTTTTTTATATTGCAAATGTTATAATTTATATTACCTCAACTTTTATGAATTGAATGTGAAGTACCTATCTTAATTAGTTTTTATTTCTTATCATTGACAAATAACAAACACGTAGAGATAGAGGTAAATAACTATAATACCTAATTAATAATGCATGTATTAAAAGTTAGGAATAAAAATAAAGTTGGTAACTATATAGTTATATAAATACATTTCTTTATTTTTGTAATTTTGTAATTGGTTATTACTGCCAGGATTTGCCACCAATTGGCGTACTGACAACCACTATAGGTACTAATGGTATAGTCGTAAAAAAATTTTGAGTATACGTAGAAAAATGTCACATAGTTGATATGTAAAGTCGAGACCTACCCCCCACTATTTACCAACCCAAAAATTTAAATATATTCCGCAAACTGGTGTTTGTTCCATAATTTGGAATTTCAATTTTTCTCGATATATTGTCATCTGCGGATCGATGCTTAAATAGCTATTTTTTTTATATAATATATTATGATTTTATGTTTTATTCTAAAAATGGTGGTCCTTTAATATTTATAAACATAAGATTTGATATATTTTTTTATTGTCACTCTAAACCTGAGATCATTAAAAATTAAATTGATCAAACTAAACCGTCTCTTAGACTCTCACATTCTGCTGTAGACACCATATATATGTCTAAATATCCATATCAAAATAATGGTGGACGCTACACCCTCATATTTTGCTTTATAGCTTAGTCAGTCTATGCAACGGAAAATATAACTTAAATTGTGTTATTTGAGTTAACATTACAGGTTAAACACTGTGAGCTTTTTATAAAATATCACCCAACAACAAAGTTATATAAGTGTTTCAATTGTTTTCATGTTTTTAATAAATATAGTTTCATTGTCAGATGACATTTTACAAAAAGCCTTCGAAAATGTTCCATTATTTAAATTTTGTAATATGTGTTTAACATGCAAGTTTAACTGAAATGCCTCAATTAATGAATTTGATATTGCTATATTCTCTGTTGGATAGCTATACAGAAAAATATGCGAATGTAACGTCTTATTTATATTTATTCGTTATTTCAGTGTTTTCAATATAGTTATTTTCATACCTCGACTTGCACTATTTGTTGGTTATTATCTGCATTTTTGCAGCCTCGTTAATTAAAAAAAAAAATCACAAAATACTAAATATAATGTGATTAATAATTATTGAAAAAATGTTAATTTATTAATTACAAAAAAATAGGTACAACAAAACCAACATGTCGTTTATTCACGTATACACTCTAACCATTTTGAGCAATACCTTTGTCATCCAGTGGTTTTTCAGCAACCGGTGTCCGAGGCCGGTAAGTCTCGTGCGTTGTCGATCGTCGGACATAATCCGTTTCGTCGCACGGCATTTCGAACGTTTGCCGCTGACTTCTGTTCTTGTGCAGTCGGAGGACTGTCGTCGAGTCTTTGGACATGAATACGGAAATTATTGGGAAATACCGGAGATTTTTATTTCACGAATATAGTTAACAGCAAATACCTAACACACTACTCGTGCTTGTAGTAATAGACCTTAGATCATAATATCAATCATAAATCATGTTCATTAAGAACCGTGTTCCCAGTTATGTTGCCTGTTGCTATAGTCGCGACTGCCGGTTTCCGGTATATCGATCACGCAACGTTTTGGTAACCACTGTCTGCGCGTTATCGTCATAGAGTAATATTTTTTATATCGCTCTATGGTTATCGTTCGGGCACCAGAATGAGGTTAGGATTAATAAACGTATGAAAAACATACGACCACTACTAACACAACCGCAACGTATATTGATCACCGCTGCAGCTGGTGCTGTAATCACCGCGATATTATTTTCAGAGTTTTATAGTAACCAGTTACTACCGCTGTCTTAGCAACTCGTCGTAGTGTAGTCATAGTATGTGGCGCGTGCAATGATTTTTTTGCGATTCATCCGTTAATGGCCAATCGTCGCCGTTTGTCGTGTGACTCAAACAACGGACGTCTGCCGATCGTGGTTACATAAAAACCCTGACTGCGGTTGAACATCCATCCTCCGACTGGTTGTTCTTTTGACCGTCTCTAGACTCTCGACGTACGGCTCTAAATGCCGAGTAAGTTTTTTTGTTTTTAACATATTATTAAAATTGTATTCGCCATTTGAACTTGCACCGTCGTAGCGATCGCTATCGTCATCTTCAATTTTCTGACCAGGTAGTGTTTTCATAGTGAATGACCAGTAAATAGCACTGTGGTTGTTTGTGTCCGATTTTCCCACGAACACTCAAAGTGTAAAAACGTAAATACGTAATGTGCTTTTTTGATTTTCATTGTTTCTAAACTTAATGCTTGGTTTTTATGTATATTTTTCAAAGTCTTTTAGACTGTTAATAATATTATGTCGCTGACATATTATTGTTACTAGGTGGGCGGTGACTGACCATTTTCCCAGTTTCATTTCTAAGTTATAGTTTCTACAATATTAATAATGTTCGACTAAATAAATTAATGTATTATACATTTATATTCAATAATCAATCAATTAAAACATCATGTTTTTGTGGATATATCGTTTTGATAGTGTCAACATATGATTAAATTGATAGATGATGAAGAAGATAAAATGACAAGGCACAATTTCACTATTTTTACTTTAGATACCAAACAGTTACATTTAAAATTCAATTTGATCTTTGATTCATATTAAACAATTTAAATGTCATTTAATTCATAATTTTCCTATAATTTTGTATCAATTGTTTCTTTTTTACTTTAAGTCATATTAACAATAGCTATTAAATTAAGAAAAACATTAGTATCAAACCTATTACAATTTGCTAATAAAATGCCAAATTGTATTTTTATAATCTTGTTTTTTTTTTTTAATAGTTTAATAGTTTTATACATTACGTGATCAAAATGGAAATTGAACAGATGGTTTATGAAACACTCTTGCAGGCAAGTAGTCAACATCCTGATATGTTAAAACCTGCTGAGCAAAAACTAAAAGAATGGGAAATAGAACCAGGGTTTTATTCAGTGTTATTTGTAAGATAAATTTTTTATTTGATTAATGTGATTTAAAATTGTATTTATGCATAATTTAAATTAATACATTGATTTTCAGAGGATATTTTCCAATCAATCGTTGGATTTGAATGTCCGTTGGATGTCAATACTCTGTTTTAAACAAGGCGTTGAGAAATATTGGAGAAAAAACATGCAACAGTAAGTATTAAATTTAAAAAATATATATAAATATAAAATTTAAATTAAAACATAAATGGTGATATTATGTAGTGGTATATCCGAAGAAGAAAAAGTTACACTAAGAAAAATGTTATTAACAAATTTATCAGAACCTGTTCCACGACTTGCAACTCAAGTTAGTGTAATTATTGGCAGAGTGGCAAGGTAATACTATAAATAATATGAAGTAACATTGATACATTCATGTAAATAATTTAAATTTAAAAATAAATAATATTCTATACAAAAAATTAATATAGAATATAGAGATAATATTCAGAATTTTTTTGATTTCTAAGTCTATTACATACTGTTTTAAAATTTTCCTTTATAATATTTTTTATATAAATGGTAGTTAAATTGTGGTACCAAGATGAAGTATTACATTATTTACATTGTTACTTAATTTAAAACAGATAATGATCATCTTTTTTTATGTATTTAATACAATTAAAAGTTTTTAGTTTTATAGTAATTTTTATCATTATATTTTAAATATTCATTTTGATTGAAGTAGGAAATGCAAACACAAAGTTTTTACTCACTATCAAAATTTACAAAATATGCTTTAAATTATTAAATAATTGATTTTGTTCCAATTAAAATTGTATATAAATATAAATATTATAGAAAAATTTAAGAATTTTATTATACTCACATACACATCATTACTATTTTGTTAGAGATATTTTTTTATTTTTGATAATCCAATTTAAAAACAACATTCTATATCGGTCTCTAATTTTATTATAACCGTTATTATTGTTATATTGAAAGAAGAAATTAAATAAATATTTTATTTTATTATAATAATATTGAAATATTAATGCTTATTGGATATTTGTATGTGAATTAATTAAAATTAAAAACTGTTAAGGTTGGATTGGCCATATGACTGGGGAGATTTAATGCCAGAACTAATGGAACGTATTAAATATGATACACAAAATCGTGCATTATTATCTATGCATCATGTGGTTAAATCACTAGCAGGCAAACGACTATATGATAGTGTACGACTATTTCAAGATGCTTCCAGCCAACTTTTTCCAAATTTCTACAACCATTGGGAACAAAGAACAAATGATTTTATTAAAGAAGTAAATAATATATTTTAGTTTTTACAAAAATTATTTAATAATTTATTTACATTTAATTAAATTATGTACTTTCTATTCAGATGGAACAAGGAAATGTATCACCTTCAGTAGCTAAACTTCTAGAAGATGCATTTTATACTCAAAAAATTTTGTCCAATTTTGTATTGTATGGTTTTAAATCTCCTTATCCAGATGATGTCAAACGATTCATCTTAGCTATTTTTAATAAAGTTCGACCAATTGTGGCTTGTCGTAAGCTTATGCAATTTTGTAGTGTAATTATATTGAAATATAAAATTATTTTATTTTTTAGGTGTTTACTATCCTGATTTAGTTGAAAAATTTGTTTGCCGTATGTTTAAAATGTTAATGACAATTATAGAAGACCATCCAGCTGAATATCTAGACTTCATTCAACCAACTGTCGAGCTGTCTTATTTTTATGGATTTACCACTGATGGAAATGCTGTTGTTTTTGAAAGATTCTTAATACTACTTTTTAATTTAACCAAATTGATATTAATTTGTCCTCAGTATAAGTTACCACGTACTAATGGCCCCATTTGCCAAATTGATGGTGAGTTACTTTATTTATATTGGTATTTGTATTTATTAGAATTTAGAATATGCAATTTCTGAACGCAGCGAGGAAATTTCTACAAAGATTTTTTTTTTTTTTATGTATGAAAATATTTTTTTCGGATAGAAATAATGGTTCAATGACCACAAATAGAAAACCCTTTCCATACCAAATTTCATCTAGTTGGTACTTTATTTACCTTATTTTTTGAATTTCCCAAAAGTTTTTCCTTAATAAACGAATAATCGGCAATTTTTATAGGTTTTATATTATTTTTTTTCTGATCTATGAAAACTTTTTTTTAGGTAATAGGTAATATTTACGGTTAGTAAAATTTTGGAAAGGATTGGTTAATTTTTTGGCTAAATATAGAACTTTAAACTTTTTTCCATAAATGTTTAATATTTCCTGCAAATTTATTTAACATATTTACATATGTAATTTACACTCATGGTAAATTTTTGAATGGATTATCGATATAATATGTTGTGATTCGCTCAGAATCATATTTTCTAGTGCAATATCATTGCATTCAAATCTTAATAATTATAAAAAACCACTAATTTCCCCGAGGATCGAAGGTACGAAGGAGGAACGTTCACAATCGACCTTTCCACTTTTTTTAAAATTATAATAAATTGACAATATTTATAACTTATGTATACATTAAATTGGAAAATTATCATTTCATTAAGAAATTGTGTTTAAATTAGATATGCAGAAATTTTACATTTTGTTTATGTTACTTGGTGTGTTTGTGTGAAACGTAAATTATCTTGTGTGCATGATTTTTCGGCAATGCAATTGTAGTACAGCATTTGAAATTTTTTAACAATTTCTCAATTTTCAAAAACAAAAATTTAAATGATATTTTTAAATATATACAATATGCTCTAACCGATACAAAGTAAACTTGTTTATAAACTTTTAACTTCTTTAAATTCCTAAATCAAACCATAGGAAGTACCTACATTTTTGTCAGGCTTTAGTCAAAATTTTCTAAACTAAAATATTTATTGCTTCCAACTCTCTTAACTAAAATATAATATTTAATTAGATATTACATTGCATATTAAGACATTAAATGAAATTTTTTAAATATATGTACTATATATGTTACTGGCAATGTGAATAATTGAGGCATTATGTATAATACCGTATGAGGCAATTTAAATAATACTTTATTATTTAAAATGCCCAAACACCATTAGGTAAAGTGCATAATAGTTTAGAAAACGTTGTAATAGGTACCTACATGAATATTTTATTTTATTCATTAGAACATGTTAATGAAGAATGACATTTAAAATTACATATCATATTATTTTTCAAGCAGATACATTTTTTGTTGATATATTTTAGAAAACTGACCTGTGCCCAAAAATTTTTTTGGTTGTAACTATTCAAGGGAAACTTCATTTTAAGTTACCTCGTCAGTAGTCAATAAATTTATCTGAGATATTGTAAATTGACTCATAATATATAATATAGGTGGTAAAAGTCATCAACCGTTATCTGAAAAATATAATTAAAAAAAAAAAAAAATTTACAATTGTTTTTAATATATTTTAATATAAAAGTTTTAATTATCTTGTTTTTCTTTGCCTTTAAAACAATTGCCAATATATTTCTTGCATTTCTTCCTTTATTAACATCTGTAACCGGAATCCTTGCATTAGAATTTACTTTTACTGGTAGGAGTTTATTATTTGGCAATTTTTTCATTTTCTCAGCTTGATTTTCCAGATTGACTTTGGCTTTAGATCGTAAATGTAGTTCATTTTTATTAATTCATTAATAAAGGTTATTACATTATTATTTTTGCTTAATTAAGATTGATAGTACATGTTTTTCTACTTCAATTTCTTAGTTTTCTATTTCTTGTTTCATATTTTGTTTATTAATTATATTTTCTTCAGTTTCTTCATTATTTTTATTTTCCCTCTGTATATTCTTTCATAATATTCTTTACTTCTTCTTCATTTGTAATATTATCTATTACTTTCTTCGGTAAACTTGATGTGATCAATTCAATCACTAATTTTACATCCAAATAATGCTTCATATAGTGTCATTTTGATTCCTGAATAGTATACTCGATTCTTTATGAGTCGGACAAAATGGGGGCCTTCATTCTAATGAGAACATCATGTTTTATCCATGTACAATTTCGAATAAATTATGAATTCGTGTTGGTTATACAGTTTTCTTCGTTGCACAATTTCTAACATCAAAAACGATTATTGTCTTCGATTGCTGATATACCAGACACAGATACAGTGTTGCTGATTTACGATGACAGTTTGACAAACTTGTTGTTATGTAAAACAAAACACTCATCAACAGTTAAATATTTTTACATTGCCTGATTTGTGTTAGGCATTATTATTAATACTTAGTTAATGTGATTATTATATACATTTTATGAGCATTTTTGGCATTTTACATAATGCCTTAATATTCATATTGGTAGGTTAACCGGTAACATATACACTAAAATAATAATGATAATGCATATAAATTAATTTTTATATTGTCACTATTACTAATAATTCATAGATTAATTATGCTTAAAAATACTAATTTCTATTCAACAAAATACAATTTCATCATGTTAAAAATGTATTTAATAATATATTTATATATCATTTTAGATAATGCCAAAAGAGTATCAGTTGCAGCTGTCCAACACAAATCTTTAGTTTTTAAATCAGACCGACTAATGATTATGTGTCAACAATTAATCTATAAATATTTTTTACTAACACCAGCTGAATTAGAAATATGGGACAGTGATCCAGAAATGTTTGGTAAGTAATTGATTTAAATATATTTTATAATCACAAATTAGTTTATAAATGAGTTAAGCACATAATTTTGAATTAAACTAGGACCTAATTATTATACTCTTTTTGTATAGCTACAGACGAAGTAGGAGAATATTGGAAGTATAATTTAAAAGTAAGTGAAATTTTAGAACATATTAACATATTATTAAATATGAATATATTATTAAATAATAAATAATGAATTATATAATTTAATTTAATTTTTAGGCTTGTACCGAATCATTATTTATGTCATTATTTCATGAGTTCAGAGAATTATTAACACCTAGACTAGCGGCAACAATTGAATCAAATAGGGAATTTGTTGACCCTACTAATTTAGAAGCAATATTAAAGAAAGATGCCATTTATAATGCATTTGGACTTACTGCATTTGAAATGTTTGATATTGTGAGCAAAATAATATTCATAATTTAATAATTTTTAGTTTTTTTTATGATAGGTGATCAAATAGTTTAAATAAATTAAATCTAAATAATTTAAATAAATTTTTTTTAAAGATAATCATAAGTAACCATCTTATTTTAAATTGTTATTGAATTTATAGTCTACCCATATTTTGGGTAGACTATCCAGTTAGTTTGATTTTGATATTAAGTAGATTAGAACTAATAATGTATTAAAACAATGAAATGGAAAATATTTATTCTTAGTTTATTATAATATAACATTTTATATTTTCTTTTTATTATAATGTATTAGATCAATTTTGATGATTGGTTTAATACGACATTACGTCAAGAGTTAATGGAAACACGTGGTCATTCACGTGTATTAAAAAGGCGTGTAGCTTGGTTGATTGGACAATGGCTTACGGTTAGACTAAATCCTGAGTATAGACCTGAGTTATACAATATTCTTATTGGACTTTTAAGTCCAGAACAAGATATGGCTGTTCGTTTAGCTGCTACATCCACTTTACGTTGTGCAATTGATGACTTTGATTTTAGTTCTGAACATTTTATTGAATATTTGGAACCAATGGCATTCTCATTGTATAAACTATTAGTCAGTGTACGAGAATGTGATACAAAGGTATTTTAGTACTGTATTTTATATAATTTATTTATTTATTTATTTATGTATTCACATTGTATTATGTTATTGCAGTTAAATGTACTGCATGTTATGTCATTTATGGTCGAACGATTAGGTCCAATGGTTGAACCATATTTTGACTCGTTACTTCAGTATTTACCAAAATTATGGACAGATTCTGATGACCATCATATGTTACGTTGTGCAATAATTTCTACATTGACACAAATTGTTCGGGTAAGTAGTAATACATGTCATAGAAAAATTGATTTAATTACAAATATAACATGTAGTATAAGTGTAATGTAAAATTTCTACTAATACTTTATTCAAAATGTTGTTTTCAATTTAACAATAGGCTATACGAACAAAAAGTGCTGAACTGACACCATTCCTAGTTCCTATTATTCGATATAGTATAGACATAAAAGAAAAAGCATATATTTATTTACAAGAAGATGGTCTTGAATTGCTACTATCATATATTGAATCATGTACAACATATAACGATGATATGTTAAGTTTGATCAATTATCTTCTTCCTTTACTAGGTAATCAAAATTGTGATTCATTTTATGTTACATTATTAGTTATAATTGTTATTTTATATATATTATAGATTACTCAACAGAGCATTTAAAAACTGGTCTTATGATCCTTGAGGCATACGTTCTTATTGCACCAGAAAGGGTAATATCGGTAAGTTTTAATTTTTTGTGTAGAGAATCAAATAAAAATTACTTTTATTTTAGAATAGTGATAAATATTATTTTAAAATTAATATAATTTTAGTTTTTGATTTGAATAAAATCTTGCAGTTAAAAATCATTTAAATGTCTTAATTTAAATTATTTTTATTTTAAATAATATAATAAAAACTTTCTATAAAAAAAACTATACTAGTAGACTTGGATTAATTAAATTAGTAAGAAAATAAAAGATTATTAGTTACCATACACATTTTTTTCTTCATTGAAATTATTTTGGTTTAGTAAGTTTAAATACTTAAGAGAAAAATAAGAAAATTTTAAGAAAATAATATTTATACTTGGTGCGGAATAAGAGCATGAAAAACCAGTTCCACTCACTATAGTTGACCGCACACACTTGTCAATACATACGTGTACGCACTACATACAAATTAATTATTAAGATAATAAATAAATGAGTAATTTTTTGACGTCATATTGTATTATGCTGATCAAATACTTATTGTAGAAAAAAATGGATACTAAACTGTCTGCTGCCAAGTCATGCTCTTATTCTACACCATTGAACGAGCAACTATCAATTTTTTTAAAAAATCATCATAACTTTTATATTTTTTTGTTAGACAATATTTTATAGAATAGATATTCATATCTATGTAATGCCCTCCAAAGTTGTAAATATTTTTGTTTTTCTAAATTAATTTAGAATATCTTCTTTTCTAGGAATATGGCACTCAGTTATTTAACTTAACTACATCATTGACAAATGATCTAAAAGATGAAGGAATTGTTTGTATATTATCATTATATGAAACAATTATAAAAGTCAATTTACCACAAACTGTTGATGTAATGATGGTTGTCTTAGGACAAAACTTAAAGTAAGAATAATACACATAAATAGTTACAATTACATTTAAAATCCTTAAGCTCGCCGTACACTATGTCAGGTTGGAAAAAAACGATACGGATCAGAACAATTATTAAAAGACTTTTAATTGACATTTTGTACATATTTTCGAATCGAATCCGAAACATTTATGGGCTGTTGTATCAGAATATACAAAATTTCTTAATTTCTTCAAGTTACTGTCAATTATTCTTCTATAGTTATACATTTACAGAAACATGTATCATGGTTTTGTATATCTAACTTAATTAGATCTAATAACTCATAAAAAATTCATAGCAGATAGATTATTCAAAAATATTGAAAAAATGTATTTCTATAAGTGCATAGTTTACACCACACTTTATAAAAAATTGTATTTATTATATATTAAGTTGAATTTTAACTTCTGTTTTTATAATACATATGACATTTAGATTTAATAAAGTTATTTAGCTAATTTAAGTTATTGATAATGTATATGTAGGTATTTTATTAATACTAAATAAATAGAAATTAAATTGTGATGTTAACACCACAACACAGGTATCATTAAGTTCTCAAAGGTGTGATCGCTAGGAGGTTATAGGAGATTAAATATATTATCTTTCTTCTTCAGTAGTAAATGCTATATAATGTTATATTTATTATTATATATATATATTTATTATCTGTTCTTCATTACTATTACTAATTATGAAAATACATTTTCTAAAGAAGCCACGTTTAAAAATTATAGTATAGTATATAATAACTGAAAATCCTAACCGTAATTCTGACAAAATTTCAAACAAATGTGCGGACTAAATTCTGTTAATTTCCAATTTTATATATTCCGATCTAATGTAATGTGTGATAACCTCTAATTTGTAGGAAAAAGTTAACATTAAATCAATTGTATACAATTTAAAACTAATTTTTATTTACAAAATGTATTATATTTTATTTTTAGGTGTTTGTGCTCTGGTGAAATTGGTTTGTCAGTAAATTGTTGCAGGTTATCTTTGATTTCTAGAGTTATATTAAATGATCCAGCTAATTTTATTCAAGTAATTCTTTAAATATATTTTTAACTTGCGTAGAATGCATTTTAACTTATATATTTATAGGTCGTAGAACATTTGTGTATAACAGAAAATGGTAATTTAATGAATTTTGATAATATACTTAATAGAATAATAGAAGTTTGGTTAGAACGAATGAATCAAATTGTACAAAATGAGAGAAGGAAATTATTAGGTCTTGCCTTAGCATCACTTTTAACTTGTCAAAAAAAGTAAGTTATATGTTTATTTGAATTTAAATAATACATAGTTAACACCAATAGTTATTTGTGTTTTAGATCCATTTTACAATTATTTAAAGAAATCATAACTGTTTGTGTTGAAACTTTAAATGATATAATGAGAAAGACTGATGATGGAATTTATGCAGAGTAAGTTTATAATTTTACTTTATAATAAATGTTAAACAATTATGAAAATTAAATTAAGCTAAATACATTACCTATAATCAATTAATTAGCTAATCAAGCTATTATAAATGAAAAAAATTTAATTAAATTTAATATTTTAAATGGGCATATTTATAGCATAATTGGTTTTTAAATTAATTGTTGATCCAAAAGTTTTCAATTGTGCACACTTTTAATTATATTTAATTATATATTATTTATAACATTACGATATTATATAATACATTTTATATTATTATATTTATATATTATAATATCGTTTTATGTATTTTGCATAAAACCTATATATATCATTTTTATAATGTATAAATTATTGAGTATTTTCCAATTATTAGCTCTATAAAATGTTTATATTTATTCTTATAGTTGTTCAGTTAAATGTGTTTTAAAAATAAATATTATAATAATAAACTAATTTATGTTTAAATAGTTCCATGTTAATGACTGATGATTGCTCCAATGTTAGTTCACAAGCAAATTCTGAGTGTGAATATCAATATGAAACTGAACACAATGAACGACAAAGATGTCTTTCACTTAAAGACCCTGTACATTGTATACCATTCCACAAATTTTTACAATCTCAAGTAAGCAAATTTTATAGAAAAACTAATTTTCCAGTTTTCTGGTTTAGACAAAGAGCTCACAACATAGATTTATAGCATTTTATTAAGTTATTAGTTAAAAATATTTATAACTAAGAATTTAGGAGTCTAAAGGTTTATATATTTCAGTTGTTATTGGCCTGTTAATGTTTATTAGTATTTTACATCTTCAGGTATTTCTAATGAATTTGGGGAATTGCTAACTTAACTTTATTTTAAGTATTGAATACTTAATTATACACATATATTAAAATATATTATACTTGTAAAATTAAATGATACAATATATAAATTTTGGTAAATTTTTAAATCTCAATTAATTATAATTGGTACGTCATATAATATTCTAAAACTATTTATTTTAATTATATATTTTAACATAGTTTAGCAACAATAATTTAAATATGTTAAAATAATTAAATTCTCTTGATCAATTATTAATTAATTAGTTGATAATTTAATGGTCATGAACATAATTTAAGGTATAAATAATTAAATACAATGGGCAGACACAGCAACTCAGCATTACCAGACTAGATTAATAAGATTAAATTAATAAAACATTTAATTCAAATAGGGTTGCCATATGTCCCGGTTTCGTCGGGACACCACCGATTTTCAAAGAAGTGTCTCGGGACAGTCAAAAGTCCTGGATTTCAATTTTTAGTTGTTAAAGTACTAATTTTCAATTCTAGGAAAAAATTATTCTCATAAATTTTAATAGTAATTAATAAATTATGATCCATTAGTGAAACTTACATTTTATTTTTATATTTTCGAAACTAAAATTTTAAATTTATTGTGTTAATTGTAATTATTTTTATATGTTTTTTATTTGAACACTATATTTTAGAATATCCGCATTAGTATATATTATTTAAAAATTTAAACAGTACCTATTCTAATTATGTATTTAAAAAAATATGTATGTCCTGGATATTGATAAATTATATATATGGTAACCTTAAAATCAAATGACATACTTTATTTTGTGAATTCTTGGACAATTAGTTTTTTTAATTTCTGTAATATTAGTAATTTTTTTTTCCATTATTATTAAAATTTTAATAATAGTATTTTTTTTTTAAAATTCTGTGTAGTTATTAGCTTTGCAAAACCAAATTGGAGAGCAACAGTTCCAATGCATGCTTATTTCCAAGGTCAACAGTGACATACTAGAACAACTCTATTTATACATGTAGAGGGTCAATAATGGATGATACATATTTTTATTTCCTTCTACTCCACATTAATGCCAAATTCACCATCTTTCAGAGAAATTAATAAGTAAATTTTATTATGTTATATAGTCTTAAACATAACTGCGTTATGTTTATGTAATATTAACCAGGTTTTATTTAGTTAAGAAAGCTGTTACTGTTTTTTTAATTCTCATTGAAGTTGTTTTATTTATTTATATATATAAATGTTTTAACTGTAACTAATGATATACACATCATATTTCCCTTAAAATTAATATGTATACTTTCTAATTACTTAATAGTCACTCCCAGGTCCATTTTAAGTTAAGTAATTTTGTCATTGATTTCAATGAGTATACTAGTATACTAGTCATTGATGAATTTTTTCATTCTAATTATATTAATGGTAAATATCTATGTATCTAATCTATAATATATTATGTTGTAAGTCTCTACTGGCATTTGTACTTGTCTATTTTATTTTTCACCGAAATAAACAATTGGACAAGTGTATCATATTTTAGAGATCTAAATTGATATATTATAAATTAAATATTATATCGGTTACCAATATGTTAATCTGTTCAGCTGTGTCTTTGGACAAAATAAAATGCAAGACATTTTCACAATTTAATTCTGATTTATTTTTATTAATATTAAATGAATTATGACAACATTTTATAATTTGTCGTTTTATTAAAAAAAAAAAAATGTTAATGTTATGTAATGTGATTTTCTTATTAAATATGATTTAAACTATATGTAAATATAAATTTGAATTGTTGAATATTTTTTTTATAAATTATAGCTTAATTGTTTTTGGACTCTAAAAGAAACAATTTATATAGATTTGTTAAAATTTTTATAAATATGAACATATACATTTTAAATAAAATTATGAGAAACCATAATATAAAAACACAAATAATATTTAATTATATTAATATTATTGGTGTATAACATTTTTTTTAATGTGTTTTGTATACAAGAATATGAAGTATTTTATATGTCAGTGGTTTCCAAATTCTTGGTTTGCCATCCTAAAAATAAATTGTACCTCCCATAAATAACTACAATTTTGTATTATTTAAATACTTTAATTTTTATGACTGTAATTCAATATCATTATTTCCTCTGCTAAATGCTTGCCAAACCTCACAGTTTAGGAATCACTGCTATATGACATTATTTAATATTTCCTATTACATTTTATTCCCATCAAGCTTTCATTTATAATATTATTACAAATGAATTCTTTATAAAATGAATAAATTACAATACACGTAAAGCAGGTAAAAGAAAAAATAATTTAGTCTTTTTTTTAAGACCAAAATAAATCGCATTACAGTTTATTGACATATATTAAACATATCACAAGATAACAATTTAAATGTTATTCTTTATGTAAAAAAAAAAGTATATAATAATATGTTGAGTAAATATACTGTATATAATAAACTGATTTTATTATACCATTAATTGGGAATGAAAATAGGCTATTAATTTTAATCTCACCTCATTGGAATTTGAACAACTATTTTATAATTTTACAAAATGCCATTTATCAACTGTAACAAAAATAATAATAAATAAATAGTACACTTAAAAGTTTTAATAAATAATTATAACTAATAATAACAAAAAACAAATTCTTCAACAGTTAAATTATAATTTAAATGGCTTGCTATTTGATTTTAAGTATAACCATTTATCAACTGTAAAAAAATATTTGATATTAGAACTTGTGGAAATTATTAGAATATATTAATTTCAAATATATTATGTCTTGTAAAAATTAATAGAAAGTATTAGTTTTTTAAATTTGTTTTAGTTTTTTGTTGAGGACTTTGCTATTTTGGTAGATATACATATTTACAACTATAATTTTCAACACAATTTATAAATTGTATACGCATATTTAAAAAAATAAAATATGATACTTAATTTAATTAAACCTTAAAAATATTATTGTTATTTTCATAGTAATTCAAATAAATAAATTTACCCTCTGGTAATAATGGACTGGGTTCAGACAGTGGCAAACTCTCTGATAATATAGCTTCGACTTTTTCATTGTCAATACTAGAAGCATCGTTTAATGTAGTGTTCACACTAAAATCATTATAATAATTTAATAAGTTTTGGATCATTATACAATTTCAATTACAAATAATATACCAAGATAGACCATCAGTGTTTTCTTTTTGTAATAAACTTTTCCAATATTCATGAGCATCACCGACTATTTTCATAGCAAATTCGGTATCTTTGGGTTCCCCATTAAATGCAAATTTATTTTCTGGTTTTCCATCTGGAATTTTGTAGATCTTTAGCCATTCAACTGAAGCTTTTAATAAACCAGGAAAATGTTTTTCAATGTCTTTAATATCTAAAAAAAAATAAAAATGAGAAAAAAATTAGATAGAAGCAATTATATTAAAATATGTAATAAAATATAATATAATTAGAGATAGGATGGTTATTCTTAATTAAAATTTACTATGTTAAAATGTAAATCAATTTAAAAGTTAAAATAGAAAGAGAAATACAATAATAATAAATTCTGACTAATAAAAGATAAAAATGTAAGGATTTATAAATGTATAATCAATGATTTTATTTATATGTTCAATATTTTATAAAGAATCATAGATCATCTACCTTTTGCTACCAATTTCTACAATTTTGCCCTGTTATACACATGGTTTATATCTCTTGACCATAGCTAACCACCGTTACTTCAGTCAACTGTGTGGTCTTTTCCTATTTTCAGTTTTTAATTTCAAAATACTAAAATTCATACCATGTTTAAATTTAATCTATTTATTATTTTATAACAATTAATCTTGAAACTTAAAACAGTATTTCAATGAAAAATATTATGGTAATCTATATAAATATTAGATATTCTGTGGTATTTTTCAAAAATAAAACAAAACTAATTTTCTGTACTTATGTTTGACTGACATAAATTTCCAAAATTGAATAAATAAAATAGATCTGTTACCTTAAAATAAATATACTAAAAGTAATAACTATTTTATTTGAACCGGACATGACTCATCCCTAAATATAACCACATTTTTGAATTATATATAATTAAAAGTTTAAACATTAAATAAGGTTTAATTTTTTTTTAAAAAATGTATAATTAATCAATGTTATTATTCAAATGTTTTAACTTACCATTAACTTCAGGTGCAATTGGATCATCTACATTGATTACAAATACTTTCCAATCTGTTTCACCTGTAAAATAAATAAGTACTATATAAGTATTGTAAAATAATTTTAACTCTATATTTCACCATTTTATAAGGAATTGTTATCATTAAATGGCAAATACTGATATCAATATTGATATAATTTGATTCTGGCTATTGCTAGAAAAATATTACTGGAAAGGCTTATCATATTATATAGTAAAACCTTCTTAAAATAAAATTTTTAAGGCCTATTTGAATTTTCCATTTAAAAGTTATAGGGAGATAAAATAAAATTAAGGTAAACACATTATATTACAATTGTTAAACAAAAACTATACAATATAAGCCATAAAATATGTACATATTAGTTTTTCCCTCATTCTAATCAATATTATAAATAATTTAAAATATCATAATGTAAGTTTACTATTATTATATTTTATTTTCCGCCGTAAAGAGTTTTTTTTCTTTTGTTAAAATTAAAATTTATACATACAATATATACATATCTGATTAGTGGAGATTTTGCTTTAGAGATCATTTTACTATATATTTTAACTGGGACTACTAACATTTTCCGTTATGAAGAATTCAGTCATACAGAGGGTCTGTTATAAGGTGGTTTTATTGTATATTACTTCATTCAAGTTTTTAAACGATTTCAGGGAGAGGTTGACTTAATTCATAACATTTTTCTGTAAACAGCTTTGGTTACTTTTATTTATTTAATTAACAAGCAGTTATAGTATTGTTAAGATATTCATACTGTATTTATTAAAGAGTATTCAAAAATCTCATTACTAAAATGGTAGATGCATAATGATTGTATACTTTTATGTCATCTCCTCACTATTTCGTAACATAAATTTCAGTTCAATATGGATTCGTATACAGGAATAGTAAGTAGTTAGCAAAATAGTACATAATAATAGTCTTCTAATTATGGTTTAATTTTTAGATAATAAAATATATTTCATAATAACAAAGAGCCATTAATAATAAATGGGCAATTATTGTTAACAAATATACCACGTCACAACTCTTATAGCAATAAAAAAAATTATGAAATATGCAATAAAATATGCATTAAAAAAATGTAAAATATCAAAATATTTAAATTTTTTATAATTTAATTTGGTAAAAATTTTTTTTTGGAATTATTTAAAATTAAAACCGTTGTCTCTTAATTTTACCTACATGAATTATATTTACATATAATTACATTTTTATTGGCATAAAATTGATTTATAGCTTACTTATCTATTGTTTATTATACTACAAACAAATATCTAGATACTAAAAAATGATAGCTCTGATTATTACTCCAATTTTCAGTTAATTTTTTTTTTTATAAGTTTAATTTAAAAATCAAATAGTAATGTACAATAATCATACTATAAAAGAAGATGTAGTACCCCATAAGGGTTGGACAGTATTTTAATTATTAATTATATTTATTTGAAATATTATTAAAATACATTTTGTATTTTCATTAATTTATCAATATGTATTTAAAATAATTTTTGTAGAATTTAATGTATTTTTAAATTACATAAAATACAAAATACTAACTTTACATTTACTATAATTATAATAACAGAATACACAAATAGATCTATGCAGGAAAAATCTCAGGATCCATGACATCACTGTTATCGTTTTTTTATGTTTATCAATAATAAACTCTTCAGACATCCAATATCAAAGAATATAAAACATAAATATAAATTATAATATGTTAAGTTTTAAATATATTCGTAATGTATACTGCATGTATTATGATGTATAAATTTATATTAATAAATTAATATAATGAATAAAAATAGGTCGATAATAATTTAACATTTAAAATTTTCAAAAACTTAAAAGTTATGTTAATAATCATTTAAAAAATCAACATTTGTTTATAATAATTAAATATATGAGTGGTGAAAATAAGATATATTGCTTATATTTAATACTTTGTTAGTGATGCCTTTTAAAGATTTTTAAATAACTTAACTCTGTTCAGCAGAGGACATCGTTGCAACTAATAATTTAGTTTTTTTCTTTGAACTAAATGTGTCTGTGGTTCTATTTTTCTTTTTAAATGTATTGTTATTTTTTATAACTCATGTCTTTATTGTTAGCAAATATGTTAAGTATTTTTTCAGTGTTTTAAAATATTAGTTTTACATCCGAAACTTAGTTGACAAGAATAATATTGATAATTGTATACAAATGATAATAGTGACGTCATGGATCTGGAGGTTTTTTTCTGCGAAGATCCATTCGTGCATTAGACAAATATAAGTTAGGTTAGGTTTTAATCCCATGATAAAATAATGGTTTTTATATTATTCTTCTACCAACATAAAACAACTTAAAAATTATTTTAGACAGATTAATTTCTTTAAAATACACAAATGGATTAGTTTAAAAACTTCAAGAACAACTAAATCAAATCTTAGTTTTTGTCTTTTTCATCTACAGGAAATTGGAGAACTATTGTAGCAACTTGCTTCACAATTTTTTAAAATGAGGTGAATACCGGAAAATGAAAAATAAAATTCACCTAAATTATCCTAAAATTCAACAGTTATTTATAAAATATAACATAAAGATTATTAGCATTTGCTGGAATAATTCAATGTCTAAATCAGGCTATATTAAAATTAACATTTTTAAAGAGAAAAAATGTATTTGAGAAATGTGATTATTTATAAAAATTTTTTATTAAAATAATAAGTAAAATTTACTGGAGAATATATTTTGTAATTTGTTGAATTTTTTTGTATTCTGAGTGAAATTGCAATGTGTTATTTTATTTACATCAATATTATGTATTTCAAATATATAATGTGATATATTATTTTGCTCATTTTTAAGTATAATACTGTGTATACAATATTATGTAATGCCATAAAAATTATTACCTTCATCAATTAATGCAACAGTTCCTAATACCTTTACTTTTAATACTTCTCCTCGTTTTGCAACCTAAAACATTTAAAAATATTAGCAATATTATTATTATAATTTAAAAAAAATATGTTTATTATACTTTGTATCCAATTTCAAGTACATCCAATGGATCATTATCACCCTTGCATCCTGTGTGTTCATCTAATACTTCTGGATTTTCCCAAGTTTGAGGAAAAGCACCATAATTCCATATGTAACCTTTATGAGGAAACACATTTGGTACAAACCTCAGTTTGCCTTTCTTTGTGTCTTGTTTAATTGGGTTCAAGGGAGATTTTGTACTGATCTAAAATAATTATATAATTAAATAAAATATGTTTATTATTAGATATCATGAAAATTTTACCTCCATTTTTGCATTAGACCATCTGGGAATTTCAACCACCATGTTGAAAATTTTCCCTGTGTTATCAGCAAACAAAGGAATATCATGAAATGGCGACACTACTCCATTTTCATTCTCTGTAATTAACAATTTAAAATACATTTTGTTCTTAATATAAAATAATTATGAAATATTAAAGAAATTAAAATTAAAAACCATGATATACTGAAGTCGGATTACAAACATATTGTGTGTTATTTTAATTATATATAATCAGGGATAAAAATGCCTAAAAATTTACTCTATAAGAATAGCCAAAAATTCTTCTTGACCACAATAAAACCTTTAAAAATTAACCTGACATTTTTTACATTTATTAATTTTTAACAAAATATCAAATTAATACAAATTATAATATTTAAGATTGATAAATTTGAGCTTAAAAACTATGGTACACATCAATGATATTTTTAACCAGTGAACATCATCACAGCCCTTGGGCATTAGAGAAATTAAAGAAATAAAATATTTGACAATTAATACAGATAAAGAATACCTAAAACCAATAGATATGAAAGCATTTCTTAAGGTAACATTTTTAATTACATAATTTAATACTAAAACTTTTGTGTAATTTATAAAATACAGATTAATAAAAGAATCAAAAAATGCTTAAAAAAGCAAAATAAAATTTACATTTTTAAGTATTTTTCAGCAGAGCCGTAGTTAGGCGCTGGCAGGAGGGCTTTTGTCAGGGGCGTAAATTTAATGATATTTAGAAATACAAATAAAATTTTTCATTACTATATCAACACACATAGAAAATTTAAGACGTGAAAGCATGGTTTTAATAATATTATAACACATAGCCATAATAATCAATGAGTTTTAATTCAATTCATAATCTATTATACACGATTGCCAGGGGAGCTGTTACCTCTTGCTACGGCTCTATTTGTCAAATAAGAACGAATTATGAATATGAGATAGTCTTAGAAATCCATAAAAAAATGCACATTGCATTGAAATCCATCTCTATGTAAAGTGTCCTATCCTTTTGGTAGGTACCAGTAAATGTCTTAGCTATATGATCTTGGTTTCTAAAACATTTAGCTTTTGGATAAAAACTAACAATATATACAGTTTGGGCATAATTTAAAACCTTTAATCCTTTTTGTGCATGCAAGCATAAGACAACTGAAGAATGTATTGGTTTTACAAAAAATGTTTTTTTTTTTATGTTTGAAGACATTTTTTGGGTAAAAATAATGGTCTGATTATCACAAATAGGGTATGCTTTCAGTTAACTGAAACTTTACTGTTAAGATACAGTTAATTCAAATTTCAAAAATTAGTAGGTAGCTATAAAAAAAAATTTTGGCAACAAGTATAGAAATAAATCATTAATAACTTGTTTGTTTAGTTTGTTTGAAAAATTTATATGATTTAACATAAAATATTTTAAAATTGCATTTTGATTTACAGAAAATTTTTATAATATTTTTTTAAATACCTAAGTACCTACCTAATTTTTTTAAAAATTTGATTTATTGATCTAGGTGAAATTTAAGTCATGGATTATAGTAATTGATTCAACAATTATTTTTAAAATATGCATTATTTAAATACAATGTCAAAACTCTGAGTTGCCATTTAAAAAAATTTAGTTTTATGCTTATTATACATTAACATGCGCGAAATTAATTTATATTAAATTATTTAAATAAGTGTAGTATTTATAATTTCAAATATTTTACTTATTCTAACTTAGCCAATTCGTAACTTATGATATTGTTTTCACCTTGGAAATTTATAAAAGAAAAATCAAAGATAAATAATTCATGATCTCAAAATGATGGTGAATTGCCATTTAAAAATGGAAGTTGTATTGCTCTTGCATGCACAAAAAAGATTTAAGATTTTAAATTATATCCCAAATATGTATCTGGTTAGTTATTACCCCAAAGTTATTCCAAAAAATAACTGTTTTAGATACCGAAGTCATATAACTGAGATATTTACTAGTACATACAAAACGGGATATTTTGTGTAATAAAATTAATAATTATATTATATATAATATAACATTACATTTAAAAAGTATATTTTCAAATCCAAATAAAACTTAAAACCTAAATATTGTAGTCATTACAGTTAACATTAAATTTTAAGCATATATTTATATAGCCAGGGCAATGGTTCTCAAAACCCAGTATATATTATGTTAAGTATAGCAACTGTTACACCTATAAAAAAGACTCATTGTATAGACAACACAATTAAAATATAATAAATAATAATAGTAACATATGGTAATCAGAATATCAATATATAATTTAATGTATAATTTATAATATAAATATATACACAAATATAAATTATAAAATGTAATATATTGATATTCTGATTACCATATGTTACTATTATTATTTATTATGTTTCAATTATGTTGTCTATACAACGAGTCTTTTTTTATAGGTGTAACAGTTGCTATACTTAACATAATATATATTGGACTTTGAGAACCATTGCTCTGGCTATATAAATATATGCTTAAAATTTAATGATAACTATAATGACTACAATATTTAGGTTTTAAGTTTTATTTGGATTTAAAAATATACTTTTTATATGTATTGTAAAATAATTATATTATAATATTATTATCAATAATTATATTATATTATATAATATAATTATTAATTTTATTATACAATATATCCCGTTTTATATGTACTAGTAAATATCTCAGTTATATGACTTCGGTATCTAAAACAGTTATCTTTTATATATATATATATATAAACTTATGCATTTGTTTCTATATCAAAAAAATTTCGAGATCAACTTATTAACAATTCAACAGATAATTGTATAGTTTATAAATAGCAACAGATTACAATCAAAATGACCTTTGAACGTCTGACAAACTAATACTATAAGACGGCAGAAAAAAATTTGAAAATTTAGGTGAATAAGATTAATAATAGTAAATAGAAGGGAAAATTGAAGATTTATTTTCAATTTCACATGTACGTAATATGTAATTAAAAAACTTACTTATGTAAATTTTGTAATCCATCGTGTTAGGCGAGCCTCTTTCTTCAATTTGGTAGGTCATTTTGCTGTATTTCTTGTAAATTGTTTGATGAATTGATGGAAAAGGGCAGAGTTGACGATTTTCTCGGCAAACGCTATATTGGCGCAAGGTAGAATGCCGGATAACCCTTTGAACGGTAGTTCTGAAAATCATCTTTCCCAAATCTTATCAATAATATCATTGACGTATGACAAAAATGTGGGGAAAACATTACTTTTCAATATCATGTATTTATTCTCCTTGGACAGTGGTTTGCCGCCAAAACAAACTGGTGTGTGGTTACTGTGGTAAATGGAACATTTTTTTTTTTCATGTTTGAGTTGAGAACCTGGAGGGGGAACTGCTTTCGCATTTTGCCACTTCCACCAACTAGAACATAAATTTGTTTATGTCATAAGTCACAACTGAAGTACTTAAATGTATTATAGTTAATAGGTATAGCATATCGTCGTTGATGTTTTATTGTCTCCTATGTGCAAAAATACATTTTTTCAGGAGACACAAGAAACAAATAAAACAAATTGTCGAAAATCAATAAAGTTAAGTTTTATAACTTTCAAATTATATTATCAAGTTATAATTAAGTTTATTTTGAAAAAAAATTTGAGTTACAAAATTTTATATTTATGGAAATTTTGTATGAATTGTCAGTATTTTGACACATATAAGAGATTGTATTCAGTAGTGTACGCAGGATTTTAGTTCGGTTAAGATTTTAGAAACGACACTAAAAATTAAAAATAGTTTTTTTAATAATAATTCTAATGATTACAATAATTCCTATTTTCTATCTATATTTGTATATTAAATAATATAGAGTTCATAGTTAAAAACTTATGTAGTAATAATAATAAAATATATCATAGATTTTGTTGCTAATCATAAATAAAATTTTGATGGAGGAAGACATTTCGGGGAGGGTTAGAACCAGGGGTTAAAGTGGGGGGGACGCAAGGGGACTCAGTCCCCCTACCTCTAATGGTGGTTTAAAAGCGTCCCCTTTAACAAATTACACGTTACAAAACGTTCTGGAGACATAAAATTATATATGGATCGCTTAAAACTATATGGAGACATTAATCCCCCTGGAATTTTTTCCCACTTTAAGCCCTGGTTAGAACCCTAGCACCTTATCACTATCGTATACCGCTGGTTGTATTAGTTTATAGTTTTTTTGCTAAATGTACGTAGGTTTTTTTAATGATATTTGGTGTCATATTTTAACGTGTATCTAGAATAATTTTTATAATGAAAATTAAATAATTCAAATATTCAATTGACTAACAGAGACTAGTTCTTAATTTTTATTGAAACAACAAATTTTTATTAACAAATGATAATTGTACAAAATCATTATACTAATATAGGAATATGCTACCCATTACCTCATATGTGATTTTGAACGAATTTTTAATTACATAGGATATAGGAAGTATTTCATAAGCGATTTATGATAGTTATTACTTTTTCATTTTTTATTATTCTATAATGTGCTATCACACATGGTTGATATTATTATCATATATGATAGTTTTAATCGTAATGTCTTGAAATTTTTTTTGAGTATTTACTTAGGTGTAATTCATTACAAAAAAAAATTGGAAACGGATTTGTTGATTTTCTGACGTATAGAGTTTTGACATTTTTTTAAAAAATGTTTAATATTTCGTGCAATTTTTGGTTTATTGATTTGAAAATTTTATTGAAGTCTAGACATATACTACTTAATCTTTTTACAAAATATTTTGATAATCGTGACTGGCAATTTTTTTTTATAAGCTTTTAAAGTAAAAGTTCTTGAAAATCGGTAAAATTACGGTTTCATTATCTTATTTCTTGATAACTAATTAAGTTTAGATCGTAGGAACTTGAAATTTATTTTAAATATTTACATTTATAATTAATACACGTGGTAAAATTTTGAAATGGATTATCAGTATATAATAATAGTATATTGTAATATATTGAGTTTCGCTCAGAATCGTATTTTCTAATGCAATATCATATCATTGCATTCAAATCTTAAGTATAATAAATTTCTCCGAGGACCGAAGGGACAAAGAAGGAACGTCCACAATCGACCTTCCCATTTTTTTTTTTTACTATTATAATATTTTGATGTCCACAAAAATTAATGTAAATATAAATTTTATTTATGTTAGTTATTACGTCTTATTATACGTAAAATAAAAATAAATTTTATTAAGAAATATTATTTTTAAATAAACCCAATATAATATCTACATGAGTTAAATAATTACCTATCTCTTATTAGCTATTGCTAGCCTAACCTGTCGACTTTCACAAATTAGAAAAAAAAATTGTTGATCTCATATTTTCATACAATTTTCTCAAAACATGAAGAGGACGGATGATTATAAATCACATGGACGATAAATCGGCATTTGGCGTACGGAGAATTTTATTACATAATGTTTTGGCCAAGTTCGGTTGCCATACGCGCGTGGTCGTTTGTGTTACCATGACCAAAGCGACTGAACTTTATTTAAAACATTTTTTAAATTTAACAAAAATGTATAAAAAATATTTTGCCGACTATGAACAATATATTAAGATTATAATATTTACAGCCCCTGTTAGTACAGTCTCCAACTAGCGTTCAGTAAATTAAAACTGATTAAACACTTTTTACGATCTATCATTAATGTTGATCGTCTTCAAAATTTAATGTTACCGAATACTAACAGGGATATTTTGGATACGATTGATACCAGGGTACTCGTGAAGAAGTAGTCCCATTTAAAACAGTGTAGAATTGAAGTATAAAAACTTGTTATTTAATATTCATCGAAGATTTATGATGTTATAATAAAAAGTTGATTAAAAATGTTGTTGTCTATATTTTTTAAAATATAAGATTTAATGATATAATTTACAGTTGTTTTGTTATTGTTATTTTGTGGTGGAATGAAAACTTTTTTGGAGAAGCCATTTTTAGTATTTGGAGTCGGCAATTTATATATACTTTGAGTCGGAAAATTTTTAATCACACCCTCTCCTTTTGATTTTTGATAGTGCTAGCCCTGCCTAAAAGACTATGGGTAAAAATAATGATAAATTGATATAGATTAATATTGTACTTAATATAATAGAAGTTTTAATAATAATTTAAATAACTAGAATTAAAATATGATTGAAATAAAATGAATTATGAAAATCATCAATAATTATAAATGATAAATTAAAAAAATGCAAGTGGTAATGGTAAGAATAAATAGACAAGAGGAATAGATTAAATTAATAAAATTAAATTGATAAAAGATATACCTAAATTATAATTAATTTATATAGTGAAGAAGAAAAATTTAATTTGTTTGGTATATATATATATATATTTTTTAACTTTAATAAATCAATTTAACATTTTTATTATAAATAAAAATCAGAAGTCGTACAGAAAATAGAAATCGTGTACTGGGCATTTGTCTAGCTTCATTATAACCTTGAATCTTATCTTAATAATGACATGCGTAATGTACAATATTGTTGTTCGATTATACAGGATGATTAGTACTTCTTGTTACAAAAACGGCGAGAATTACATACGATTTCAATGTTATATTTAGTATTTGGAACACAATATTATATACTTTTAAATATTCTGTATCATGCTATATATATATATAGAAATAAAAAATATTCTGAAACTAACTATATAAAACTACTTAAACAAAATGTATTTTTATAAATTTAATAATGAATATAAGCTAGGTATACAGTTTACAGATTACAGAGTGATCAGAAAATCATATTACAAAAATGGTATAATTAATAAGTGATATGGTATAATTATATGTTTTTCACACCATTTTTCTAATCCGGATTTCTAATCAGTCAGTATGTAGAAAAAATAATATTTAATTAATATTATTTAAAAAAATCCTTATACATTTACAATGTCTTAGTTGAGGTATTGGAGTCTAAAGTACAGTATATTACTGTATCAGACACGTGATACAGAAAAACTACGCAATCAAATGTATTCAATGTCAGACTAAAACGAAAAGAGATAAATGCAAATATGAAAAATCGTTTGTTATATTTCTAGTATAAATTTTTTATACAATAATCAAAATGTTAAACATTTAGTAAATAAGTAATGAAATTAAATGTTTTATTGTTCTTATTTGAAGTATGTCGAAATATAAAAAAAATATTGTAGGACTATTCTCTTTCTTGGTTCACGGACGCGTTCAGCCCGGAACGGATGATTTAAAAAACGAATCGATTCAACTGATAATAAAATATTTTATTGCACTAGATAGTGTGAATACCTGACCGGCCGACCTGCATGGACGTACCAAAAACTGACATCGTACTGACACGTCTTAGAACAGTGAGAAGAAAACTTTATGTAACACTCTTCTTGAAATAACATTTTCTATTTATTAGCTCCAAATTCCAATAGGTTTATGGGTTATACATAATGTATAAGTTATTAATAAATCTTCATCAGTTTTTTTATTTATTTACTTCAGTAATTTCCTGACATTTTAATCAATACTTTTTCCCCCAATAATTTATTAGCACAAAATGTCATACATATTTTGAATAACACGTATATACGTAAGTAGTATTTCCGTAATTCTTATCTGTAAAATCGTAATTAATTCATTTTAACGATATTACTATAAATAATTACGATCGTCAAAGATGTTTTGTTTTTTTTGTTTATCGATATCATATTATGTTCAATCTATCATCTGTCAATTTAATGTTTGTTATGAAAACAAATCATGAACAACGCATTATAAAAAAAAAAAAAATGTATCCAGACCTAAAACATATATTTATGTTAAAATGTTGTTACTAATTTAAAAGTGGAAATTAATATTTATTTAGAGTTAGTAAAAAATGATTCAAATTATAAAACTTCCATTTAATAATAAAATGTTGAAAAACGTTAATAATTTTCAGAAAAAAACGAGTATTCTTTGTTTTAAGAATCCCATAATTTACTATTTATTGGTAATACTCTTGATATAAACAATAAACACAATCAAGATTCAAGGGTGTTTTATGATGGCGTATTGTATTCCTAAGCAATATTGGTATATATTATAGATATTTCTATAATATTATGTGATCATAATGCATAACCAATTAAATTAATAAATTATTATAAGTTTAAAATATAGAGAGTAGGTATAAGTGTTTGGACAACTTACATATGAGTAAAGCCTATTTATGAAATTAAATATTTATATAACAAAAAAAAATTTAAATTATTTAATAATGTAATTATTTGTATAACGAACAACAAAACTTAAAAAAAATAAAATGATTTAAATATTAATGTTTAAACAAAATAGATATGTTTGTGATTTCCTAAGTTGTAGAGTCAGTTTATAATATATTAATACATGTTTAGTATTGAGTGCTAAAATATATAAATAGATATTATATTTATAGTCAAATACAGATTCAACGATTGATATGTGGTAATATCGCCGTTAGGACGTTAGATGTTAGAATACATATAGGAAAATTTTGTTGTGTGTACTTACCCAATAAGTTTTTATAATTCTGTAATATAGTTTAAAATTAACATACGAGTACTATGCGTAAATGAAATATAATATAAGTGGCACATAAACTTTGAAAGTAGGTTGACAAGGCGTGCAGTTGTTATTAGTGCAGTCTATTGATTTAAATCTAATAATAATAAAGTATATCTATACATTCCAATCTAGTCTAGATATATTGATTTATAATAATATAGGTGTTATATTTATATCGCATTGTTGATTAAATTGTGAGTATTCGACATACCTATAGCAAATTAAAACTCATTTTTTATCAAAATTGTAGTGTTTACCATTTTATAAAAACATTGTACATATCATAGAATAATTGGCGTATATTTATTTGGTGTGGGTAGTAGGTATATACCTGTGTACACAGTGCGTTGAGTGTGCTCTTTAGGCTATAGGTACTACTACAATGCGATCTATTACGATCAATACGTATGATAATGATAGTAATATATATATATATATTATAGTAACATACTCGTATATATATTTTTATAATTACACAATTAATTTTATTTATATTATAAATACATAAAACTTGTATGAAAACTATAGTTATCTAAAATTTGTCGCGGAACATAATAACTGGCGAACCGCAGTTTATTATTATTTTAATTGCTACGTGTCAACCTCATAGGTATTCGTTTAAAAATAAATATTGGTGAATAAATGCAATTTTTTACATACATATGACACTTTATTGGTATTTCTATTCTGATTATAAAAATAAAAACATGTACCTATGCGGCTGTTTTTTTTATTCGTAGCTTATTTTTACTAAAGTTCATTTAAAAACATTAATAAATCTTAATGTCCGAAAAATATGCATAATTAAATTTATTACATTATTAATACCTATAATATATTAACACGAGTGTTAATACACTCCAAAAATAAAAACTTCAATATTATAATATAATATTCGCTTCAATCGATTCATATTTATTGATATTTTAACATAATAATTTATATATTTATAAAAACCACTTAAATCATAAACAAAACACGTAAACTACGAATTTTTTTGTAGAATGTTTAACAAATTGGGAAAAACCCAAAAAAGTAAGATTGTCTATAATGAATATCGATTTATAATAATTAATCTGAGGATATTATCGATATTTTTCTGTTTTATTTGATCCTCAATTTCATCAATTTGTCAGACTAAAATATTACTATACTACAAGTATCAATTATACTAACTGTTAATATAAATATTATACATATATTTAGACTTAAATAATAATATTTTTATAAAAACTATATAAAAATACTGACAAATAATTATATTATTACCCACGTAAAACACTAACTATGAACAAAATATTTAAATTATGTTATTTTAAAAATTACAAATTATTTATAATGTTTGACTATATTATGTAAGCATTATGAGACATAATTTGAGATTATATTTGATTAATCATGACCCAAACTATCTCCAAACCAAAATATCCGAATAAATTTAAATGTATTTTTTTTTTACGAGGGATTAGGAGTCAATTATGCAATTTAATTTCATTACCATAATAAATATAAATTTTATAATTATTTTCTTAAATTAGTATAACAACGAATTTTCATGAACTTTTTTGGAATAAAATTATTATCGAATTAAAAATGTAACAATTTTATTTTACATTATCTTTCACACATCTCGTTATTCTCGATACATATAGGTAAATAATATTTATCTATAATATTAATTTGTGCTTACAGGTTATTATTTTCAAAAGACTATTACTATTCATTGAGGTATTCTAATTTTACCTTGTAAAATAAATTGTCCATATTATTTGTGTACACTTATAAATTATAATATTACATACAAAAATATTAAAATAAACCAATTTACTAAATGTAATTTAAATTCAACTCTCATATCATTAAGTTTAGGATTTTTTGGAATGGAGTATATGGTATTTAAAATGGTAAAATGTACCTATAAAGTAAACAAAAATAATTAAATATTTAATATGTTACATTGTTAAGAATAATAAAAACTAAAAATGACTGTGAGGCTACCTGTACCGTTCTTATGCCCCTCATTAATATAATATTATAGTTTATGTACGTATATACTATATAGTAATAGGGAAATGTATTATTCAAGTGTTCTTATAGGTACATTTTTTAACATTTCAAAACATTTTTGTATGTAATTTTCATAAATTTAAACTATATAATTATATATTTATATTTTATACACATGACATAAGTAATAATAAATATGTAATACAATTTATTATATTGTGTAAAAACGGTAGGTAATAGTAGTACATTTTTTTTGCAATCATTCAAATTTTTAAAATACCTATACATTGTATAGTATACTCTTTACAAATATACAATAATACATTTATAAAACTTATCGTAAATACAAAAGTACGAGTACGTAGGTACACTAGGTACGTATTTAAATATAACTATATATATTTTATAATTAGATACATAATCTAATCGGTATGTTACTATTAGAGTATTAACATATTATAAATTATAAAGATATTAGAAAGATTATAAATAGATACAATTAATAATTAATGTATACTTTATAAATTTTGAATACATTATATATAAATATTTAGTTATTTAATATTTGGTTAGATGCTGATAACAAAGATAGATTCTATTATAAGGTAGTATCGAGAACAATAATGTTGTACCTATGTATCAATTTGTTAGGCAGTGGACAATACAATGGAGTAAAAAATAAGTCTAGCAGAGATGAGAATGCCAAGATAGATATTAGGAGTAACTAAAGATAATATAATATGAAATAAATACATAATGGGAAGTGTAGGAGTTGCATCAAGTGTGGAAAATGAGAGAGAGAGAGAATATGGGTTGAGATGGTTTGGACATGTTAGGGAAAGATGATTCAGAGGTAATGAAAGTTGTTATGACAAATTTATGTAGAATGTAATAGGTAAAGGAAGATAGAAAAAGAGTTAGATGGATTAATATGAAGATAGTTGGTGTTAATGTACGAGAGGTAGGATATCGAGATCAATGGAGATGTAGGAAAATGGGGGCTGACTTCATCTAGTTGGGATTGTAAGGTAAGGTCAGTCATGTAAAGTATTCGAATAAAAGTATTTGAATACTAGTATTTAAATATATTTTGAAGTATTTTTCAGTATTTTTTTAGTATTTTTAATACATTTTAAAAGTATTTTATACGAAAAAAAATACTTGTATTAAAATAGGCACCGATAAAAATTTGCATTTTATTTTTTATACGTTATAAAATTAAGCTACTATGAAAAATTCATAATTTTTACACATTTTCTTGCCATTTTTTAGCAATGTACATCGTAATTTACATCAGGATTGAAGGTTATGAAAATAACAAGTATTTTTCATGTAAAGTAACTATTAGTTATATTCAATTGGGTAAACTTAGTAGATATTCTTTTATTTTTTAAAACACTAGTTAACATATTTAATATTAACGAAAGAGTATTTTTATTCAAATACATTAAAATTTTGAAAGTATTTATAAAATACTTTTTTTTTTAAAGTATTTTAAAAGTATTTATAATACAAATTTATTCCAATTTAAATATTAGTATTAAAATACTTTTTCAAAAGTATTTTTTACAAGACTGGGTAAGGTAGACGAAAAATAAAAGTTATTTAATGTGATGGGGATAGGAATAATTAATTAATATTATTTATTTGCAATTTATACTAAATGTAGACTTCTGATATATCACATATTATTACTATTGTCCAATACTAATTATTGTTGAAAATTTGTAACGTTGCTTAATGATTTGGAAATAGTGGCCATTGAAATCTGATTAAATGCGAAGATCTGTAGTAATAACATTACGTAGGCTAATGTAGTACCAAAACCCTGCATAGTGCACAATAATAATATTGTGACCGTAATTTGTATTGAGTTATAATGATTGTAATTTAATTAAACACTTACTGCATAAAATAACGTCATGTTAATGTTTAAAATACCAAATATTTCAAATTTGGACTTTATGGTATCAAGTTGATGTTGAAATAGAATTATCTGAAACGATATTTTAATTAAAAAAAAAATACGAAATAACTATATTTACATGTACAGAATGATCAGAACATTGTGTTACATAAAAGAATATGTGTGTTATATTTTAAAATGATTTGTACCGTTTTTGTAATGCGAAATTATCTGAACATCATATACCTGTACCTAAATGGTCTATAACTAGGTATCTAGTATATTATATATAACTTAACATTAAAATATTTGTTAACGTAACATTATAAAATATAATTTACAAAAATAAATTTAAATAATGTTACACCTTACACTTATTTATATTATTAAATTAATACAAAAACAAAGTAATTTAATCAAAACTGACAACAATTTACTTTTAATAAAACAAAAGTTATAATATTATTTATAGGCATATCTAATATATTTAATATTTGTGTAATTTTAGTTTTCTTGTACAATATAAAATCAATTAATTGAACAATTACTGCAAAAAATCAAAATATTTTTAAAGATAGCGTCGAAACATAATAAATGTTTGTCAACATAATTTTGAAAAGCGTCTATTGAATGTTTTTTCAATATTATGCACACATTGTTTCAGAATAATAAATATTGATGAGTAAAAATTGGCCATTTTTTTGGCTTAATTAGAATCACATTTGTAATTATTATTTATTATAGTGTCCTTAAAATATTTTCATTATAGAAATAACTACTCATTAATAAATTAGTGTTATCTGGTAAAGATACCTTATATTATACGCAATATTATTTTAGTATATTTTACTGTTATAATTTCTACATGAAATGGATATATGTTTTACCTCAAGCATCAATTTCCGGCTTTGGACTGGATTCAAAATCAACGATAGCCAGCTCAAAGATAAACGCATTGGTAAAATCTATATAATAAAAAAATAATAATTATAATTAAAGATTAATTACATAAATAATTTTATCTATTGTACAATATTTATTATGAACTATGTGAAGCTCGATAAAATGATATATTTCCGTTAGGTATTGATTTCGAAATTAAACTTATAATTTTATATTATTAATAGTGTCTTGTCAAATAAACTCAATATAATGTTGTTATATTTTATTGTTATAGTATATCAATTTATTTTATCTAATGAACAATTCCTTTTCAAATAATTGTTATATATTTATATAGTTTCTTAACTTTTGTGCTGTAGTTGGACAGTTTTATAATCATTTATTAAATATATTAAACTTCAAACTATCGATAGGTATACATAGGTAAGTAAATTTTAATCAAATATATTAATTTTATTATATATTATTATTTTGGAGAAAGCTATAAGGGATAGATTTAATTGGAAATAACTGGAATAGCAATAGGCCAACAGTGTCTATAAGTATTTGGCTTGGCTGATTAACTAAATATCTTAGAAAATTTAGTAGAAGATATGAAAAGAGCAGCTCAAGTGCTTGAATGAGCAACTAGTGAAATAGGTCTAAAAATTAATATGGATGAAACAAAAATAATGGAACTGATAGACGAGGAAGACGACACTGATACAGGAATACAGGATCCCTAGCTTTCGAAAATGTTAATGAGTTTCGTTACCTAGGTATAGTATTGAGAAAAAACAATGACTGGGCTAGGGAGATAAGTATAAAAATAACAAAACCAGAGAGAGCTACAATTTTCGTTCTAAATAAGTTCTTAAAGTCAAAAGTATTTATCAAAAAAACTAAAGTAAGGATGTACACAGCAGTAATAAGACTCAAACTCACATATGGGTGCGAGGCATGGACTACCACAAGCAATACGGGAAGAAAGCTCAGAACTTTTGAGAATAAAATATGGAGGGTAATAATGTAATATGTGAACCAATATATGATAATGAAAAAGGAATATGGAGGAGAAAGTATAACAAAAAGTCGCAGGAAGAAATTGAAATAGCATCGGTAGTGAGTTTCATTATGGGACAAAGAATTCAATGGCTAGGTCACATGTGGCGGCGTAGTAAAGACGATATAAACAGGGTGGTCCTGGAGTGGAAGCCTACGGGAAAAAGACCTCGAGGACGACCAAGGAAAAGATGGTTAGATGTAGTGGAAGAAGACCTAAACAGAACGGGAGTCCAGGAATAACTAGCCTGGGGCAGAGAAAAATCGAGAGATTTATTGATGGCAGTGAAAACAGTGATTGTTTTAAATAGGATTTTAGATAGTCTACCACTATAACTAATCCGATACATACATTTTTAGTTACGTAATATTCGCACAGGTGCAAGTACCAAAGTCGTATAATCCTTATTATGCAGTAGCCCAACCACATCACAACGTCAGGATAATTGATATGTTCCTTTTTGGCCCATATGACGATAGTTATGTCAAAAGCGATACCGTACACGTAGACGATGATGCGAAACATGCAGTCAAATATGCACAGTGACAACGGTAACTGGAACAGGCGGTTGATTCGCGCGAACAGTTCCATGCACGCACGGTGCACGATCCTCAAGTCACGGACGTCCGATACATCAAACGCGGGTATGCCCAACCAGGCTTGGTCTGAAGCACCTACCGGAGATCGGTTGGTCCGGAACCTCCATCGTGGGTGCTCGGCCATGTGTAACAATGTCTTGATGTCGTTGTGCAAGAGACGAAGCCTAAGATAAAGGGATATGCACATCAGGTAGAAAAACTGTTCGATCACCATGCACGTGATGTTCGATAACGGCGGAAAGAGACAAATCAGTTTGGCTGAATTGAACGTGAACCTATATAAACCGGACAAAAATTATATTATGCTTACAAAACGTATATTATTATATAATAGTCAGTAAAAGTTAGCCACCCACCATAACCCGGGTTATCAATAAAAAAAAATAAAAAATAAAAAAACGAATCTAATTAAAGTTAATTTTAAATTTTCTTTAGAATATAAATCATTGATATGAACACACGTAAACGACAATTCAAAAAATAACGGGTGTTGGGTGCAAACAGTTATTTCTTGATAAGGACCATTCTTCTTAATAAGACTTGATTTCTTGATTTATTCAAAAACAATACAACACATGTATCATATATTATACTTATAATAACTTTGTGATGCACATATACAGGAATTATAAATGTGGGAGGGAGCTGATACTAAAGTATGATTGAATAATAATATAATTTTTTAACTTTTGTATTAGAAATTATATAACGTGTATATATGAAAAATATTATAGAATCAAAAAAATATTTTATTCTTTTGACCAATTCCTTGCATCCGTCTTTTTTCATGCTGGAAAATCTATTTATGACATCATCTATATCAATTTGTATTTGTCTATAAATATTAAGTACTGTCAATCTATTTAATCTGTCTTCTGACATTGTTGACATTATATAATTTTTTATTCACCTTAAAGAAGAAAAGGATCGTTAGAATGTTGCAGTTGAAATGGGTATAGTGTTGAAAATCTGCAATAAAACTTTTATATTTAAAAACAATGTGTCACAATGTATCAAAGTGTCAAATGTCAATAACAGTTTGAGGTTCTGTTATTTCCACTTTAATTAATTTTCTCTTCCAAATATTACTTATGTATTTATTTTATTATCCATGCTATCTATATCGAAACGACAATTCAAGAGTTATGTATTTTAAATCATAATCCAAACAAAATATCTATAGAATAAAGATAATACTTACACAGATAATAAACACTATTTAAATTTCAAATTACTCATTTGCCCAATGACCAGGAAATATTTTTTTTTATTCGATATAATATTTTTTATATATATATTCATATATGATTAAAATTCTATATCATACAATTAATGTTTAAAAGGGGAGCTATTGCCCCTTAGTCCTCCCTAGATCCACGCCAGTACAAATATATTCCAATCAGTAAATAAATAATGATTTACGTTTTTCAGAATAGATCAACCATACTTGTGTTATCCTATGATTATTATAGTTGTACTAAAATTATTTATATATGTCTATATATTTGTAATCTATCACGAATAGCATAATCAGAGACATGTTGGAAACTTACATGAACCACACGCAAGAGCATAGAATAAAAATGTGTTTCTTTTATCTTGACCCCACCTATGAAAATACAATTAAGTCTATATATTTTATGCTGTTTACTATAGGAATTATAATTGTAATTTATGGTAGATATAACTAAAAATACTTTAACGACAATAACAGAAAGACCAACAGGATGACGAAAGCTTATAAAAGGGATAACCAGACCAGTACAAATACAAACAACTGGCAGTAACGAACCCACGACTTCTCAGGCACCTATAGAAGATCGAGTCAACATAACGTTATTGTCATTTTGTATTAAATTGTGAAATAATTTTGTTCTAACAGTTATGAATTTTAATAAAAATACTATTATTTAAATATTTGAGACTAAAACATCTATTCTGATACGGATCGCGTTGATTTGGTTGAGACAAAACACTTAGATTTTCACATAGCTATTTATAATAAGTTTTTACTATTTAATGTTTAACGTAATTGGCAATTTTGGATATTAAGAATTGAAAATTTTCGGGAGTAAAAACGGATTTGAATCTGGTTTTAAAAACTGAATAACCCGGAAACATTTGAAACCATTTTTTAACCAAAATCCGAAAAAAAATAAAACTGTTTTATAAACTGAAAACCAAATCGCCGAAATCCATATTTAATTAAAAACGTTTTTAAACCCGCAAAAACCAAAATTTTAAAAGCTGTTTTTACTCCCTGGAAAAAATACAAATAATTTCGTCGACATATTTTAATGAGTGTTAAAAGTTTGATTTAATATTTTACGGCTTATCGTACATTTTACGTAGATTCTGAGCAAATCGAGGAATGTATTGATTTTACAAAGATATTTTATTTTTTGTCTGAAAACCTTCCTTTGGGTATAAATAATGATCCGATTACAACAAACAGGATATGCTTTCGATAGAAAATTGCATTTTATCGATGCTTTATTTAGCTTATTTTTCGAATTTCTCAAAAGTTTTTCCTTAGGAGAAGAATAACTACCAAAAAATAATGGAAAATCGGTAAAATTATGATTTTTGTTCTTTGAATGGCACTAAATATTATATAGATATTAATATATTATTTTGAATAGTATTGATTCAATCACTTCAAGTGTGGTAGGAAAATTAAGTAAAATTTGTAGTTGTTTTCTTATTACAGTGGCACAAACAACCACCGTCCTCATATCCTAATATGTTAAAATAAATCCATAATTTAATGAAAATATAAAACTTTTAATAGTTGATAATATTCAGTTTGTATATTTAATATGTTAATATAATAAAATAAATATATATTATATATTTTTAAAAAAGTTATTAATTACAATTTGTTAATATTTATGAAATATGCAGCAAAGTTAAAAAAAAATAAAATGTAGTTTAGGCAGAAAAATCTCAAAATATGCGTTTATATTATAATGAATGTAGAATTACATTTTTGGCTTTGTCGAAATATATTTGTTAATTACTTTTATTATTTTATTTATCATTTTTGCAATAATTATTTAAAACGAATAAAGAAAACAATATTACATAGTCCTATACCCTACTTATGTCTAATAAATGACAGTGTAGTCAGACATAATATAGTGTTATAGATTTTTGCAGAATATGAAACTTTACCATACAACTGGACTATTTATTTCTCCGATTATAATATTACTAACAATACTAACTCGTATATTTTGGGCATGTTCAATACAATTTTTTTTACGAGAAATCTTATTTTTAATGCTACTTACTTGAATTCATTTATTATTTTTTGATGTATCAACTTGTATTTTTTAATATAACATTCATATTTTTATAATTATAATATTAACTAAATGAAAATAATTTTAAATTACAAAAACATAATATCAATTGCTTATATAACAATTATTATAAAGTTATTTCTTCATAATTCTGAATATAATAAAGTTTATTAAAGAAATTGCATTTTCACCAAGTGTGTATTTTAGTACCACAGAAATGCTAACAAACTTACTATATTTTCTGAATATTGGACTGTTAATAATGAATTTGAGTTAAATAATTAATTTCGAACCAATTATCGATTAATTTTAAATTTGAACTATTTCTCTTTCAGTTAATATTGTATTTAACCTAAAATTATCATATTTTGTAAAATACGTTATATTCAATATAAAATTACCACTTTTATGAATTATTTATCCAATATTTATAATTACACAATGAGGTACTGAGTTATAAAGTGTTTCTTATTTCTTAGACATACACTATTGGTATATGTTTTTCAATGTCCTATTTATTGCGTCTTAAATTGATAGTTATCGATAATAGTATTATGCAAGTATAAAATATAATAGTATGGTACTGACTTGTAAGTAATGATGATATAATACATTGCAAACTCGTAGATCACAAAGAGGATGATGGAAAAAGCGGAGAAGAACTGCCAGACATCGTTGACGTCACCGGGCGGGCACAGGTTGTGGAAACAGTCGTTGACGGCTCGCATGACGGGTGGCCAGAGCAGATGGACTTGGCTTACGGTGGTGGCTATGATGCCGGTGAATATCATGTAAATGAACAGCTCTTCGATGTTCAGCACGCGGGTGGTGATCAAGCTTTTGGTGAGCTTCTGATATTTTTGCAGATTTTGGTATGTAACGACGCTGACAATGAACGAAACCACCCAATAGAGTAGCGAGTGGAATACTTTGATCGCAAGCCCTGGACCGTGGATCTGGAATCGATGCAGCGAAGACGGCTGGCTGGAGTCTCCAACGTGTATTGCCGGGAAAACGCCAAATAAATACGCACAGACATGCAACGGTCGATAGAGTTTCATGGCGGATTTTTATACTTTTATAGTTGGTGCAGTTGTCGGATAACAATATAATACGATCAAAATATGGCGTTTTCAAACGAGTCGAGTATTATCGAATGTTGGTGTTACGGTGCGGTGCGATTAAGTATTGGATATACGCATTAACGGCGGAAAAAATAACAAAGACCTTTGTGATGACAATAAAATAAATGTGACACATTGAAACAACGGGTACTCGTCCCTTCTGGCCAATCCAACAACCAGGGCGAATCGAACTTCTAAACGTATATATGTTATACAGTATGATCGTAATATTATGTTAGAGACATATAATGGAAATAACTTTGAAAACGTATTGGGTTCGAAATTCTGATCATTCTGTAAACACAATACATAGTTTAATAGTAGTTAATATATTATATATTTGTCGTCCTCGTCAGCCGTGTTTAATACGATTATGTTTTTAATGTGACCCAAAACTGTCATTGTTATCATATTATTAAATAATAATTATAATTGTAATAATGTTATACTCTATTTTTTACAATGTTAAATTCTTAACTAACCTCTGACATGGTTAACTGTCGTTTTTCCGTGAAAAATTAAATGACTATTCGTTTTATGAAATAAATTACAATCACTGTCTCGTGCACGTATATATTTATCGCTGATCACTACGTTTTTATTGTATTTTTTCTTAAACGAAATCTGCATTGATTCGGTTAAATTACTAAATAATTACACGGTGATTTACATACGTTTTTCAATTTAAATCTCATTATTTATGTAAAAGAGTATTGGAAACACACTCTGTATAATAATATATCGATATAATACTATATATAAAATATCATTTATGGTAAAATATATAGACCCAATCGCTTGGGATTTAGAGACGATTTTGTGGAATAAGCAAAATCATCTCCTATATACACTTTTGCTCACAATCGAATTTGTGATTTGGAGTAGTATCCATTTTTTTAAAATTTAATCCTCAAGAAACAATAAATTCAAATAGAATACGTTATTCTTTTTAGTATTGGGTAATATGTCCTTATAAGTCATAGATAATCATATATATTTTTATTTATGCTTACTTCTTATATACATAAACAGCCTTCACAGTATTATTTACGTGCGTTTCGCTAACTCCACTCATTAATATTTTTTAATTTTTTTTTGCAAATATTTAGTATGCCATTTGTATGAACTTCTTAGACCAAATTCAGAATTCTTATGAAATTCATTTCACCGTAAATTCTAAATTTTCTTTCTAATATTTTTTTATTATTTTTTAAAATTATCATTATAAATATTTAAAATATTTATAGTTTAATATCAACTACTAAATTATTATCCATAACAAAAATCTTTTATGAGAATATTAAAAAAACTACTAGCTCGAAATTATTTTATAACGAAAAATGGTATTCAAAAAAAACTATATTGCATATTTAAATTAAATTGTTTTCAAATACTTTACCATATTACGACTGTAGGTATATAAAAAACAATTTTATATTTTATATACGCTTTGCTTATATGTAAAAAGAAACAAAAATTGTTAACATTATTCACATTAAAATAATTATTGTGTTGTTTAAATCACAATAGTTATATAATAACAATTATTTTTTACATATATATAAATAATGTCATCAAACAAAAAAAATCACAGCCACGAAAAATATTGTTCCTTTTTTTTATCAAAGAATAAAACATTTAAGATTATTTCGTGGAAGGTTTACCAAAAATTTAAACTAAATAGATTATCCTAAATAGATATGTTTACTAACTATAATATCACCGTAAAAATTAAATTAAATTAATTTTTTTTTTTTTTTAGTTTTAAATGTATAATAAAACAATTAAAAAGTTAAAACGTTTAAATTTATCATTTAATTAATATAATTTAAATCATAATACTAGTTGTTGATATCAGTGTTCGGAGAGCTCCATAATACAAGAGCCCAATGGGAAAATCTTAATTTTCTTATAGTCCCATATGCCCCTGTTGAGTAACGTATATAATAAAAAAAAATTAACTATCAATTAATATTGAAATTGAAATTTAAGACGGCGCATTGTATAGGCAAAATTGGTACTTGAATGTATATATGACCAAAATGACAAAAACAAAATAAAATGTCTATTAATTTTATGACTATTGTTACAGGAAAGCTATTGTTAGTCGATTTATTATCGTGATTACGCGAGATTTAATTATAATTTTATTTTTTTACTTAAATAATCATTCTGTCTGTGCGTTTTGTCTTTGTCTGTCATCCGGATTTCTATTGATTAATTGCTTGGGTTCAGATATCATGTGTATAATCTATATATTATATATAATTATGGGTATTTACGTTAATACAAATAAATACCACCTTGTGTTGCTAATTTAAGAGTTGTACTTATTTTAAACTAAAGTTAAATACAAGACCTGGGAGTCTATCTGAGGTTTCATAAAATAAATATAGAACTTAAGATTTTTTAATGCAGAAATAGCTTACTTACTATATGCTCAGGATTCTACTAGACTAATCTATCGATGGACATTTAATAGATGAATAGTATTATAACACTATATAATAGGTTTAGGAAAACAAGTTGAACATACGTTATTTTTTATTTAAGTAAACCAAATGAAATAAAATAAATGTAAATTTTTAATTATATTAATGTAATTGAAAACAAAGAAAATAGAAAAGGGTAAAAAGTTATTGAAATGGACCATCTCTACTTTTATCATATGCATCTGTTTGTCATTTTTACACGAACCCATCATTTCTTTTATATGCTATTTATATGTATAATATACAACTACTAATATTACTTATTCTTATAATGTCATATTTTTTTTGGCACTTTGCCTTCGGATTTCATCTAAATATCATTACCACCTATCATCGTTAGTGTAAAAAAAACTTACACTATTATATTAATATGCTCCAATGAAAATGATTTTTTATTGTTATAACGGACGAAAAAACTTCAGATTAATATTTTACTATATATCGTTGATTACGGAAGAGCACGTGTACACATAGAACCAAAATAAAATAATATAATCTTTTGTAAATGAAAATGTACACATATATAATATTTACGATGAAAAGCCAGTATCGATCGTGCCACAAACAGAGCAATAATTGATCGATATTGTAGGCTTGCTAACGGCTTTGCGTTGCGGAAACTGTATTTCTACAACGAAGTTTGCTGGGTTTTAGTAGAAATTTCAACGAAAACCTATAAAGTATATTTGGGCACACTTGGGAGTCGTTATTTTTTTTTTTTATTATTTAAAAAAACTTTATTTATTGCGATCGTCAACAAGCAGAATCGGAGATAAAAACAACAATGATAATAATATAGGGGATGAGCAAAACGAAAAAAGGGGGAAAAAAATGGTATTTTTTAATTATATTTCATGCGCCCGTCGGCCGTTATGGCGCGCGTGTTATTGGCATACGACGAGGAATAATGCGTATCAGTTGCGATACGACACTGCCACGCCGTCTGGCGGATGCTGCGCGTTGCGCGCATGTCGATAAAACTGCGTGTGACCGCCGGAACGGCGGACACGACTCGGAGAAAATCAACAAAATAAAACGCGAAAATCGTCACCGGTGACGTCACACCGAAGTCGTTAGTCTCGTCACGGCGTCGAGTACACACGACCGAGATAAATTTCTTTTAAATAAATAAAATAACATAATCTATGCACACGACAACATCACGGAAATGCGCACTCTACGCAGGCGGTGGCGGTGGCGGTGGCGGTGGCGGAGGCGGTGGAGGTGTCGGTGGTAGCAGTGGCGATGGCGGCGGTTACGACTACGGCGACCCTCAGTCTGCGGCCCAGTGTGTCATGTCTGGTCGCGCGGTAAATGCCGAATCGGCCACTGTCGCTTTGAAATGCTTCGAAACCTACAGACGCATGGTTAGTATAATTAATATTATACCGAATAACAATATTATTTTTAGCGATTCATCATGAAAACAAACGGATGATATTCGTCCGAATGTAAATAAATGAATTAATATTTATCCCGAGTAAAATCACCCACACGGCTACGCGATAATAATAATAAATTATTAGAGTATAAAATACGTAATACGTTTTCCCAATAATTTTTATTTACATATTTATTCCGATCGATTTTCGATGTAGGTTTTATAAAATTGTCTTTTTTTTTTCTCAATCATATGAGGGGAAAAAATTATACACTGTTCACGAACGGAAATCTGTTGAATATGTTTTCGTGGGGGTGGGGTCTTTTTACCAATAATTATTGTATTACCTATAGGTCAGACTAAACTTGTATAATTTTTATTAATGTAAAATTAATTTGGATATATTTGAAATATTTATATTGAAAAATTAAGTCACGAGTTCTAACCGTTATTATTTATAGTGTTTGTGAATCGATCATGTGCACTTCCGCTCATTCGTGTTAGGATAATCTATCCATCTACATTTTATAGCAAACATTATAATTATATCATAATATTTTAGACGTGATGCGTGAAAATCGATTCTATATATTGCGCCCAAGCTGCAAATTGTATATTTAGAATTTCCATATTTTTATATTATATTGATTTCTGAGTACTTTAAGTACCTGCATGTTATAATACTTTTCAATATTTGTAAATATTGTTAATCTTGAAGTGAGATTATTGTTGAGTAGCAAAAAAGATGATTATAAATATTATGTGTTATTATAATAACGGTGATATATATATATATATATATATATATATATATATATTTATATTTTATTTCATAAATTAACCATGTTATAGTAACAATAAAATAACATAATATATTTTGCAGTATACACAATTTTAGTACAATATACGTATCAAATAATTGTGTATTAGTTAGGTAGATTATTACTTTTTAATTAATAATACTAATCAAACAGTCAAACCATCTATTTGTAATATCTAACAAATAATTGAATTTATAATTTGTATAGTGTTGGTTAAATTAGTTAGCAGCTATGTTTCATGATAGTAGTTAATGTATATTTTTTTTTTTACTGCAGATGATAAGTATAAGTTTACATTATTCTGTACTTATTCTGATACTAAAAGGATAGGTTTAAATAACTATAATATTATACCTTACATTTTTACTGCACTATTTTTGCTACCTGTATAATGCGGGGCACGATTTACGATTATATCCTTATTCTCGCAGTACGTACTTTACATTGAAATATTTGACCACGCGTAAATAACATTATTTATTTATATTTTATAACAAATAGCCATATTTATGGCTGAGACTGAAATTTGTATACTCTATACAATATTGAAAATATAATTTATTTTTGGGCTGTAATATAATTTTATTAAGTTGTGAAAAAAACGCAAATAAGATAACATATTTATTGAATGTGCACTGTGTAATATTTTTAAATTTTGAATGTTTTAATAATAGCTTTAAATGTTTATGCCATTAAATATTATTATTATAATTAATTTTATATTTATCAATAGTTATTATTTAAAAATGCTTTATAATATTTTGTATCTAATAATTTAATTTATTTAAAATTAATTATATTTTGTGAAACATAATATTTTGTTCTTAAGACAAATATACAACTGGTATGTATACAAAATATAATTTCGTTATAAATAAAAACTTGAGGGTCTAAGAAAAATCTAAGAATTAAAACTTTAATGAGTGTAATGATTAATCTCAATATATACATTTTAATAATATAATTATTAGCACTATGCTCATATCGAATAAACGATGATTAAATATCCTGTGCCATAGCACATAACAGTATAAGCAGTACAAGATTTTATTAAATCTTAAAAATCTTTTAATAAATACGTTCATTCGCTCACAACGTCTATATAATATCTAATTCTTACAGTTTTCTACGTTTACCTATATTCCATTTTTATACAAATAACAATATCACATTATCCATAGTCAATATAATATATAAACCTATATATTTCCCCACAATGCTAACAATAACATAGTGAGTAAGTTGCTTTACTATTGAAGCATAAGATTAAATCGTATCGTTTAAAGTTCAATACCCAATGCCTAATACAAACTACTCGAAACTATTAAATAAATTACAAAATGGTAATCGGTAAACGAATGATTCATTGATTCAATTATATGACAGCCATGGGCGTAACTACTAGAATTAAATAATTTGGTGATCTATAGTCCCAAATCCAAAATATTTTAAAATTTTAAGATACATATACAATATAAAAATCATCAGACAATTTTCCATAATAAATATTTCATATTAATATAAAAAGAGAAAACATGTTTACGTAGAGTATTTGTGATTTGTGCGTTGAGTGTGTTAAAATATTAAGTGTAACACACATATAAAATATATTTTTTTTTAAAAATTTGGTATAATTTTCAAAGGGTCTAAAAACATTTATACGGGCTAAGTCTTTCTAGTTCCTCTAGTTACGCCGATAATGATAAAGTTATTAATCAATAATTAAAATTGCTAGTATTATTAAATTATTATAATGTGTATACACTCTAATTATTAAATTTTTTACTTTTTGTTTAATAAAACTTTATATTATTACACTTACATTGCTACATGTGTGTCTAAGAATATTATAAATATTTAAATAACTGAAAGTTATCATATATTATAATATTAAAAATGTAATTTGGTGTATTTGATAAATCGTGTTATTAAAAACAAAAATAATTCAACATATTATATTTTACTGAAATAAAACAAAATGTGTTTTTTGTATTGTTATAAACTACTCGAACAAAGTTTCAATATTATTTTGCGATGTACAGTGTGCATCTATATATATATATATTATTTATTTATAATTGATTAACACATTAACACATTAACATTAATTATAATTGATATTAATTTACAAAGTAAAACAATATTAGAAACTTATATTAATTAATTGATTGAAGTGAATGATAACGGCACAAAATAAGGACATTCATTTAACAAAAAAAAAAAAGATCTTAAGGACTGTCAGCGCTTTGCATACAGTAACATTAATATGGTAATTAAAGTTTAAAGATGAAGAGAAATGTATGCAGAGATCTTTAATGATATAAAGATCATTATTTATAAAATAATTAAAATAATTAAATTTATTTATTTATTATTTAATAAACATCATAGTTTTTATTCATTATATAAAGTTATTGATAGAGATAATATAATATAAATTAATTAGCTAACATTTTGTATAGGTACATTATTTTTTATAACTTTGAAAAATTTGTTGAAAAATATATAACAATAGAAACAAAATCGTGTCAAAAAATAATAATTAATTATATTTAACAAGTGTACTATAGGTAGGTAAACATAAGTTAATAATACAGTGCTTAATTGGTTTTAATTTGTATGTATTATATTTATATATAAGAAATACAAATTATTATTTACCAGTACGATAATTGTATATTATATTATACAATATACATAATATATTCTATATATAAGGTATATTCAATAAATAAACATATTTTACAATATTTCAATAATATAATATTTCCCGTTTGATTAAATAAAATGTTAATATTAAACTAAAACGTTCATCGTTTGATTTAGATTAAATTAAAAGAAAAACATGTTTAGCACAATTAAGTACCTATAGATCATTTATATTTTATTTTAATACGAGCAATAAAATTTATATACGTTTTCGAAAACATTGTATTGTTAACTTTGAAGTGTCAATATGTCATTTTACAATAAATAACTGATGATATCCGTACCCGGGCATTATTTGCACTAATGGAAATGGGAAGAGTTTGATATTTTATCATTATGTCTTGTTATTTAAATTACGCGTACAAGTAAACTTTGATCGATTGAATGACGGATAAAATGTTCGATTCTATGGAATAGTTTATATTATTCTTCATTATATAATTATTCTCGTATTTTAGGATACATAGGTATAACGATATAATATAATACTGTATTTTTAAAAATACCTATTATACAGAGTGGTTAAATATTCGTTATAAATAAAGATGTAGAATGTGGAAGACATACTACAATAATTATAATACGATATGTCTCTACCACTTTTGATATACATTATATAACCTTCATAACACTCTATCACAAATTTACTAATTATAATAACTCCATGAAAAATGAAGATTTTTAAATGCATTTTTTAAAATTATTATTTAGGCAATAGTTTATAATATTAGCTATATTATTTTTTTAGTCTTGTAATAAATAAAACAATACAATTTAATAAGTTTTAGTGAGATGAACTTTGAAGATGACCAGTTTAATGAGTACCGTGTCTAAATTTTTATGAAAATTTTGATGAGTCAATTTTTAATTTAATCAAAGTGTTGATTTTAAAGAATTATTTTCATTTGTTGGAAATATCATATTTCTGACGTCTTATTTTGTAATTATTTTATCTATTATACCGAGAAATATATAATGTGTTATATCGATATTATGATATCTCTCAGTAATTACAAAATCGCATAACAACTATTAAAAACAATTCCTAAAAGTCATCACCTTAATTAAATTCAAAATTAGTTCAAGATGTTCTTAAAAAATATAATCTCTACTAAACGTTTAAAACTTAAACAAATATAGGTAATGTGTATATTTATATTTTATAGACCATTACCTAAATAAAAAAAAAATATATAACAATTTAAAAATATTCATTCTTCATGACAATCGTAATTATAAATATAGAATACTTTGTATAAGTGAATTTATACATTTTTAATCAACTGATGTATCTTATAACTTGTATATTATTAAAATTATTTTAAACAATCAAAAAATGTTTGTTTGGAATTAGCCATAAAGTATATATAATATGTCATTTAATGTAATTGCTTAGGGTATAACAATAATAACGACACGAATGATGAAGACAGCGGCAGCGGAGATGGCGAAACTGCTGGCAACGGAAAAAACATGTTGGCGCGGAAGTTATCAACTAAGGGTGACACTCTTTACCTCGAGAGACGGGTGGGACTCTTCAGTGGGGTGGCTTTAATCGTAGGCACGATGATCGGTAAGTAATACAATAGAGAAAAACCATTTAAGCAAACATGATAACGCAATTTGTATGTTACGTTCAATTTTGGATTTTAACTGTGAAAACAAAACTATAAAATTGTTAATAATTTAAATTAAACATAAGCAAAGTTTTTATTGGCTAATGTTCAAATTTGACCAATGTAAGATATCTATGCAAAATTTTACAATATTATTAATATTATTTTAATGTATTCATCATTAACGTTTTTTTGGTTTTTTTTTTAATAAACTATATATAATCTAAACTAATAAACTAAACTATATATATATATTTTATCTTTTAATAAAACACGATTTTAAATATACCACTTTATTTAAATGCTTAAATTTAAGAAATAAACCTAAACATTATCATAAAATGTAATTTTAGTAATAAACTAGTAACCTTATAAGAAGAAAATATTGAAAATAATATAATGTTATGTGTATAAACGATTTGTCATGCAAAATAGTAAATCTCAGGCTATAATTAAATTATTATTTATTTCCTAATGATATACATTATTTTATACACCACATTACATAATTAAGTATATTATTACTTATAAAAATATTTTAAGCTTTGTTACAATTAAACTATTGCAGAGTATAACTATCTTACTGTATACAAATACCAATTAACTAACTTTAGTTTTACAATAACTTCGTTTTTTATCATTTTTTTTATCGATAAATATCTACTTCATTCTTTCTATTATAAATTATTTAAACCTATCTATTATACCTAATCTATACAATAGTCAGTAAAACTAATTAACTAATAACTATTGTTTGATATTTTCTTATCCAATATTTCTGATAAATGCAAATGAACTAATTTAAGCTTTTATTTGTTTTATGTAGTAGAATAAGTTGTAAAAATACGTTTTAATAGTCTTATAAATTAGATGAATTATACAATGACAATTAAAAAGGTCTCAAGGGTGATTTTTAGATTGAGAATAATCCTAGACCCTTTTTAATAAATAACTAATATAATATAGGTACATATTATCGCAAATTATTATTTTTTTATATTTTAATTATGTATAATTAGGTTATAATGTACATATTCAAAAGTAAACATTTCTATAGATTACAATATTATTTTAGATTCATTTATGATATTAAACGATAAAAAGTGAGAACGTTGATTCTGAACTCTTCTTCTTCACCCCTTCGGTCCTTAGAGAAATTAATGATTTATAATAATTAAGATTCGAATGCATTGCATTCGAAAATACGATTCTGAGTGAAACTCAGTCAGATACACAATATGTTTTACTGATAATACGTTCAAAAATTTTAACACGTGTGTAAATTACCTATGAATTTACTTTAAACAATGTCCAAGTTTCTACGATCAAAAGAGAATTAGTTATCACAAGATATTTAAAATCAAATTAACGAAAATCGTAATTTTGCCGATTTTCCGACAAATTTTGGTAGTTAATCTTTCATCAAAAAAAAAAGTTTGAGAAATTCAAAAAATGAGCTAAATATAGTCCCTACCAACTTGATACGTTTGCTACCGAAAGAATACCCTATTTGTGGTTATCGGACCATTATTTATATCCGTTAAAGTGTCTTCAGAGTTTCACACTTTTAAAAATACAAAAAATAATCATAATATTTAATTCTACTAATGATTATAAATTTAAAAGCTTATGAAAACAAATTGTGACTTTCGATTTTCAAAATATTTTGCAAATAGATTAAGTAGATTTCTATTAATAATAATAAAAAAAAAATAAAAAAAATTAAATCAATACATTCCACACTTCGCTAAGATTATAAAATTATAATGTAAATAATAATTAATATAATATACCTTATTACTTATTAGTTATTATATTATTAATTATTTCTCAATTAAAATTAAGATACGGAACACTCGCATAAATTATATGTTATTAAAAATTTATTTTAGTTATCTGTAAATTTTGTATAAATATAAACTAAATATATAATATATGTTTCCAATTTCTAAGTATATATATATACCTTTAGATGAAATCTCAAAAGCATATAATTAAATCTACATTTTATCATAAAACAAAATCATTTCATTTCCATTTCCATTTCCGTTCACTCGATTATTCGAAAGACTTAGTGAGAATTAATTTGATAAAGCACCAACAAAATAATCAAAAATCTCTTAAAAAGAAATTTCCGGAAATACTACCAAATGAGAAATAATTATTTAAACGGAAATTCGTATACTTACAGATTAATGCATTTGATCGTTTATCACTCAAATTAACGTTTTAATATAATTTGTATTTTATTAAAGAACAGTACGTATATTTATTACAGTTTGTGGGATCTACACTGTGGAGTATATTAGAATTACAAATAAAACAGTTAAAGTTTTTAAATGTTATTTTTAAAGTAAAATAATTAGATTAGGTATAGCTAGTTAATAATGATAATGTTTAATATAATGTAAAAATGATAGTTTTAAAACATACATCATTATAATTTATATTATATAGGTTCTGGAATATTCGTTTCTCCTACTGGATTACTCGTCAGAACAGGGTCAATAGGCCTGAGTTTTGTTATATGGACAGCATGCGGTGTTATGTCACTGTTGGGTACGTACAACGTAGAAGTCTATGTTATTTATTATGATTCTCTGTAGAAAAAATCAGAAAAAGACTGTCGTACATTTTATCTATTTTTAAATTGAAACGTTTTTTACACGGTATTTTTACCTGCAGAGTACGTTTGTCATACGTCATTCGTCAAATTATTTTAAATACTTTTCATTCTCAACATAAATAATTGGACGTGAAATAATACAGACGGAAGTATGGATGCCAAAAAAATGTCCATAAAAAATTTAAATTGAATTTTGTCTTAAATATAATTTGTCTGTTTACAGGAGCTTTATCGTACGCCGAATTGGGTACGATGAATCCCAGTTCTGGAGCTGAGTATGCATATTTAATGGATGCCTTTGGACCAATGTCTGCATTCCTGTTTTCTTGGATTTCCACATTGATACTCAAACCCTCACAGGTGGCAATAATATGTTTAAGTTTCGCCAAATACGCAGTTGAAGCATTTGTTGACGAATGTGGTTCTTCAGATTTTGTAGTAAAGATAGTTGCAGTATTATCTATTTGTAAGTCAATACCAAATACCATAGTGTTCTATCTTAATTTATGATAAATTGAGCGATAACATAGAACAAGTTAATTTTTTGAATCATATTATTATTGAAATAAATACGAACATATATTATGTTCAATAGTCCAATATATTTATACTATTAGACATTTAAATGTGTCAAATTTGTATTATAATAATAACAATATTAAGAACTTAAAATGTATATTAATATTTAACGAGAAATAATTAAAATTTCTATTCGTTACAGAATTGATAACCGCTGTAGTACATCAAATTAGAGAATTACTAAAAATAATTAAAACTAAAACTGGCAAAGAGATGTAGTCATAAAAAATTAAATTATTAAATAAAATAACTTTTAAATGAACAAAAGTATGGTAATCCAGACATCTGTAACATCATTAATATACTGGAATTATTAGTAACAATAATATATTAAATAAAACGTTTCAATTCTATTCAATATGGTATAATATTTTAATTATTAATTTGTTATAACTTATGGGCAATATATTGAAAATTGCTTATTATTTTATAAATGACCATTAAAATTCTGACATATAATTTATGAAATTATATATTACTGTCTTATAAGCTATCATTTATTATTTTTTTATATCTCAAAATATATCATAATATCTACTAAAATTGAATTTATATATAAAATACGTATCTATGTTTATTTTATATTTTTTACTCAAGGAATTTTAATTGTGAATTATCATAATTTATTATTACCTAGTATAATTTCATAACTAATTTAATTTAATAGACTATTCCTGATCTAAAGGACTAAATGGCATGTAAAGCTACCAAATAGCTTCCATTTTAGTAAAACCATTTTGTATGAAGTGTTAATAGTTCAAAATTTTTAAAGACTTACATTTTTTTTATTCAAGAATAATTTGAGAAATGAATTTATATATTTTTATCGTCTATAGTGGTAATTACGTATATAAACTGCTACAGCGTAAACTTGGCCACCGGAGTGCAAAATGCATTTACTGCAGCAAAACTTGTCGCAGTATTTGTGGTAGTTGCTGGAGGCATGTATAAGATTTTTCAGGGACGTACCGAACACTTTCGAAATTATTTTGAAAACACGACTACCAGTATGGGTGATGTAGCCACCGCATTTTATTCTGGTTTATGGGCTTACGACGGTTGGAACAATCTCAATTATGTTACCGAGGAAATTAAAAACCCTTCAAAGTAATTATATTTTAATTATTTTATAGCGAGATTTATTAATCCTAGATCGATAATTAAAATACCAATTGTAGTACCTAAATATTAACTATTGCGTTTTGCGTGATATTTAGAGATGTTACCTAAGATCTAATATAGTAATAACTATTTATCATAATAATTATTATTCCTAATCCTAAATAATATACATATCTATTGGAGAATTTCTTGACTCGTGTCTTCTTGTGTTTTCATAAATCTATCAGCACATATACCAATTATTGTACATTTTACAATGGCATTTATGTATTGATAGTAAGATTTTGAATACAATTAATCTATAAAAAACACAACACCGTGGTACTAAACACATACAAATTACTATTTGTATTTTAATCTTTTCAAAATATTTTAAAATTTCTTATTATTTAATATGCAAAGTTAAAATTATTATAAGTAATTTAACGTAAACTAATCTAATAATGTTTAAGGAACATTCCAAAAGCGATATATATCAGCATACCGTTGGTTACTATGTGCTATCTGTTAGTGAACGTGGCGTACCTCACCATCATGTCACCGGACGAAATAGTACGAAACGAAGCAGTAGCCGTGGTATGTACATCGCGTATACTGATAATCATATTAAAATTGAAATAACTGGTGGAGAATTAGTATGATTTTATTTTTTAATTACCTAATTTTGCTGTATATATATATATTGATCTATAAAGTTTATTAATTATTTATAATTAATGTTATAATGTTAAAACATGTATTTATCTGGTTCAATTATAAGAAGGGTTGGGCAAGTTAAAATATACTAGAATATAAGTTATAACTTACAAGTTTCACTAATTTTGAGTATATGATTACATGTTATAGTTATGTAACTTTTTGTTAAAATTACATTATAAAATACACATTTACATTCAAAAATGTAATTGCGTGTAACATGAATAGCATTTAGCTAATATTTTATTTTATTTTGTTTTTTATTGAAAATGATTTATTTACAATTTGTTCATTAATTAACAGTGCAAAAAATACAAATATCAATAAATAGAATAAATTAAATTTAAAAATTAAATATTTAAAAGATATAATATAATTCCATATTATTTTATTTAAAATACATTTTTTTAACCAAAATATATAATTTTAAGCAAATATTTTAAGTCTAATACCGCAGTTAATTAAAAATATAATACAATTATATAAAGTGACACAATATCATGATGTACTTTTAAATACCCTAAAATAAAGTAGGTATCCATTACAAAAATATAAAAATATTATTACTATTTACTATATAGTATATGCAATAACATAATTCAAATACAAATAGAACAATAAATAAATTCATAAATTATAATTAAATACTCACAATCTATGAACATTTTGAAATCGCTTAATTAGCTTTCATGTTATCTACACTTTAGATTCTGAGAGAATTTTTTTTTTTTCTGTATGAAAATATTTTTTTGGGTAGAAATAATGTTACCCTATCCATATCAAATTTAATCTAGATTCTAGTTGGTATTTTATTTAGCTCATTTTTCGAATTTCTCAGAATTTAAAGACAAGAAAAACTACCAAAAAATGGTGGAAAATCGGCAAAATTATGGTTTCCGTTATTTAATTTTTTTACTTTGTGATAACTAATTAAGTTTTGATCGTAAGAACTTGAAAATTTTTTTGAATACTAAAATAGGTAATTAACACAGGTGGTAAAATTTTGGAAAGGATTATCCGTATAATATATTCAATATTGTAATATTATAATAAGTTTCGCTCAGAATCATATTTTCTAATGCAATGTTACTCATTGCATTCAAATATTAATTATAATAAAACACTCATTCCGAAGGGACGAAGGAGAAACGTCCAGAATCAACCTACCCGCTTTTTAATAATATAAAGTATTAATTTTAATGTAACTTAAGATACTTATAACTTTTATAAAAAATTACAATTCAAATTGTAATAAATTATATTTTACTGTTGCTTAAAAATATTGTAACTGATTAATCGTTAAAGTTATAATTAAAACTCAAGTACATAACTTTGATACATGTAACTGATATTTGCCCAACCCCGATTATAAGTACAGTCATACTTCATACATAGATGACATTTTCTTTTTCCAATAATTCACAGTATTATTTATTTAGCGATATTTATGAAAATATTATATTATGCCTAAATAAACAATTATATTAATATAGATATAATAAGATTAAAATGTTTTAAATATTTAAATAAATTAAATGAAGCTGTGTTTTTTAACAAATTTATTTTCGTTATTTGGTGATAATTAAAAAAATAACGATCGTAGAAATTTGAAATTTATATTAGGCATTCGAATTAAATAATTGACTTAAATGATACAACTTTTGAATATATATGATAATTATTAGCCTAAATATAGAATTTTTAATTTTATATGGAAATTTATATTTTATCTTAGTTAATGTTTGATTAATATGATAATTTTGCGTTTTATGATATGAAAATGTAGTAATAGTTAGTTAGGTAATAATAAAATGTATATAAAGTATAATATAGTAGGTACAATCTTAAATATACATAGTATAAATCAAATATAAATATATAAAATAATTTTTAAAAGTTCAATTTTTTTTAAAAGTTTTTAAAGTTTTAATTTTGAGTATAAGTTATATTCATTATCAATAATGATATTTGTGAATGTTTGTGAAATTTGTAAATGAATATTTGTTAGTATTTTTTTTATCAAAAATTATATACTTTTTGTACCTAATAGATCCTTAAAATTGAAAGTTTTTTTTTTACACTAATATTTTACAAATGTGTTGAATATTTTAAAATAAATATACTAATTGTAGATACAATATAACGGTTTGCCTATTATATATTTTTAAATATTCATTTTTTTATCTTTAATAAGTGATAAAACTTAAATATTTAATACATTTAACTGATAATATAAGTTAAATATAAAAATATGAGTTAAAATATAAATATAAATATAAGATTAAGAAAATATTACCGAAACAAAATATAAAATTTGTTTAGAATCGGTAATTATAGTTTTTTTTTTTTTTTTTTTATAAGTCTTTAAATTTTAGTAATTAGAACGTATATACCATCGAATTTTCAGTTTCCCCCTGAATCGTTTTTTTTCAAATGCAAAGATTTATCATTGATTTCAAATCTTATTAATTATAATAGAATACTAACCGAAAAAATATTTATAAAGATACCTTCGATATTTATAAAATATAAATTCCTATAGCTTTTTGTAATATATTATGATATTTATAATATATTATTTGTTTTATTTATAGACATTCGGAATTCGAGCGTTAGGGCCCATTGCCTGGGTGATACCGTTGTCAATAACGATTTCTACGTTCGGGTCAGCCAACGGAACATTGTTCGCCGCCGGAAGATTGTGTTTTGCCGCAAGCAGGGAAGGTCACTTGATGAACGTTTTATCGTATATTCACATAAAAAAGCTCACGCCTATGCCAAGCATCATATTTCACGTGAGTGGCATAGGTTTGTTACAAAGTGTCGCACATAATCGTGTTATCGTGTAGAAGGAAATATTTTCTGTAGGAAAACTAATATTATTAAAGATCACCAATAAGCCAGTGCTATAAACTGAATAGTTTTTAAACCGATCTTAGTGTCAGGCGCGGATCCAAGGTATTTATTAAGGAGGAGTGGTCATTTCATATTAATAACATATAGTTAGTACGATTCATATTATTTCAAAGTTGTTTACTGTAAATAAATTGAATTTCAAATTTTCAACTAATAATTTTAAAAAATCCTATAAATTGTATATGATACTCTTTATTTAATCAGACATCTAAATTATTTATTAATAGGAATAGTAGTTGGGTAGCTTATGTTGAATTCGTATGAATATTCATAAAAAATTTAAATAATATAAAAATGTTAGACAATAAAAAAAAACTATACACTATTTTTACTTAATGTGTGTTATATTAATTAACATTGTAGATGTATTATATATTTTTTATTTTGAAAACCGTTACCGGTCTGACTTTCGAGTAATTACGCTTTTTTACGCCTGGGGCTTTGGACTCTGGAACAAGCTGACCACAATAATTCAAAAAAGACCAATCATTTAATTAATTAAAAATGCTAATGTTTTGGTTAACCAAATACCATCTTCGACTATTTAATAAGTAATTGGTATCAGACAGGTAGTAATGTAACATACTATTCTGTTAGAAGGGAAAAAAAAGATGTAAAACTGTTAATTTTTAATTATTATAGCTACTGACATATCTTACAGGAAACTTGTTTCCACTAACCATACTATTTTTACTTCTGTTGGTAGTCATTGCCAAGGGTAGACCTCGAAGTAAGTCATCGTAGTGTGGGGTTCGCTGAGCCAGAGTTCGGTTCTGTAGCCACGTTAGTGCGTTAGTGCGTGTACATTGAATCGTTATGAAATAATATATTGAGTTAAAAAATATATATAATACAGATATTTTAACTAAATTAATGTGCTACAAAACACTGCTCATTATTTGATTTCAGTCAATTATAACAATAATTATGGTTGCTTCTGGTACGATTAATTCTTTGATCGATTTCTTCAGTTTCACAGCTTGGATATTCTACGGAAGTGCTATGTTAGCGTTATTAGTGATGCGGTACACGAGACCCGATGTACCTAGACCGTATAAAGTAAGTTCTATAAAATTGTATACACAATTCTCTCTTTTTTTTATTATTATTTTGTATTTACTATACAAATTAGACTAGTGTATAATATAATTGTTTATACTAATTTATCTTAATATTTTAACCGTTTACATAAAAGATTTATTAACTATGTGGTCATTATAAACTAATAATTATTTTAAGCAAATTGGATTATTAGTGAATTTTTTTTTAATATTTTGAATTTGTCGATTATGATCAAAAAATGATATTATATATACCTGATAGGTAGCTTTAATATTAAATTAGCTGTTAAATATAAAATAAGTTATAATGAACTATTGTTTTACTAATTTTTTTTTACATAATACCTACGGCTACAATGTAGGATTGTAGGCCTTACATACATACTACAATATGTTATATTCAACTGAAATTTTCAAGTGGACTCTAGAGACACTATTATTTAATTAATTATAATTTACTTTTTAATATGGCTAGTGTCTACTCTTAATATTTATTTCCAATTCCAATGGTTACCTATATCAACATTAATATATCAGCTGTATTTGTTTTATAAACAAATATTTGACATTTACCTATGTGAATCTATATGGTTTAATAAAAATTTAATAAATGGGAAAATAGTTGTCAACATTATTAGAAAAAATTGTAAACAAATAAATTAAATAACATCTTATTCACTTTATACCTACCTAAACATATTTTAAAAATAATTTATTCTAAAAATATATAACTGGACACGGGAAAGTCGGGACCTTTACATGTTGAATAAATGCTATTGATAAATATTATAGTTACTTAATCCATTGACATAAACTTAATAAATGATTATAATTTTTTAGGTTCCCATTGTCATTCCGTTCACTATATTTGTTATTTCACTGTATTTGGTAGTGGCGCCTATAATAGAAAAACCTCAGATTGAATATTTATACTCGCTGTTATTTATGATCGCTGGAATTATATTTTATGTGCCATTCGTACTTCTGGGATACAAATTTCGTATTATTGGTGAGTGCGAAAAAATATTTAAACGTATTAATATATATAATATTATTAAGTATTTATTCTAGAGTGTCACATAGCTCATTATAATAATGAATAATATACTGTAATAATTTTTTATATTTTTTGCAGATAGGTGGACAATTTTCATACAATTATTGTTACAAGTAGCACCTACTAAACTAGTGTTACCGGATTGATATAAATTATACCATCAAGTCTTCCATAACTACATCGAACCAAAATAGAAAATATATTAGATAATTAGTTAAATATACAATTTTTAATTTGTATACATATCTTTGATTTTTGTTAATATTTTGTTGAATTCATATTACAATGTTATTTACTTGTATCACTATATGTCTTTGTCACTATATGCTCGATAAATATATACCATGGCGCCGAAGTACATTTTATAAGATGTGGCGAAATACAGAAAAACAAAAACCTACCGCCACCACCCATCAGTCGTATAATAGGTGTTATTTTATTTTATACTTTCAAAGCTAATTATTGTCATATCAGTGGCGCCATTTCAGTTTTTACTAGACTAGGGCAGACCCATAAATTTGCCGACTATTTTTAAGAACAGGAGTGGAAAGGGTCATTTTTTTTGGTGGGTATTTTATTTTATTGTAAGCGGTAATCAATTAAGGGGTTGTATTTAGGGGTTGTTATTTTTGAAATCTGCCGACTTAGGATTTGGCTAATTATAGACTACGGCAAATGTATGAGTTGTCCCCCTCAAATGACGCCACTGCTTCATATAAATAAAAAATATATATTATATAGAAGAAAAGTAGGAAGGCCGATATTGAACGTTCTTCTTTCATCGGTTCATCCATTTAGTCGTCGCAGAAAATAGTCGTTTATTATACTTAAGATTTATTGAGAAAAACTCATTACAATAAGATATATTATACTGATAATCCATTCCAAAATTTTACTACGTGTGTAAATTACCAATGTAAATATCCAAAATAATTTTCAAGTCCCTACGATCAAAATTCAAGAAGTTATGAAATAAAAATTTCAAAATAATAAAAACCATAATTTTGGTTTTTTTTCTCCGAAAGTAAACCTTTTGAGAAATTCGAAAAATGAGTTAAATAAAGTACTAACTAGATATATTTGCTACTGAAAGTATACCTTTCAAGTAAACCGATAATTATTTATATCTGAAAAAATATTTTCAGACTATTAAAAACCCATAAAATATCATAATATTCTATATTATCAAAGATTATAAATATTAAAGCATATAAAAAAACTTGTGTATTCCGATTTTTAAAATATTTTGTAAATAGATTAAGTAGATATTCAAGTCCTTACGATTAAAACTCAATTAGTTATCAAGAAATAAAAAAAAAATTTGAATGACAGAAACCGTAATTATGCCGATTTTTCGCCATTTTTCGGTAGATTTTCCCCTCCCAAGGAAAATTTTTTAAAAAATTCGAAAAATGAGTTAAATAAAGTACCAAGTAGATACGATTTGCTACCGAAATCATATCCTACTTGTGGTATCTTTGTAAAACCAATACATTCTTCGCTTCGCTCAGAATCTAAAATTGTCAGTTTCGGTTTTAAAAATAATTTGTAAAAAGTTTAAGTTGTTTATGATTAGATTTTGATAAAATTTACAAATCGAAAAACGAAAAATTACAGGAAATATTAAACAGTTTTGGAAAAAAGTTAAAAGCTCAAGTCAGAAATTTAACCAATCATTTTAAAAATTTTTTATAAATGTATTTTTATTTGAATATTGTATTGATGGATATTCGAACAACTAATATTTTTAACTTTAATGGTTTTAGTAAAATCCAATATGAATTAAATTAAATTATTGTTATCTAGTTATAGCCATATATTCACTATGTTCTATGCATTATTATTTTTGATTTATTATTGATAAATGATAATTATTATTTCTTCTTGTACTTCTAAGATTTAAATACATTTTCTTATTATCATTTTATTTTGGTAAATTATTTGACCACCCACCAAACACTTATTAGTGGTGGGTCAATTGCCTCACCTTAGATATGACTTCGGCGTCACTGGTTAGGATAGATTTAGTATGAAGGCAGATAAAGGATCCCAGGTTCGAATCACAGATCCGGAGATATATATTTTGTGATTAATATTTTGAAAACATTGCAAATGCAGCAATGTTATATAACGGATACATTAATGATATATATTTGTGCAATTAATTATGTTCCGGAAACATAATCATTGTTAGTTATCTAAAAGATTACATTGAGTATATTAAAATGATAGGCAAAAGCTGACATTGAAACATTTAAGAAATGTATCATACATCGATCAGATACGTATATTTGCGTATTTGCAATACTGTAATTGTTGCTGCGAAATAGTATACTGAAATAATTATGGCTGTTAGGATAATAACCGAAAAAGTGCTTAGCAAAAATGTAAAATGTATTTATTAAAGAAAATTATACATTTTATAGAATGTTAGATGAATGTTTATATTTTATTTTAAAGATCTTTAAAAAATCCCAAAAACATTTTGCGAGAGGGGTAGTACTTAACACCGTTTTTATGATTTGAGTGAAGCCAACAAATTTCAATCATTTTTAAAATATTAATTGATGGAGAGAAGTGAAATTATATTTTTTTATTACAAAGTACTTTCAAAATTAAAAAAAAAAATTGCGAGGGGGATAGTCCTTAAAAACGTTTTTTTGATTTGGGTGAGGCGAAAAAAAATTAAAAATTGAAAAATCTGAATTTCTCTTAAAATAATATTTATTTTTTAATAGACATTTTATGGAATGTTAGATAAATGTTTATATTTTATTTTGAAGCTCTTTAAAAAATCCCAAAAAATTTTTGCGAGGGGGATAGTACTTAAAACTGTTTTTATGATTTGGGTGAAGCCAAAAAAAAAAATTTTCAAAATTTTCTCACTAGTATTAATTAATTAATAGAAATATTAGGGGAAGTTAGATAAATGTTAATTTTTTTTTTTTTTTGAAGGTCCACAAATAAATCAAAAAAAAATTTGCGAGGGGGGTAGTACATAAAACCGTTTTTATGATTTAGGTGAAGCAAAAAATTTTAATTACAATAGTCTCTCTTAATATGTGGATGAGATAATTGAGAGAAGTGAAATTGTATTATTTTATTACAAAGTACCTTAAAATTCTAAAAAAAAATTTTGCTAGGGGGATAGTCCTTAAAAACGTTTTAATGATTTGGATAAACCAAAAAAAAATTTTAAAATTTTAAAAATTGTATTGTTTTACTCACTAGCATTAATAAATTAATAGAAATATTAGGGGAAGTTATCTTAATTATTATATTTTATTTTGAAGGTCACCAAAAATTTTGAAACAAATTTTGCGAAGGGATAATACGTAAAACTGTTGTTATAATTTTCATGTAAACAAAAATAATAAAATTTAGATATAAAAGGGTATTTTTGGCAAAGAACCATAAAAAATTTAATTTAAATAAAAATATTTTAAAAAAATAGTTAGAGTAAAAAAATGTTTAAAAACATTTAAAATTATAGGTTGTTTGATAATAATACGATATAAGTATCTGTATCTTAATACCGCGTGTAAGTCTGCAAAATTTTTAATAAATCCGTTCAAATTAAGTAGTATGTACTACCCTCGATTTATTTAGATACGTCGTATAAGTATCTGTATCTTAATACGTCATATAATTTATTCATGCATAAACTTTAATTAAGTTTTTTTATCGTGCAACTTATAATTTTAAGTCCATCCATTATTATGATTATTTTTATTTGTTTTAAATCAATCTTTGCCAAAAATACTCATCAGCCTGTTGAATTCCAAATACATAGCTTTATACTGTATAATAAATACAATTTTCAAAAATATGAAAAAATATTTGCGAGGGAGATAGTACGTTAAACCGTTATTATGATTAGGTTAACAAAAATAAAAATTAATTTAATTTAAAAGGGTATTTTTGGCAAAGAACCATTAATAAAAATCTAATTTAAAAAAAAAATTTAATTTAATAATTTTAAGAAAAATTTAAAGTGAAAAAATGTTTAAATTGTTTAAATTATATGTTGTTTGATAATAATACGGTAAAGTATCTGTATCTTAATACCGCATATAAGTCTGCAGTATTTCCAATAAATCTGTTTATTAAGTAGTATGAACTACCCTCGATTTATTTGGTACGTCGTATAAGTATGTGTATCTTAAAAAGTTGTATAAGTGTGCAGAATTTCCAATAAATCTTTTCATATTAAGTAGTATAAACTACCCTCGATTTATTTGGTACGTCGTATAAGTATCTATATCTTAATACGTTGTATAATTTATTCATGTATAAACTTTAGCAAGTTTTTTATCGTATAACTTATAATTTTAAACCCATTATTGTGATTATTTTTTTTTATGTTGTTTTTTTTGCCATAAATACTTAAATACTACATACTAATACTATTATACTAAATTAAATGTAAAATTAATGAAAGTAAATTGGAAGAAAATGCTATTATATTTAATTATTAAAAAAAAATGTCTTACCTGTAATCGTTCCGACATAATTTCTTCCGCAATGGTTGTATGCAACGTACTGATGGTGATTTTGTGAAATCCTCAACTGCTGGGAATTCCAATGGTTTTTTTTGTTGGACAAGCGCTTGTAGATAAAAAATACTGTAAAATTATGTTAAAAAATTAGTCAAAACATTTTATTTAAAAAAAAAAAAAATCACTAATATAGTAACAACTAAATAGTAAATACGAACAAAAAATGTATAAAAAATCATGAAAATATATTTGTTTTTGTGAAAAAATATGTAAATTATTATAAATAAATAAAGAAAATAAACGCATTATAAAATTACAAGCGTAGGTACTTTATGTAGTTAAGTTTCATTACAGACGTAAATCAGTCTGAATAAATGTTCAGATATCTGTTTGAATTTTCTGTCATTCCAGCATAAATTCTTTTCTCGTTATTTTGAATTGTTTTTCAATTTTCTACGTTCATCCCAAATTATCATCTTCATTTCACATTCTTTTTGAAACGTATTTTTTTTATTTCTTTTATCCGTCTCAGAATGTATTGAATATTTGAGTACTATACCCTATTTATTCATATCAAAAGTCAAAATGTATTTGAGCAATCTCAAAGATATTCATATTAATATTTTTCCCGTATATCAAGTAGAAGTCAACATAACTACAATTATTTATCTATTCGGAATTATACATACAAGATATTATTAATATTCAAATATGACTTATATTATAATATTTTATGTTATAATGAGCTAGTTTATATTAGTTAAATTAATTGTTAATATTATACGAAATTTGTTTATTTACTATATTATTTTATTTATTTATGATATATTGAAGTTGGTTCGTGAATTGGACATAACAAATTTACATCATGTGATTTTGTTCATAACTAATACATCCGTTTTATGAAATTTAAAATTAGGATTTGTATAATTACAGCACTAGTACCCTGTTATTAGTATACCTAATATTATATTTTACTATTCAACATCAATTTATAATTTATTGTAATAATATCCGTGCATTATCACACAAGTGTATTCATACAAATTACTAAAATAGATTTTCTATTACTAATACCTACCTAATATATTAGTTTTTATAAATTAAAATAATAATGCATGAATTTCTATTATCTAGATATTTTTGAAATAATAGTAGAACCTCGATTATCTGACTATTTGAACCGCACCTAGTTTCAAATTTTTAATTTGTTTCATATATACATATTACCTATACTTAATATCACACAAAAACATGCATATGAACATAATATTGTATGTAGGTACTATAATATTTATTATTAGTATTATTCACGCCTTCACGGACTACAACAGTAGTGACTACTACTTCAGTCGTTGTATTATTACATATTATTATTATCAAAATTGAAAAAAATTATCCATTTTTAATAATTTTTAATTATTGTCAAATAGCTGTTACGCATTTTTGTGCGTACCTAATGGCATTCAGATAATGATAATAGATTGTTTGGATACTCTAATCACGGTTTAGATAACAAAGGAACATGTGAACAATCTGAACCTGAAAATAACCGAAGTTCTAATGTAAGAGTATAGTTATTGTGTAGTTATAATTTGAAGACAGTGATAACCAACAGGTATGTCATATAGTTATATTATGTATATTTAGATAATGGATAATAGCGAAATAATCATATCGAAACTAAAAATAGAAAATTGTAGGCAGTGCGAAAATAATTAAATACTTAAAAGTTCTTTACATATTTCATACTAATTCCTAAATTTAATTCAGTCAATTTATTTAACTTTTTACAATAATTATTTTTATAAGCATAATTTTTTTTTTTTTTAGAGAGTAAGTGAACTTATGAACAATATTTTTCAGTAGTTATTTATCATACCTTAAAAGTTATAAATTATATGAATAAATAACTATAATTATATTATTTATATAACTATTATAATTTATAATGTATTATAGTTGTCTATTAAAAGTTAAATTTATAGTTACAGCTAAGTAATTTTCTAATTGTGTTTCATATATACACAATATGTAATATACTTACACCGGTTATTAAACGCGTAATTTAAACATATTTAAATATTTCCTACTTCCAACATACACATTGATCTAATTATATAATAAAAAAACAAAAACAGATTTAAATTTATTTATTGTGAGACAAATTTTCTTAAAATAACGAATTTAAATCTATCTTCAAATGTCTTATTGTATCACTAAAATAATATGTTGAAAGTACGAAATGTCTAAATTTTTATATTCCATGTTTGGTTGATAAAAACTGAAATAGTCATTGCTTTTAAATATCAATCGAATTTATAAGATTTGATTGCGAGCTAGAACGTGAAAGTTATAAATGTAATACACGGTTAAAAACACCTTATATAGTGTATGAAAAGTAGGTCGTTTTTATTTCTACGTTGAGAAAAACTAGTATAATAAATAGTATTATAAATCTATTACAAATTTAATAGGTTGAAATATAAACAAAGTTTAATTTTTACAATAGTACATAAAGTTAACTAATTAAACTTAGCTTGACTGTATGTTTAATTTTATCAGTTTATATTTATTTATGTTACTTTTAATTTTTAAATAATATATAATATTATTAAAATTCATATATACATATTTACGGCTCATTTAATTATAAATTAATCATTTAAAAATATAATTTAAGCTCCAAAGTTCTAATATTATATTGTATTAATTAAAAATAGTTAATATTACTATTTACCTTTATTATATTAAGTAATTGTTTAGATTAGGAATTTCCTATAATATAAACTTCCTTTTTCTATTCATTGTTTGTTAGGTGTAAAGACTATGTTGCAGAAAAAAATAACCATTGCAGATAATTTATATTGATTGTAATTGTTTTGATAATATTAATGAAAACAATTATTTTTCTCGTAAATCAACTATTAATTATGTAAATAATGATTAAAAAAAATAATTATATATCATACTATAGTGATTATACGAAAATATGATATAATATTATATAGATAATTTTAAAAATTTGAGCTGATGTAATGATGTGTCGGTAAATGCAATAGAATCATAAATATGAAAAATATGGATAAATACATAATTCGAACCAGATCATTACCGAACAGTATATTTTAAGGCAGAACAAAACTTTATAGGTCAAAATCAGTCAGAATATTTTGATTAATTTCTGAATATTATCTCAATAAACACGTTTGTAAAAATAAAGTATCTATTCGGTATTTTATAAAAATTTCAGTATAGTTGTATTAAAAAGATGAAAATAATGTTTTATTTATTATTTAATATTGATGAGATGATTAAAAAAAATAAATACGGAATATTGAACGTATATAATAATATGTAGGTATTGTCGTAGTAGGTACATATAATATCGATATTATTAGTTTAATGGTCTGTTGCCAACAAAAAAGCAACAATAAAATAATAATAATAATACTATTAATACTAGTAAACCAACACGTGGTAGACGATAGAATTAATCGTGTATATTTCACTTGTTAACTTGTTACTATAGGCCGGAGCAGTGAAATAATTGTGAGTCGTGTGACGGTGGCAATGAAAGTAAAAGTAAAAGAAAAATAATAAAATCCCGAGTGGGGAATTTTAATACGTAATAACGATGTACCCCTCTTTGCAGACGCACACTTACTCTTCATTTCGTATTCCGTCGTTATAAATTATTATAATACGCTGTCTTTATTGCTCCATTCTTGCATAATACACACAACGCTGTCGACCCAGTTAATGATCATAATAATAATAATATTTTTATCGGCTTCATTGATAGTTTTATATACACTGCAGTAGTTCACGGATAAGGGTTACACAGTCATCGTTCGGACGAACGTTAGCGACGGGACTCGCAAAACAGTTTTCCCATTCGCATAATGATTCGGCAGCGGTTTTCGACGCCAGCAGGTAATTTACTTCGTATCCAAAAACATTGTCGATTTCAAATAATAATAATGATAAAACAATATTTATCTGCGTTTTAAGTATAACATTACGAACGGACAAAAACCCGCGATGGATATTCTTCCAGCCCGGTTCTTGTTGTACGCGACAATTGCGGCCGTCGCAGCCAGCACCTCAGCGTCTGCGTTGGAAACAACTAATTCTACCGACGTGATCAGGGTGGTTCAGTTCAGCAACAGTCTAGTGCCTCCTCTGTTCCACGTGTGTATATTTTTTTTTACACGAAATTAAAATATTTCCATTATTACGGTTTACGATTATACGCATTTTATTTTAATATGGCTTTTTTGCACAGCACTATTCCGAAGGACGTGAAAACTTGGTGCTGGCACCTTTCGGAATAGCCACCAATGTAGCCATGATGTTGGAAGGCCTACAAGGTCGGGCTGCCGACGAGATAATAGCGTTGTTCAGACTGCAGGTCAAGGGAGCACGCCAACAGTTAAGAAGAGGATTTAAAATGATCTTTGAGTCATTCGGGGTAAGACTAAATGTTTGATACTCTTCGTAATTATTAACTGCACGAATTGTTAGAAACCTAATCTAATCTTTTGAAAAAAAAATCACCATATCATAGCAACCAGTTAATAATCTTTCGAATTAGTGACAACTGATAAAGTTTATCCCATTGAGACATTGAGTAGCTTAAAGCGGTAGAGCAATCTCCCAGTAAGCGAGAGTCTGGGTTCGAATGACCGTTAAGCGGGTATATTTTTGAGCATTTCCGTTTCTAACACATAATACCGTAATACATAATATTATGTAGGTTTTATTTAAATATATCATAGTCTACACGTGATTACAGAATGATTCAGATGGCGATTTTGCTGGTTCATATAATAAAGCATCTGTGACCAGCTCACGGATTATGCCGTCATCATATATTAGCAAACTTTCAAAATACTATCAAGCCAACGTTACTACTATGCAAAATGAAAATCTGAACAACAGCCTATGTTAGTATATAAACTATAGTATTTTATATTACTATAGTTAGTAATAGTAATATAAACTATATGTTAACGTATCACTATTAATTTAAAAATTAACTTTCGTATGAATAAATTTTCAATTGTATAGATATCATATAAATACGAGTATATTATTTAGACACTTTTTCATAATATTCTTAAAATAATCTTCAATTTTTGATAACATTTTATGAAAAAAAATTTGTATTATTATTAAATTATAAGTTAACTATCATATAATTTATAATTTAAATGTATATAATTGTGCGAATCTTATATAAAAACATATGTAACAATTAACAGTATTTAACGCAATAGATTTTAAGAGAAAAAATTGTATATTTTTTTTAAAAACTACCTAATACCAATAGGCAAGTTATAAAATTCAAACCAGTTACTACAGTATAAAGAGTAACTAATGAAGTAGTTGTAAAAAAAAAACATTTATTTAACATTTACACGATTGAAGAAATTATTGAAAATTTAGCCTATTATTTTTAGAAACTTAATAACGAAAAATATATGTACAAAATAAAATATATATTCATGACTTAACATTTCTAAAAATAAGTCACATTTTATTAATAATTTCATAGATAGATTTATTTATCCAATTATTTTATATAAAATAACTATAGGTATAAGAAATTTTAATTTAGAAGTCAAAAACACATAACCAAATATAACATATGTCCAGTGTAGTCCTGTACATTTGAGGACATTTGTGGTTAAAATTTCTCCAAAATTTTTACAAAATATTTACATTTATAATAATTTTTTTATATAGGTTACTTGATGTTGCTTATGAATTCCTCTAAAAATTATTGTTTATGTATTTTCCGATTTTTGCTGAATCATAATAATTGCAATACTATTTATTTTAGCTAATTTATTGGAGTTACGAAGTGACACTGGAATAATAAGTCATTGGAAAGATTATCAGAAATTAGCCACATACACATACTTATCGTATCAATCATCTGCACCCTTTACTAAAGCTGACGGTTCAATTACATATGTCCCAATGATACCGCAGACAAGAATTTTTAAAATTGGATACGTTCCACAATTAAAGTGTCTGGCTGCTGAACTCATATTTGAGGTAACAACATAATTTATTTTTTGTTTTTTTATTTTTATAATTAATTGATGATTAATTAGTTGACTCACGCAAAACTTTCACAAAATGATTGCATTACAATTCCATTGATAATGATATTATGTACCTATGCGTCATGCGGCTATGCCAATAATTTATATAGGTCTATAATATTATCATTGATTAAATACATATTCATATACATAAATAATAGATCAAGTTATTATTTGAATGTTTCAATACAACTCAATCTCAAATACTTATCAATCCGCTTCATTAGATTCTGAGTAAAAACATGATTTAAATATTGTGATATATAATTATATACCACACTCTTCAATAAGCATGTGAAATATTTTGAAAATCGATGGGTAAAATTTTTTTTTTACACACCTTGAAAAATCAATATTTTCTTCTATGATTTCATATTTTAAAATAATGTGTGATTTTTTGATTAATAAAGTAGGTGAGTAAACCCTTTTACGGATAGAAATAATAATGGTTTACAAATACAAATTTTTATGAGAAGAACCTTTATTTAACCTTAATACGTTATTAACCTTTATTATTCACAAACAATTTCAAATTTTTAACGATATCCATCTAAATTATAATAAATAATAATAGAATTTGAGTCCTAAATGAACATGAAAATATTATACGAGTATTATTTAAAATAATCATTATACAACACACGCATGAATAAAAATAAAAATATTTAAATTTAATAATAGGAATGTTTCACTAGACAGAGGTTTTTGATATTCTATACGTAGGTAATTTTAAATATTATTAATAATTATTAAATAATAAATACCTGCGTTTTATTCTATCATACATATTTCTTTATTTTTTGAAATATATATATATATATTAGTTTAATTGATTATCATTTCATGCACCTTTACCGCAACTAAAATATAGGCTAAAAAAACTTAGCATAGGCTAAAAAAAAATTATCATAGGATTAAGAAAAACTAGCCTAGACTAAAAAAACTAGGCCTAGGTATTTTTTAAAATAACATAGCCGAAGCTAAAACAATTTTTATCTTTTATAAATATAAAATAATGAAATTCAAATTTGTCAAAAATGTACGTTCCGCGCATTTTGCCGTTTTTCAACTATTTATCGATAGTATTTTAAGGTAGGTTTTGATAACCCTCAAAGAAAAACTTTTGAGAAATTAAAAAAATTGGCTAAATTAAGTACCAATTAGATACAATTTTCTACCAAAAGCATACACTTCTTGTGGTACTACTACCCAAAAACGTGGTTTCAGATATTAAAATATTATAATTCTTTAATCTTATTTAAAATTCTAATTTATAAGATTGTTAAAAAAAAATTATCTCAGTGGATTTATTGATTTTTTAAAAACTAGGTGAAGTCATTATATGATTAATTATGTTCCTATTAGATTTTTAAAGGTTAAATCCAAAATTTCAAATTATAATGAATATTACTATTATCTAACTATAGACAAACTTATCTAACGAAACCATACCCTATTTGTGGTCGGATTTTTATTTCACCACGAAAAAGTGAAATAGTATTTATACTAATATTCATTTAAAAAATTGCATCCAACGTTGATTTCAGGTTTTTACGGTTTGGAAACATCTAACCTAACAACCAAACCTCTACCATAATGTCAGGCTCCCATACTACTAGTATTCTAGCTCCCATAGACAATAGTAGTTAGTAGTAGTAGTTATTAAATGGGTATTAAAATTTCATAAAAATGTAATTTAAGTGAAAAATGTGTAAATAATGTATAAACAAAATAAAAATATTTTTCAATATTTCAAGTGAAATATTTCCAATTTAAATCCCTAGTTATTAGTCCCTTCCAAATTTTAACATTTTGTGTATATCTTATAATATTATGTATTTTTTAATGATCCAATATCGCATATAGTACTTTATACGATTATTACTTTATAGACCGACAAAGTAAGCATGCTTGTGATGATGCCGGATAACGTAAACGGTTCCGATCGACTGATAGAACAGCTCTCCAGGGAAAACTTCCTGGATGTCCTGGACTCACTGGGCTACCAGGACACGGAGATCCTATTACCACAATTAGCTGTATTTACGAAATCCTTAGACCTGGAACCATTCTTCCAGAAACTTGGGGTGAAAACGGCATTTAACCAGAATACTGACATTTCCAATAATAAAACCGTCCTAACGTCCAAGGCGAATTCCACGTTCACGATAGTTACGATGAAACAGAACGCATACTTTTCAATATCGTTTATCACTATAAATTCGGTTGGTTCGATTGGTACAAAGTTAGGTCAGTAAAATATTACATTTGTATCTACTTTGCAAAAATATTTTTTTATGTTTAACGTAGTTAAAATGATTAATCATAATTTAAACTTAAAGACTATTTATTATTTACCAATATATTACAATTTTTAGATAAAATAATATTTTGAACCAACTAAGTATTAAATCTTATTTTATTTTATCAATTTACTAAACAATTAATTTTTTTAGGTGTTCATCCATCTACTCAAAAGAAAAAGCGTAGCATTGCATCCAAAGTTATATTTGACAGACCGTTCGTCTTTTTCGTCTTCAATAAATTAACTGGACTAATTATGTTGGCGGGAAAAATTACAAATCCCACACAAATACCTACTTGATAAATTAATTTATAAATACATTATATAATTGTACACTATATTATATTCGTAACTTCTCTTTAGGTATACTATACAATGATTATCACTTTATTGTTTATTTATTTGTATAGAAATTAGAAATGAAATAAACTGATATTTTATACTATTTACACAATTTAATTTTTAATTCCAATTAGAATAATTATTAAGGTACTATGTACCTTCGGGCTTCAGTATATTTATTATTTGTATATACAACTTTATTATAGTATTTATTAATTTATTGTATAAAATTAATTTAGAATTCATTGTGTTTTCCTTAAGTACAAAGTTTGGAGGGTAAGAACACTTTTAATAATAATTTGATATGATTTTCAATTTTTATTTTATTCGTAATTAGTTAAATGTAAAATCATTATAAATCGACAAACTTAATTAAACTTAAATAAAAATAAAAGAAATAACATAACATAGATAGTCCTTCCATCACCTTATTGTCGTTTGACTGTTGGTACTTCTAATCAAGGCCGTAAACTAACCTTACCTTAATTAGTTAATCTTGTGCGATTTTTACTGGATACATGACAACATGTATAATATTTTAGTTGTGAATTTGTTGTATTTATAATTAATTGTGTGTGAATTTAAATAATAATTATAAAAGATGCATTCATAATATAATATGTTTAAATATTATGTTAAAATCAATTAATATCATTTTTCCGAAAATTAAATCGTAAAATAAAACATTTTAACATTTTTAGATACAACTAAGTACATTTACAAATTGCAATTTGCATACCTCTTAAACGACTTTTTATAATAATTAAATGAATGATTTAATAACAAGATTGTAAAATGTTTTTCTTTAATTTTGTATCATTAATAATTTAGAATATTTTAAAATATTATGTTACCTTTCATAATTCTAATCCAAACTAGATACATTAGTAATTATAGTAGAATTTTCGTTATGGCAGACAAAATGGAAAAAGTTGTTGAAAAAGACAGACTGTCTGATAAATTAATAACCTACACTCAGGACCTCCCACCCCAAAATTTTCTTTTTCCATCAAAATTGTATTTATGATTAGCAACAAAATCTATAATTTATTTTGTTATTCAATAATTTATACATACAATAAAGTTTTTAAACCGTTGAACTCAAAATTTCATGAAATATTAAACATTTTTGAAAAAAATTTAAAAGCTCTATTTAGCCAAAAAATTTACCAATCCATTCCAAAATTTTACTATACGTGTATATTATATTATTACTATGTTAGAACTCAATTTGTTAACCATAATCGTAATTAACCCGATTTTTCACCATTTTTTGGTAGTTTTTCTTCTTCTAAGGAAAAACTTTTGAGAAATTCTAAAAATGAGCTAAAGAAAGTACTAACTAGATGCAATTTTCTACAGAAAGCATATCCTATTTTTTGTAATCGGAACATTATTTCTACCTAAAAAAGTGTCTTTAGACATGAAAGAAAAATTCATTGTGAAACCCTATTCCTTGTTTCGCTCAGAATCGTAAAAGTGAATTTTAAAATATATTTATGAAAAAAAAAAATTGTTTGTTGGTAGGTACATTAATTCGAAAACCTGATAATAATAACCTATGAATACAAGATAAGTCTTAGATAAATTTTTAAATGCACATTGTCCACCTTAGTATAACAAATACATTTAATATATTTTTAAATGTTTTATTAATAATACTATATTACTATTTTTAAACTATAAATATGGGGCACATTTTGACATTATTATGGGCGGTTTTTTTTTATTATTAGATTTAATATGAAACAATTTCAAATTTTTGTTGGTCAATAATAGAAAAACATGAAAATTTAACACACTCAAAAAGTCAAATTCCATTTTTCTAAAACATATAAATATACTTATACAATTATACTTACATATACTTCAATACTAATTATTTTTTTGTTTATTAATTAGGTAAATAGTTCGTATTTATACTTTTTTCGATATTTAATACAAAATATAATAAGCCATCTTTGTTTCAAGGATATACAATGATTTATAAAATTAATAAAGATTTCATTTTAGATTCTGAGCGAAGCGAGAAGCGAGATTTTATAAATATTTTGTTTTATCGCTTTGAAAATTTTATCAAAGTCTAATCATATACTACTTAAACTTATTACAAAATATTTTGAAAATCGTGACTGACAATTTTTTTTCGTAAGCTTTTAAAGTAAGAGTTCTTGAAAATCAGGAAAATTATGATTTCATTATTTAGATTAGATCGTAGGAAATTGAAATTTATTTTAAATATTTACATTCGTAATTTACATACGTGGTTTTGGAATGGATTATCAATATAGCATAGTGTAATATATTGAGTTTCGCTCAGAATCGTATTTTCTAATGCAATATCATTAAGTATAATAAACCACTAATTTCTGCGAGGACCGAAGGGACGAAGGAGGAACGTCCACAATCGACATACCCACTTAACATTACTTTTTTTTATTATATAATTCATTTATTAATCATCGTATATTTTCACTTTTACAGGATTAAAGAAGAAATAAAATGTAAATTATAATCATAATTTTATTACTTAAATATAATATATATATATATATATATTTATTAAAACACTTTAAATATTTTTAGTTTAATATTTTTTTAATAAATTGATCTTTAGTTTAGATTTATTAATTATTATGTATTATACATAAAATATTTCGTGGTGTTATTATTGTAAGTCAAAACTTTCACAATGACTTTTTGGACTGAGTAATTTTTTACCTTCTTTTGGTGCTAAACAAAAATAAAGAGTTATGCATAAATTAACTAATTTGTATTATATTTTTAATTTTTTTGATAGATATTTTAAATTGTTTATTTTTAATTTAGTCAATACCTTATATAATATATATTATTAGAAGATATATGATTATAAACTAGACATTTTATGTTAGTTATTTTTCAATACGGGTTTTGGATACTGGTAGTTTCATGTGATTGTTATGTATTGCCATACGACGTATTTTTTTTTACTTGTTAAGCTTAATTTATTTAATGTTAATATAATATTACTTTTTATAAATAATGTTATGTTTAATATAATGGCGTTGTAATACTATATTTGTATTATAAATTTGACCAAAATATAATGTATAATCACTATGAGTACCTATGATGGTAGGCTAAGAATTTTTTGTTATATTTATATATTGTCTCTTAATTATAATATTACACATGTTTATTTAACCTAGTTTAGGGGAACTGAAATATTTTAGTAATGAGAAAATCATATTATAAATATCACGGATTAAAATAGTAAATGTGATAATATTTAAAAAACGACCGCCAATTTTTGTATTTAGTCTACCTAAAATTGTTATATAAAATATATGGTCTACTAACATTTGTCTTTGTTGACTTAATTTAATTTCAGTTTTCTAGATGAAAAAAAAAATTTAGTATTTCACATAAAAACAATTAAGATCTTGGGTACTTGTCCTATTATAATGATAATTTAGTTATTTATATCAGATATTACCTAAACTTACATAGTGATATATAACTCAGAATTTATACACATACACCGTAAACTATATTCAATAAAATAAATACGAGTTTATATATATAGGTCCTGTGAATTTTTCAGAATGAAAAGAAGGGTATAAAAGGGGCGGCAAATTGCTTAACATGGCACTGACTATGATATACATATAGTACAATAGCCCCTAATAATAGATAAAGATTGTTTAGATTTTGCATTAAAGCTTATGATTCACTAAAGGACACCGAACAATCAGAAAAACATTGTATGTTAGTTTTTCTGTTGGTTACCAGATTGAATTATTTACGTAAATTACGTTGTTGACACAAACATCGAAAAGAAGAACTTAATGTATTTAAACAATAATTGGAGAAAAACTTAAGGATAACTTATGAAAAAGGTTAGTAGGTACTACAATTAACAATTTACAATTACTTACAACTAATCCATAAAATATAAACTTAATTAAAATCACTGTACTATAGGTACAGCTTAAAAAATTTTAATTATTAGAAAGTTGGATTATTATAGTATACAAATTTTAATCACAATCTAATAAATTAAACATAGTAAAATAATATTATAGGTATACATAGTAAAATTAGGTAAGTATATTTTTAAATATGTTCCTATAATAATATGCAATTTTTCATTTATATTCATACATATTTCTATCTATAATTACACATGATTTATGTAGTATTTATGGTATTTATTTGGTATCCAGATATATTATATATGACCAGTAATTAATTAATTAACAATCGCTGCATGGAGCATTTAGAAGAACTTTTCCACACACGTCAGATGATCAAGTACCAATTTTGTGACCACGGCAGATACGCGTAAATCATATCACGATATGTATATTGTATCCATACTATTTTAATCCGTGATAAATATATAGATCGGTTGATCAAATGAAATAGTTTGATCGACGGTCAAGTCGATTCATTCGGACGAGTAGTTGGCACGTCATCGTTTTCCCGTCTCTTCTGTTTTTATAATAGGTTAAGTAGGTATTGTACGTATATGTTCTTTCCAATTGTATTGTGTTACATTAATAAATCATTTATTTAAAGTATAAATAATTGTTTCTAGAGGTATTAGGTTAGACAAATGTTCGTTACTTAAGTATTTTAATACATTATCTATTTTATATTTTTAATTGTGTGTGTTTTTATTAATATTATATAACAATGGTTAATAATAAATTGAATAAATAAATTCTATATTTTGAATAATAGAAGAACACGGTAATCCAAAATTTTTTTTAACACTTATTTCGTAAAATTGTTGCACTCATAACGTAATGTTAATAGAATTAGGTAAAATTCTGATATCACTCGTAAAAATGAATACATCAGATTAATGTTTAACTAAAACTATATGATTGAATGTTTTATAATTTACTATATTTAGGTATTTCTAATATGTATTATAGTGTTTGAAGTTAGATATATTTCATTTGATAATACAAGTTCGATAATTTTCCACAATATAAATATTATATTAAATATTGTATTTTATATAATTTTATTTAAATTCAAATTAAAGGTAAGTATATTATTAATTAATACAAAATTAGTACATACTGATATTGATTGTCTTGCTGGCAACATCAATAGAATATAAATATAGAGGATCTATAAATATAAATTATAGATTATTATTACTATTTTATTATTTTAATTAGCAAAATAGCAAATTGACATCATTTTCCATTCTAATAACAATACTAATTTAGTATTGTTATACCAAGTTACCTGGCTCTAGCCGTATATAAAGGGGTCAATGATAGTTCTTGATCAACTGGTACTTTAGGTTTTAGTTTACCAAAAAGGATTGAACATTAATCAACAAGTATAATATATAAAAAATTTCTTATAAATAAAATCTCTATTTTCTATTAAATAAAAAAAAATATATATAAAACATTATAATATAAATATGACATACTTGACGTATCATTCAAAAAATTTGAAATTTCTGGAAAATATAAAATAATTAAAATGTATATTTGAATTTTAAATTTTCTGTTAAGTGTCTGAGACTACACTTATTAAAGGAACCAAGTGAATGAAAAGACTATTCAACGCAAAACTAATGAAAACAAAATAACATCATTGTAATAATGATATCATCAATTTATAGTTATTAGATTATTATTTTTTTATATAAATTAAATTTGTCAGTACATAAAATAAGGTTGAAAAATATATTAAGTTCACACATATCGTAGTAATATGATAATAATTGCAATTTTATTATTTATAATGAAAATATCACTCTTTCCTTTCAAGTGTCTTAAGTAAAAATAATAAATATTTTAACTCACTGAATTTATTGTATATTTGTTTATAAATCATATTTATTTCAGAATCTAGAAAGAAAAATACAAATTGTAAAATCATTTTAATAAAAACATTGTAATAAACTATAATAACTTATAATTAATAATAAAATACAGATTTTTATACTATAGATTATTATTTAAAATTTATTAAAAATTATATGTTATAATAAAAGTTATTTCAGAATTTAAATATTTTATATTATTTATATATTTAACGGTACAGGCAAGCCTACGAGTAAAATAATTACATTTAAACTTTAAAGTAATAATGAAATGAAAATAAAATAAACAATGTATACATATAGGTACAGAACATATACAAGAAGATTAAAAATGTATGCAACAAAATAACTTAATAGGAATTGGTAATGAATATAATGTACAAAAACATTAATTAATAAAATAATGAATTAAATTATGGCTTAATAGTTACAATACGGATCATTATCGGCTACTTGCATTAGCCTATTAATAAGTGATGAAGCAAGAAAGAGAGAGTAAGAAAGAGGAATGAGGAGAGTAGTTGTCAAACGAGTATGACTATAACGTAATGAAGTTCTTGAGAATCAACTGTGTTAGAGAGAATTTTAGAAAGAAAGGAAAGATTAGCAATATGTCTGCACCTCTGCGATCAGCAGAACTGATTAGCTGGAGAGTTAACAGGACAGAAAAATAACCATGAGGAAAGTGTTCAATATTAAGACGGAAAGAAGCAAGACGAAGAAATCTCCTTTGAACCCTTTAAATTTTTGTACAAGTACAATCTGTTTGAAGGTCCCAAAGAACTGACTCATATTCCAGTAAATGTAATTATTGAAATAATAAGTTTATTATTATCACATAGTTGGTTTATAATGCATAGATATACTACTCATTATATTTCCATTGTTGTTCACTACTGTCATTGTGTCCAAGAAATTCAATCAATGCCACCACTGGTTTGGAAACAACTAAATTGCTTAATTACTAATTACTTTATTAATGAAAAAATACCAACCTAACGAGATTCATTTATAATTATAATTCTTGCAACATTATTAGAAGTGTTTCTTAGTTATTTAGTAACTTTATTGTATACTTACTCCAAATATAATAACTATGTAGTACAGCTAAAGGGAAATTGTAATTTTGATGAAATTGATTTTAGGTTTTTTATGATAACTAATGCAATTTTGAACGTAGGTACTTTAAATTTTATTTGAGTTTTCTCATAGGTAGTTTCACACATGGTAAACTTATGGAACGACCTATCAGTATAATACGAGTATATCGTATTATATTGAATTTTGCTCAGAATCGTATTTTCTAATGCAATATCATTGCATTCAAATCTTAATTACAATAAAACACTAATTTTTCCAAGGACCGAAGGGACGAAGGAAGAACATCCATAATCGTCCACCCACTTATTTTTATTAAATAGATATAAAATAACGAAACAAATACTCACATTCAATTCCTATAAATATAAAAAAAATCAATTAATATTAATTGCCATGTTAAACTAAATAAGCGTCGTAAAATATTCCAATATTTCTGTATAAAATGTCAAAATCGGAGATAATATTTTTTATTTTTGTGGCAGTAAAACCTGTGCAATTGAATTATTTAACTAAATAACATTAATAATTGGACAAAATAACAAAAATCTTAAATCACATTATTTCAAAAGTGAAAAAGTATTGATCTGGGTACCGTTTGATTAATAGTGCGGTGAGAAATATGACAAAATTGGCATTATATTATTATTATATAGTATTATTCCATGTTATTTTATAGTATAACAGTTTATTAGAAATAATATGTTTTATTGACATAATTTAAATATTTGTATTTATCAAGGATTAAAATGATATAATTACAATGGGTTTATTGAAATTGAAACCTAAGTATACCTACTCGTAAAAGTGTGTATGATTGTGCGTAATATTTTGTTTAAATACTTACTTGCATCTTGGTTAAAATAAACCGATGCAGATGTAACACCATCGTGGTCTAAACATAAAAATATTTAAATAGTAATAAACTAATAACATTTCTTATATTATGACCAGGGCCGCCGTTAGAGATAGGAAGAGCTGGCATTTGCCTAGAGCCTCGCGCTTGTATTCGAATAATTCTAGTGAAATGCTAAATAGTAAATTAATATTCTGTAATAATATTTTTTTTTGGTCAATTAGTAGTCACATAATATCGAAAATAGAATTTAATAATTATTCAGAATAGATAACGGCGAATGACTGCATAATATAGACCGATTGACCGATACGCCATGCACTGTAGATACATGCATGGATATTTATAGCATCAAATAATATTTATTTTGTTGTTTTAAATAGACAATAAACTTCATCGGTTTATTTTTCTGTCATCACTTCATCAGCCATTGATATCGGCCGTGTTTGATTTCAACGACGAAAATATATTAAAAAGTTAATTTATTGTAGTTTATGAAAACATAAAACATTAAATTAAATACATCAATTTTATTGAAAGGAGATATTTTAAAACAACTGTAAATGTTCAGAAAATATGAATTATTCGGTACTTTGCATATAATTTTTATCATTGAAGTATTCATTACTGAATTTTAATTAGTTTAACAAAATAATATTTATTTTTATTATGTGTTTTATTTACTTTTAAAATTGATTATGTTATCGAGTGCAAGATTGAAATATATAAGAAGCCAATCGATATAATTACTGATGATCAAAAACTAATGTTTCAAAATCAATTTTATGTCAAAATTTATAAATTTATAGTGAAACAAATTAAATAGTAAAATATTGTTTATAAAATAATAATCATGTTTATATTTTAATAAATAATTATTTAAATAGTTTAGTTATTCTCATTTTAGATTGCAAAAAGAATACAAGTTAAAATTAATAAAGTGCTTCTAAATATTATTTTATTATTGATATTTCTATAATAATTTATATACAATTTAAATATTATACAATAATATTATAATAATTTAGGTTGTTTGGACATAGACGCAATTATAAGGAGACTAGAACTTAAGTTAAAACTTAAGACTAAACCTAAAATACTATTCATGCAAAATCAATAACCAACATTTTCATTTTTTTTTTTTTGACATGTAATATTTCTCTAAAATAAGGCCTCGTAACTTTGAAATTGCCTAAGGCCTCACAAATCGTAACGGCGGCCCTGATTGTGACCAATGGGGTTATTATTATTTTGTATGGCGTCTATGAGCAACATCAAAAACACTTAGAATATAAAAAGATTAAAAGATATGACATGTATAAAATTAAAATTAAAAGATGGTCAACAGTTTTTGTATTGTTAATTATTTAATAGATATTATTATAATATTGTATTGTATACTATTAAAATATTATTTCATGAAACATTATTCCTAAAATTATATTGTTACTTATAAAATTATTAGTTATGGTAGGTATTATAATTAAATTACACATTCAAATCAAAGTTGTTTTATGTCATTAATAATCAAATTCACTACTAATTTGCAGCTTTCATATAAATCAAATGATGCATTTTCTTCATCCAAAACGCATTATAATAAAATATCTCGATTTTTTGTAAAAAATAAAAATCATTATTTTCATTGAACTCCATAATATTAAAATAATAATTAAAAATTATGTTCACAGTGCACAGGTAAATGTAAAATTAATATTTTTCGGTCATAGTAAACTAGAGTTTAACAATACTGACAAGAGTTTAAAAATTGACAATCGCTAATAGTAGTAATTTATTACATTTAATGATATAATAATTAGAATATATACATATTTTCGTGTCTAAAAAATTATATCTTATATAAAAATCCAATATATTAATGATATAATATAATATTATGATTCATTCAATATCATATATATTGGTTTTTTGCACAAACTGATAGACCATATATATAATCAATATAATTAACATTTAATCATTATATGTATACATACCAATCACAGCGTTATCTAAGATATCATCAAAATAATGTATTCCATATACATCTAAGAAAATATATATTTTTTAATTAGTTGGTAATCGAAATTTAAACGAAATGTAATTTGATAACTATATTTAAATCAAATTACTATAAATTAATTGGTACAAAATTAAAACTAAAATATTAACTTAAATATTGTCATAACTAGTCACTAGATAAATAATATTAAAACGTGGGGCTGTTTGATTATTTCGATTAATCAAAATATCCATTGATTAATTGATTTAATCGATTATTTTACTTAATTAAAAAAAAAAACGATTAATCGATTAATCATAATTTCGATTAATTACTTTCTTCAAATGAATAAGAATAAATCAATAAACTATTTTTAATACTTAATACCCACTTCCCATTTAAGAGCCCTGCCACATTATGCGCTTTGGCGGCTGCGTTTTCATTAAATTTATATGAAATTATTATTTTTCATTATTTTATTATTATAGTACATATGTAGATAATAATTAATAATTACAATTTATTATTGAAATATTATATATATATACGTATAAATTTAACGTATATATTTAACCTGTCGTTGGTAAGGTATTACCATACTATATTAGCTATTGCTAAACTGTGAGCGCCGCACTCACACGTCACTTTTTCTATTATTAATTATTATCGTCGGAATCTTCTAGAAACTGTTCCTCCATCTACTCTAACCTAACCGCGAGTCCATATTATTGGCCATTATTTTAAACACGTGTACGCGCGATAAAAATATAGCAACATAAGTAACACAAGTAAGTTTACATAACAATTTACTACATATTCATCATTTGTATTTATAAAATACAAAAATTAAATTTCTATGTATAAAATAGAAATTTATACATTTTTATATGTTAAAATAGGTACGTTGAGACATTAATGATTAATGAATATATTTGGTATTTGTCGAATTTGGAAACTAGTGGTGTCGGCAGATAAATAACAGCGGGAACGTTTTTAATAACGAAAACGCGTGATGTGGCATAGTCAATATCGTCCTGTCAAAACGCATACTGTGGCAGGGCTCTAACATACGTTATACCAATTTACCACCAGTTTAGATTAATAATAGTTTCTATTATTGGTTATTTTTCATATTATCCATGTGGATGATTTTATATGGACATTATGATTTATGAGCATATTGTTATTATAAAATATATTAAAATGTTATTATATTTATACATACTTCTAGTTTAATAAAATAAAAGAAGGAGAAACAATATTATAATTTAAAATTTGTTTATGACTTATTTAAATTACATGGTTCACTTACTAATTTAATTACAAATTGATTAAATTATAAACAAATTTTATCGATTAATCGGTAAATCGTATTTTCGATTAATTGATTTTTTGATCATGAATCGCACTAATGTGCGTAATCATAATCGATCACGATAAAAAATAATCGAACAGCCCTGTTAAAACGCTATATTATTATTTAGTTATAGTTTCATTAATCATTACTGTAATTTATTTTTGAGACTAAATATAATTTTCCAAAAAAAATGTCATAAAATATTATTTACTGTCTTCTGTTAATATATAATCAAACGTATTCAAATCTAAAAATAATAATATATTATTATATCTATACCTAATTACTTTGTTAGGTAAAAGGACAATTGTCATTAAAATTTATTAGGGCTTATTTGTTCGCCCACTAGTAGGTGCGCTCTGTATTGAATAACAACAGCAGTTGTTATTGTTTAAGAAACATAATCGTTATTTTATATTATATATATATTATTGGTTAATTATTAGTAAATCATCTGGGTTTACTACAGTGAAATGTTTCCAGTATCGCGTTTGTTTATTTCTATTATCTTTTAAATATTTATATATACAAGTTTTAGGATTCGCGAATGACCTGTCATACTATGTATATGTTCTTAATAATAGTCACTTTTCGTCTTTAAGAAAGAGCATTTTAAGGGCAGGCTACAACAACTAGTCAAGTTTACTTTTTCAAAAATTAACTTTTTGATATTTTCTCATAGAGATTTTTCCGTTCCATATTTGTATGCAAGAACGAGATGAGTTCGATCGTTATTTACGGTATTATTGAACAAATGATCAAACGGATGATTTGTTAAATAACAATTAAATGACCAATGACTAAATTTCAATCAATTTGAATTACTGTATTTATATGTTTTTTTTTTTTTATACAAAGACTAAAAAGTTTTTTTTCACTTAATAATTGGCTATATTTTGAAAAATATTTCATATATAAAATTTTAACATTACATTACAAAATGACATCAAAAGTTCGATGTAAATTGTAAATTTAATCAATTTAATACGGTTAGGAATAACTGATTAACAATGATAATCAATACGCATTATAGTCATGTGCCGATGAAAGTTTAGATTAACAATGATAATCAATACGCATTGTAGTCATGTGCCGATGAAAGTTTAGACATCATGCTAATTTTTATAAAACTATGGAGTGAGAAAAATACAATTTATGTTATATTTGAATGCGAGGCCCTTACGGATGTACAAAGACCCCGCTCACTCTTCTGTTTCACCGATACTACGCATAGTACCTAAATTATAACGGAATAATCGTAAATAGTATTATATATTCTGATCAAATATATACGTTGATTTATAGATATATAGATTTATTGATAGTATATTTTTATTCATCTAAATAATATGGGTAGGTTTTGGCCGAGTGGTCAAAAAATATATGTCGTCACAAAAGGGTCAAGGTTAGATTCACGAGACCACGTGTTTTTTTGCGCTTAGTGGATTCTGGACTCTGGAGCCAGCCAACCCTAATAAATCCAACCTTTTGATTAACTAAAAATCTCATTTTCTAATTAATTTTAGACAGCAAATCAAAAAACATCTTCAGCACTAGACATGAGATGGTTGTTAGTTGTTATTAGCCAGGTGGAATAGACAATAGAAGGAATAAAATAAGATATAAAACTGCTAACTTTTTTTTGTCATCTAAATTACTTAGGTATTAAGATATCGTAAAATCATAATTTTAAAATGTATTTACAAAATTTCATTTACTTATATGTAAAAGTCCATACATAAATGCTTCAAAGGCACTTCCATTATCTACGGATATAAAATATAGATACGTTGTGATTAATATCAATCAAACAATATACTATCTGATTGTAAATAATTCATTTGCAAATTTTATATGTTAATTGCATGCTTTATTCTAAACCTGAAGAAAGCAAAAATAAATTACATAATACGAATATAACCGATTGAACACATTTTCAACAGAATAATAGTTATTTTTAATATGTCTGTGAATATAATATCGTTAAATAGGTAAAAATATCTAAAAATATCTACTTGTTGCTACAATATTTGAAAATATGCGAAGATATATAGAAATAAATACATTTTATTTTATTTGGGTTATTATGAAATGTGTTCATTTTTAATCAGAATTTATAAAATGCAATTAATGACATTATGTATTTACATAAAAATCCACACCATAATAATTATTCTTATTACTTAAATTATAATATTATAAATTGCGTCAAATTATCAAATTATAATACTAATTTTATATGTTTATTATTATTTATTACTGTTGAACCATAAGGTCTATATTGATTTATAAATTTGTCACCAGATCTAACCAGATAATATAAAACCTAGTGTAACCATTGTTACACGTTGAAGTTTTCAAAACAACACACGCAATACATACCTACTACAAAAAAAAGATACTTACAATTATAACCCAGATTCACTAGTTCTTCTAGTAAAATAAAAACATTTAAAACGTATTAATTATTTAAATACCCACTTATTTGACTGCAATAGTAATACATTATTAAATATATGGTGTATATAAATTACAAAAGAATTAAATTGATTGTAGTTATGAATTATAGACAAAGTCAAATATAATAATGTTATAATATAATTATTCAGTTATATTAAGTATAAGAAACTCAAAAGCTCATAATGCAATTTATATACGATTTGAAATATAATTGGTTATAAAATTATATTTATATTAATAATTAAAATGTTAACATCAGGGTCGTAATTAGAATTTTGGCGTCCCAAGACACTCTTTTTTAATGCCGCCCCTTTTTAATTGTAATGAAAGAAGGGGTGTTAAAAATAACTAAATACATTAAAATTTACCGCCCCCAAAGTTCCACCAGAGGGGGGTAATTGCCCACCTTGCAACCCCCAAAAACCTAGTTAGCACTCATTATAGTGAGTACTAATGAGAAACATAATGATTCGATAAAATATTTATTAAATAAATTGAATAATGAATATATGAACACGAGTGGACAACTATATTATTACCATATACATATGTTTTAAAAATGTGGGAAGCTCGATTGTAGACGTTTCTCTTTCGTCCCTTCGGGTCCTCGGAGAAATTAGTGGTTTATTATACTTAAGAATTGAACGCAATGATATTGCATTAGAAAATACGATTCTGAGCGAAATTCAATATATTACAAAATGCTTACTGATAATCCATTCGAAAATTTTACCACGTGTGTAAATTACGAATGTAAATATTTAAAATAAATTTCAAGTTCTTACAATCAAAACCAATTAGTTATCACGAGATAAAAAAATGTTAAATAACAGAAACCGTAATTTTGCCGATTTTCAGTTATTTAGCTTTAAAAGCTTATAAAAAAAAATTGTCACGATTTTGAAAATATTTTATAAAAAGATTAAGTTGTATATGATTATTGTATATCTGATAAAATTTTCAAATCAAAAAACCAAAAATTACAGGAAATATTAAATATTTTTGGAAAAAAGTTAAAAGCTATACTTAGCCAAAAAATTAACTACTCCGTTCCAAAATTTTACCACATTTGTATATTGCCTATGTGAGTACTCAAAAAAATGTTCAAGTTCCTACGGACCTAATTCAATTAGTTATTACGAAATTAAAAAATTTTAAATAACAGAAACCGTAATTTTGCCGATTTTCTGCCATTTTTTGTAGTTTTCCTTCTCTCAATGAAAAAGTTTTGAGAAATTCGAAAAATGAGCTAAATAAAGTACCAACTAGACGCGATTTGCTACCCAAAACAAACCCTACTTATGGTAATCGGGCCATTATTTCTACCCATAAAAGAGTCTTCATACATACAAAAAAAAAAAACATCTTTGTAAAACCAATACATTCCTCGCTTCGCTAAAATCTAAAAGTATGTTTTAAATAAAAATAAATTTATAAAACGTTAATTTGCACAAGTGTCAAAAAAAGCCGACAACAATGACAGATGAGAGACCGAATGCAACGAGTTATTTTTGGCTCAAAACAAATGGTGACATACCATCATTAACTAAATATTAGGCGCGTATTACTTATATCTATTTATATTATAGAAAATATTTATTACCTATGTATATGTTTAATATTAGTGACAATAATTTATAAAAATTTATAAATGTATATTACATATATATATAGAAAATTATATAATAATATCCCCTCTCCGAAGTGTTTTTGGATCTGCACCTGTTATAACTTATAAGTATACATAGACTAAATAGTATAACACTTGGAATATTTTTTTCTGTGTAGTGTAAACATTACATTAAGTAAAAGAAAAACTATTATAAATGAACCCTTAAATGTAAACCAATATTTTATACAAAAAGAAAAGAAAAAATTAAATAACACTCTTAAAATTATCGACATTTTCTAATCAATTTTGTTTTTATTTATATGATCATTGTGACTTGCATATAAATTCAAACACTTCTCTGGGTACTATAATACTTTTAAAGACATTTTTAATCTTACTTTTACAATCTAGAATTATAGTGAAACATGTAAAAATAACAATTTTAGATTTATTCAAAGACAAGTAATAATAAATTTCCATAATTATTTCTTAATTTTATTTAAAATAAAATAAAATAATAATATATATTATAATTCTCAACAAAATAATAAATATTTTGTATTGTAATTAAAACTTAATACTCACCTACTGATGATCTCGAAGTAGTAGCTTTAAAATATATTTATTAATGAGTATAGAGAAATAATTATTGTTCATAAAAACAAGACAAACAAAACAAGAAATAAATAATAACATTATAATATAGTGATAATCTGCGAATTATATTTATATAAATTAATTCTTTGTCTTCATATTCATTAACGGAATTCATTTAAGCTTGGGGGTTATGGGTTAAAATTATGGGTTGTGGTGATGTATTGTAATTAAAACTTAATACTCACGTATTGTTGAACTCATAGCAGTATCTATAAGATATATTCATTAATGAGTATAGAGAAATAATTATTGTTCATAAAAACAAGACAAACAAAACAAGAAATAAATAATAACATTATAATATAGTGATAATCTGCGAATTATATTTATATAAATTAATTCTTTGTCTTCATATTCATTAACGGAATTCATTTAAGCTTGGGGGTTATGGGTTAAAATTATGGGTTGTGGTGATGTATTGTAATTAAAACTTAATACTCACGTATTGTTGAACTCATAGCAGTATCTATAAGATATATTCATTAATGAGTATAGAGAAATAATTATTGTTCATAAAAACAAGACAAACAAAACAAGAAATTAATAATAACATGACAATATAGTGATAATCTGCAAATTATATTTATACAGATTAATTCTTTGCCTCCATATTCATTAACGGGATTCATTGAACCTTGGGGTAATGGGTTAAAATTATGGGTTGTGGTGATGTATTGTAATTAAAACTTAATACTCACGTATTGTTGAACTCATAGCAGTATCTATAAGATATATTCATTAATGAGTATAGAGAAATAATTATTGTTCATAAAAACAAGACAAACAAAACAAGAAATTAATAATAACATGACAATATAGTGATAATCTGCAAATTATATTTATACAGATTAATTCTTTGCCTCCATATTCATTAACGGGATTCATTGAACCTTGGGGTAATGGGTCAAAGTTATGGATTGTGGTGATGTTCTCAATATACAAATATGTACACGTCTTTTCTAATGCAACCATGGAAGCTTATAGTTGTTGTCTTTTTTTTGATCGTACAATTTTCAACGGAAACATTCTTGTAAATTAATATTATGTGCAAAATCAAAAGACGCCTTATTAAGAGTTATTTCAATGCCGCGATTACAATTGTGTGCCACGTTGTTGTTTACCCGATAAGTAAGTAAAATCGTCCAAAAATTATAATTATTATTTATGAACGGCGCACCATCTACTATGTGAAAGACATTTGTTGCGCATAGATTTGGAAAAATCCAAAAAAGTACACTTCAATATCAGGTTGGTTTCTTTTAAATACCAAAGAAAATATGTCTTAAATTATAATTAAAAATAAATACTTTTTCAATACTCACCTTCATCACTATTGACTGAAAAAGACGTTGGTTATTGATTTAGTAAAATTTTAATTTTAAAAACTTTTCAATTTTTGTTACTCTACAGTTAATTACATTGAAATAGTTTAATTATAATTAATTAACTATATATATATATATATCAAATTCGTATATAAAATATTGAAAATTTTATGTAATACTATTCATTATATAACTCTTAATAATATTGCTTGAAAAATGACTTAACAAATAATAATATATTTACGTTAATAAAATAATAAATAACAATCGCTTAAATATAGTTTAATTTAAAATTTTTAAGTTGAAATTTCGATTATTAAAGTATAATAAATTTATTTCATAACCTATTTTAAATGTTTAGACTTTATCAATCCAAAAGTCAAAAAGCTGAGCAGTCGATTAGCTGGGCGTTCCTCATTCGACTCTTTGGTCCTTAGAGAAGTTAGTGTTGGAATGTTCTAATTGTGATATATTATAATTAAGATGCAATAGTATTGCATTCGAAAAAACGATCCTGGGTGAAAATCAATCAGATATAAAATATACTGACTATTAATTATATATTTTTTAACAATATCCTTTATCAAATAATTTGAAACAAAAATATTAGTTATCATAATTTTTTTAAATCAATTTTATCAAAATTGAATTCAATTTCAGACATTTTTCGATAGTTTTTCTTATTCCAACGAAAATTAATTGACTTTGAGTAATTCTCAACTGAAAGCATATTATACTTAGGGTAATCGGACTATTATTTCTACACGAAAAAGTGTTTACACATGTAAAAAAAAGCACATATCGTAAAACAAATACATTCTTATTTTCACTCAAAATCTAAATTACGATTCAAAATATATTTATAATTTTATAAATAATAAGTTAACTATATTTAAAAATTATCTAGGATTATATCAGATTAAAACATCTTGTTTATTTTATAAGTTAAATATAAAAGGGTATACAAATAATTTACGACATATTTTACGAATTGTTATATCTTTGTGAGTTATTAATTATTTAAAATGGACTAGCAAAATTAATTTATATCAAGATTTGTTCGCCAAATTATTTATATAGCTTATGACTTATAAGTATATTAAATTAAACTACAAGTCTACAAACAGCAGTATTTTTTCGTGAAACTAGTTTTAAAACTATTGATAAGACCGCGTGCATGTAAAACTGCTACGCTATAAATATTAATCATAAAATAACTTTAAAAAATATGCCATACAATTATTATTAGTAAATTTCGAAGTGCGCCATCTGATTTTACATAATCTATGATATTATAATAATATACAATAAAATATTTGATTTACCTGCAAATACATTTAACGAACAACTTAAAACTATCATAAACGATATAATTATTTTTTTAGTTGAAACCATGTTTATTTTTCTACAAAATATTATCAAAATAGTAATATTCGAAAAAAACGATAATAATGACCATTCGATAATATAATATGAACTTTTATATAAAAAATAGTATATAAAAATATAATTGTACTATAACCGAACAAATAATGAAAAATATACAACAACTAATATTCCTAGCAAATCTAATAATAAATTATTGAATTTATAAAACTGTTATTTGTAGATTATCAAAATCTCTCAAAATTAAAACAAACACATATTGTATTATAAAAATAACATTTTTATGAAAACACATTATTATTATAGATAAAGCTACAGAATATGTATATTATACACATTTATTTTTATATACTATATTTATAAGTACACAATTTTTTGAAAAATTATAGTTATTTATTACATTTTGTAAAGTATTTATACTTTATTTTTAATTTTATTTATATTTTTTAAGTAAAGTATGTATTTGTTCTACAATAATTTGTATTTTTTTTATGCATGTAAACACTTTTTTTGGTACAAATAATATGGTACCACAAGTAGAACCTGGTTACTCCGTATAAGTACCAAAATACCTGCTTCGGCAAAGAATTGCTTTTACCTAGTTGGTAAAATTTTTTAAATGATTGTGAAAAATGGCAAAATTCATAGAAACTTTAATTTTTATAATGACTCAATTTTAAATATTTCATGATAACTCTAATGCAATTTTGAACGTAAGGACTTGACAATTATTTAAAATATTGACATAAGTATTCTACAAATAAAAAAAGATTTTGGTACTATCATATTGATTATATTGCTTATATTATTATATATTATATATTATATATTAATATTATTATATTATATTAAACTATTCCAAATATGTAGTTATTTTCTCAATAATGTTTTATATAATTTACAATTATTAGGTTTTGTGCTTTTAAAAGTTGAATTAAAGCATAATCATATATTACTTAAACGAGTTTGAAAAATATCGTAAATCGATAGTAACAATATTTTTAATAGTAATTTAAAATTGGAAATTTTAGTGAAAACGTAAAAATAAGATATTTTTATATAGATTTCATTATGTTATATAACATAAAGTTTTTGATTTTAAATATGCATTATTATAAAACATATATATATATATAATTATTTTGTAAATCAAATGGTCCATTTATTTTACATAACTTCAAATATTAAAACTTAACATTGATGTTTGACTTAAGTGTTTTAAAAGTCTGCTGACACTTTTTCAGACTTTTGGTTAGTACTTTATAAAGTTTAAATATATTTAGATCATGTTTTGAAATTCTCGATATTTTTTAGTCAAGGAAAAAACTATTAATAACGGCAGAAAATGGCAAAATCGCGTAGTCTACATTTTTGACGGATTTAAATTTCATTACGCTATTTAACCTAACTAATTTTTCTATTGCATATTATTTGATAAATAAAGACAATTTATAAAATTACATATTATCAGTATAGTATTGTATATCTGACTAAATTTTGCTCAGAATCGTGATACCTAAATTTAATTTTTAATAAAATTAGATGTATTTGTTAGGCGTGTATATAGGCCAATATAATTTTCAAAAGCTTAAATTTTTAATTTGAATAATAATAATAATAATGAATAATATTTATATGTATACATTTTTTAGATTTTGAACGAAGCTAAGAATGTATTGGTTTTACAATTTTTTTTTTTTTTATGTACGAAAAATTGAAAACATTTTTTCGGATAGAAAAAATGGTCCGTTTACCACAAATAGGATACTCTTTCCGTAGCAAATTTTATCTAGTTGGTACTTTACATAGCTCATTTTTTTAATTTCTCAAAAGTTTTTACTTGGGAGGAGAAAAACTACCGAAAAATGACATAAAATCAGCATAATCACGATGTCTGTTAATTAATTTTTTTTTATTTCCTGAAAATCAATTAAGTTTAGATCGAAGAAAATTGAACATTTTAATGGGGATATACGAGTAAATAACCTTTTAACTTTCAGGAGGTACAAATCGTCTGTTACAGGTAGATTAAATATAGGTCCAAAGATTTTCATTGACTAAACCAATATATAAAAGCTACCATTTATTAGGAAATTAATTTATTTTCATTGATAATGATATACATTTGTGATAAAATATTGTATTAACAATTATTTAATAACTATACAAAAACTTAAATTTATTGTATATAGTCAATGCTGAATTGAGTTAGGATATAGTTATTAGTAAATTCCGCATGATCTATTTGATTCATTATAATCTGTAAACGACACTCTCCAAAAGACACTTAGATTTAATGAGTAAAAATAGCATATTAAAATATGAGTTGCGGTATGAAAACGCACGTATTCACAGGTTCATTGAATAAAATAAAATCATGCTTAATAAAAAGGTACACTAAAATAACAATATTATTCGTGACACGTATTATGCAAATTATTTTACCAGCGAATGGAGTTTAGAATCACTGTGCGATACTGCAGATAATATATAAATATAATTCAGAGGTTCATTCATTTTGTACCGTGCGGTAGGTCAAGAATCGTATGGTATAATATCGATCACATACGTACCAGGGTTCCAGCGTATCAAGGCGTCTGGCATCGTAATTTATATAACCTTCCAATTGCCAATTTTATAGCTTTAAAAAATACATAAATTATGTATAAAATTTACATTTACACCGTTCGTACTGACTATTATTACACATAAAATATAACCATATAAGTACTGTGCACATTATGGATGCCAGTGGCGTATCCAGGGGGAGGGCTGAGGGGGCTGTATTTACTTTATTCAATATATGACATATATTCTGCTGTATTAACTCAATATAACATACCTTAGAAGCACAGCATACGAGTTATTCAATTTAATGAAATGTTACCTACTTAAATATATGTAGGCTTCTATTAAATATATTCATTTTTGGTTTTACAATGTTTTTTTTTTTTTTTTTGTATGTTACTCAACACATTTTACTGTACTATTACAACAATGTAACAATTGTTTTTCTGTATTTCAAACAGTTTGTATACATTGCATAATTAAGCAACATATTATGTAAGGATTTTTAAAAATTTCAGCTTAAGATATACGAGGTCTGAGAATTAAGTAATGAAACAGACTCTATAAAAACTCTATAAAAACTCAGCTGAAGTTGATGACATAACCATAAAATTGTTTAGACTGGTAGACTCCCTTTTCTGTCTTTTAAAGCTACCTGAGTTAATTAAATGTATATATATATATATATATATATATATATAAAGGTATTATCATATTGAATTTCAAGTATATAATGAAATAAAATAAAAACAATAAAATATAATATACTTTAAGTATATAAAAATTTAGTATAGGTACCATGAAAAGGAACATTAATTTCAATTCCAATGTTTTTTGAAAATATAACCATTTGTACCTACAATTCACTGTAGTGAATAGAAGAACGATAACTTTGTAATGTATTAATTACTCCTTTTATCAATTTGCAGAATTTCAAGTGTTGCTGATTTTGACTGAAGTTGGATACATAATATATTAACAACTTTCAAAATATCATGAAGAATGAATAAATAGGCTACAAATTTAAAATTTGATATTGTAGCAATAATACCTATAAGAAAAAGCATAATAATATTAGATGAATTATATAAAACCAATAGTTATTTTCAGAACAAACCAAATGCTTGGGAGACACATTTACTTGTTGATCATCAACTTAATCATTTAAAACTTGAGCTATGACATTAAAATTTGTCATCACTGCGTCACAGCTTTTATAGCGGCAAACCCATTGAGTGTCACTTAACTGAAAAAGTGTTATCTTTTTCATATTCAATTTAAGTTGCAATTCATTAAACTTCATGGTTTTTGTTAGATATAAAAAATGAACATAGAGTGCCTTTCAAAGCATAAAATAGGTTTCTAGCATCCTTAAAATATATATATTTAAATAAAAATCAGAATAAGAGGTAGATATAATAGAATATTAATTATGAATTTTACCTTTTGCACATATCAATTAAAAAAAACTAAATTAATTTTATGCGCCATACAATGTACATAGACTGCACTTTTAGCTGGAGGGTGAGAGATTTTAAATTTATTTTGAACACCTCTCATGTAACCTGACATGAAATTTGCTCCATTGATGGGAATTTGATCTAATTTATATGTCTTAAGAAATTCAACTATTTTTAAAACTATTTTGCTTTTCTGACACGTCAACAAATCCTAAATATTGTTCACAGATATTCCAAAGATATCTTACACAAACGCTTAATTGTTCTTGTTTGTGAGATCTACTAAGTATAGATTGTAAGAAACTTATTAGATATACATACAAATTTGATTATAAATTCAATTTTTACTTCCAAGATTATATTTATTATTTGCCGAGCTTCGTCACATGAGATACTGAACATTCCACAATCATTAATTTCTTGTACAATTGTAGATTTAACATTTACAGCACACATCTCCATTAGTTCATTTTGTATACTTTAACTTGTATAGTTCAACAAAGTATTTTTATATATATTGCAAAACTCTGTATTATATTTTGATAAAAATTCACACATTTCTTTAAAATTATCTAACACAAAAAAAAATATTTTACTAAACATATTTTAACATGCATACAATTAATAATTTAATTCAAATAAATAATTTTGAGATACATTTTAAATAAAAACATTAAGTACCTTTATTAATTGATGTCTCATCTTCACATTGTCCTCTAAACGCTATTCCTTGTCTGCCAAGATATAAAACAATATCAATTAAACATTTCATGCAATTTTAATTTTGTTTGTCCTGTTTTTGCATCCCTAGTTCCACTCAACTATAATAATTTAAATATGTACAAATTATTATATTACATGTTAAAGATAATATTAAACAATTATGATTTATTAACGTAAAACAATATATTTAAAATGGATAAGCTTGCCTTTTTCCAATTATTAAAATTTATAGTTTTGAAAATATCTTCTACATGACCAGAACTTGTTGCAAATATTCTTCAAAGAAAGCAAAAAACAGCATCTCTCTTTATGCTATATTCAAGCCAGTTATACTCTATGAAATATTTGGAACAAAAAGAACTACTTTGTGATCCAAATGTTGTTTTAGGGTAAACCTATACGCAATAAATTATTTACTTTTATTATTAAATATTGAAGAAAAAAATATTATATTATATTCTGAGTGAAGCTTAGAAACGATTACTCTTATAATTACAAAATTAATATAACTTGCCTCTAAAATGAGATGCGCAGGGCTAGAATCTAAATTACGAAGATCGACAATATTCAACTTATTATAATTATCTTCTTTAGGACTTAATAATATTGATCGACTTTCCTCATATCTAACTAAACAATTATTTACATCAGGAGACATTGAAACACAATTATTTGATGTTATAATATTTGTTTCTGTATGACCGCCTGAATGTCGCCTTCATGGTCAACTATAGAGTTGTGATTTTTTAAATTAAATATCGAAAATATTTTTCGTTTACTAAAATACTAACACACTGAATTTGGAAAAAATAATAAAATTAGGTAATAACATTTTGTTCACAAAATAGCAAATACAAAAACAAAATATAACCACAAAGTACGAATGCACGAGTACTGTACCCATGGCTAAGTATATATATATATATGTTTATCCATGAATGTACCTACGCCTATATTAGGAATGAAATTGCAATTGAACGGTCAATGCAGAAAAAAGTAACAAATAACGTAATATATTGTAATGTTTGACAGCTGATGACGGTTTGATGTGCTCGAAAAATCAATAAAATTAATACAGTTTTTTTACTTTCCGGTATTGAGCTATTTATATACCTACACATAATAATAATATCCGGTTTCCATTATTTAAAATTTTTTATTTTTTTATTATTAATTGAGTTTTAATTATAGGGACTTGATTTTTTTTTTTTGATTTCTAACATAGGTAATATTTTACGGTTAGTAAAATTTTGGAACGGATTGGTTGTTTTTTCGGTTAAATTTAAAACTTTGAACTTTTTTAATTTTAAATGTTTTATATATTCTGCAATTTTTGGTTTAACGGTTTGAATATCAATGTCTTATCATATATGACTTAATCTTTTAATAAAATATTTTGAAAATTGTGACTGACAATTTTTGCCATGAAACGATAACTCCTTGATCGTAGGGATTTAAAATTTATTTTACATATTTCCATATGTAATTTACACTTGTGGTAAAATTTGGAATGGATTATCAGTATAATATATTATATAAGTATATTGAGATTCGCTCAGAATCGTATTTTCTAATGCAATATAATTACATTTAAATCTTAATAATTATAATAAACCACTAATTTCTCCGAGGACCGAAGGAAGGAAGTAAGAACGTCCACAATCGGCCTTTCCACTTTTTGTAGTAGTTTTTCTTCTCCTAGGAAAAAACGTTTAAAAAATTCGAAAAATGAGCTTAATAAAGTACCAATTAGATGCGATTTGCTATCGAAATCATACCCTAGTTGTGGTAATTGGACAATTATTTCTACCCGAAAAAATGTATTCATTTATAAAAAAAAATCTATGTAGAAATAATACATTCCTCTCTTCGCTTAGAATCTAAAATATCATAAGTTAAAAAATGTATAAAATATATATTCTAAAGCATACCTTTTCCTATGGTTTTCCTTAATATTATGTAAATATTTACTTAATTTTAAGAAATATAATTAATACCCATATTTTCGTCAAAACTTATTTCCGGATACTTACAATTTATAATCTTGTTTTCTATATCCTATATGCCATACCTTGTATACCTATATATATTTATACCTTAACTGTCTTAACTCAATAATAAATTACAATAACTGAAAATAAATGTGTCTAAAAATATATTTCTAGTTCAAAATGTTTAAAAAAAAATTAGAAAATGTTAATACTTTTCGAGATATTGAGTGTTCTACGTTACAATGGATGACCCTGTATAGATCTTATAAAGGTGAAACCAGTTTAAAATTAAGGTTTAAAATACCAGTAGTATTTAATTTTTATTTAAAATTGCTTTAAATTTTAAACTATAAAATATATCTTTTAAAGAGACTATATTATTTATAGTCTCTTTAAAAGATAAGTTGAATGGTAAAAAAATTTTGCCCCAGGTGAGGATCGAACTCACGACCTTAAGATTATGAGACTTACGCGCTGCCTACTGCGCTACCGAGGCTTGAATATTAATTTTGATATTTTATCATTCTAGTCTATACCCAATAATATGATAAAATAAATAATTAGTAAAAAATTACTAATGCTTATTAAAATATAAAAATATAAATATTTATACTCTTATATTTTGATGTGATAATGATTTTTTTCTTTTATTATTGAAAATACTTTTTCATGTAGAAATAATGATCAAAATATCACAATTAGGGTATGCGTTCGATTGCAAATTGTATCTACTAATCTACTTGGTACAGGGCCGTATTTACGGAGGAGTAACAGTCCCTTATTTCTCCTAGTGGCAATTTTTGAAAGAGCAGCAAATTTTTACTAGACTAGCAAATTTCATCTAATCTATTTTTTTTTTATGTAGAACTAAAACAGCTATCGTCTCATTAGTAAACATTTAATTACAAACAAGTTATTGATGGTTTTAAATATTATATTTTTTTATATTTCTTAAATCTTTTTTGTACATTTTATGATTTTATTATTTAGGTATTTCTACCTATATTTGAATAAAAATAAGGGTACATTTTTATCAATTTTACTTAAAAAAAACGTGTTCGTTTTTTTGAGGAGGCAAAATCGTGATGCCCAGGGGCGGCAAAAGTCTAAATTGTAATTTTGACGAAATTGATTTTAGATTTTCATAATGTAATTTTAAACGTTGGAAATTTTTGAGTATTCATATAGGTATTACCATTGATTATAGAATAGACTATAATCATATTACGTATGTTTTACATATTATATACGTAATATAATTTTGAACGAAAAGGTTGATTTTCTGATTAAATATAGAACTTTGAAATTAAAAATGTTCCTAATATTTTTCTCAAACATATGTCTAATAATATCTAAAGTTTTAAGTTTAACGATTAGCAAACATGAAACAATTTAACATTTCTATACATCATAATATTATTTTATATTTATTTATGATGTTAAACGATAAAAAAGTGGGAAGGTCAATTTTGAACTCTTGATTGAGTTTTGCTCAGAATCGTATTTTCTAATGCAATATCATTGTAATAAACAACTAAGTTCTTCAAAGACCAAAAGAACGAAGAAGGAATGTATGAAATCGACCTTCCTGCTTTTTTAAATATACTAAAATTATTACAAGTCACATAAAATAGATTTTAGGTTCAAAATTGGTTTAAAAATTTTCAAATAAATATTTTTAAAATCAAAAAATGTCTGCAGACGTGATAAATAGGTTAATATAATATAGTCTATATACCTATTATATATATAGTACATACTACATACCGATCATATTATTATTATTAGTCTATAAATAAATAAAAATAAACTCAAGTGTCTATATTATATAATTTTAAATAACCATGCATTATTTTGAGTGAGGAGCGAAGAATGTAGTGTTTCTACAATGATGATTTTTTTTTTTATGTATGAAAACAATTTTTTGGATAGAAATAATTGTCCAATTATCACAAGTGGGGTATACTTTCAGTAGAAAATTGCGTATAGTTGGACTTTATTAAGCTCATTTTTCGAATTTATTAAAAGTTTTTTCTTAGGAGAAGAAAAACTACCAAAAAATGGCAAAAAATCGGCAAAATTATTTACGTTATTTTTTATTACGAAAATTTTTTTGAGTACTAACATTGGTAAAATACAAGTGTGGTAACATTTTGAAACAGATTAGTTGATTTTTAGAAATATAGAACTATGAACTTTTTGACAAAAAAAATTAATATTACCTACAATTTTGGGTTTATCGATTTGAAAATTTTACAGAAGCCTAATAATATACTACTTAATCATTTTACAAAATATTTTGAAAATCGTGACTGAAATTTTTTTTTATAGGCTTTTATTATTTTTTAGTAGGTACTTTATTTAGCTCAATATTTGAATTTCTCAAAAATTTTTCCTTGAAAAGCGGAAAATCAGCAATTTTTATAGGCTTTTTATAATTTTTTTTTGATGTATAAAAACCTTTTTTCGGGTAGAAATAATGGTCCAAATACCACAAATAGGGTACCCTTTCCGTACCGAATTTCATCTAGTTGGTACTTTATTTAGCTCATTTTTTTAATTTCTCAAAAGTTTTTCCTTGAGAAACGAAATATTGGTAAAATTACGGTTTCCGTTATTTTAATTTTTTAAATGTTTTGATTATTAATTGAGTTTTGATCGTAGGAACTTGAAATTTTTTTTGAGTACTATAGTATAGGTTAGGTAATAGCATTGATTATAGAATAGACTATTCTATAATAAATGGTAATAGATTATAGGTAATATTTACGTTTAGTAAAATTTTGAAAAGGATTAGTTTGTTTTTTAGCTAAATATAGAGCTTTGAATTTTTTCCAAAAATAATTGATATAACCTGCAATTTTTGATTTAATGGTATGAATTTTTTATAGAAGCCTACTTTATACTATTTAATCTATTTACAAAATATATTGAAAATCGTGGCTGACAATTTTTATCATGAAATTCCTTGAATATTGGTCGTAGGGATTTGAAATTTATGTTGTATATTTACATATGTAATATTTGCATTTTTACATATGTAATTTACATTCATGGTAAATTTTGAAATTTAATATCAGTATAATATACTGCAATATATTGAGATTCGCTCAGAATCGTATTTTCTAATGCAATATCATTGCATTAAAATCTTAATAATTATAATAAACCACTAAATTCTCCGAGGACCGAAGGGACGAAAGAGGAACGTCCAGAATCGACCTTCCCATTTTTTTGAAAAAAAAAATTAATAAATAAAATTTGGAAAAAAGTATTTGCCCCAGGTGAGGATCGAACTCACGACCTTAAGATTATGAGACTTACGCGCTGCCTACTGCGCTACCGAGGCAGTTACATGAGCTTTGAAAAATAGTCCTAAAGTATTAAGTAATGTTACAATAAAAATAATCATTATTTACTACTTATATCTTAATATCTTATAAAGATTAAAAACAATAACGAAACTCAATGTTTATGTATGTTTACTCGATTCAATGTTCCTCATTCGGTCCTTTGAGAAATTAGTGGTTTATTACAGGGCTCGAAAACATTTTTAAAACGCTATAATTATATCGTTAAATTTGTTAAAAAACGATTGAAATGAAAAACAGTAAACATATAAGTATATAACTAATAAAAACTATAAGAAAACTAAATAAATCTTTTTTTTGGCAGAAGAAAGACTATCGATAAACTATAAAACTCACGGAAACTATAATTTTGACGAACTATAAAATTTAAGTATTTTATGATAACTAATGCAATTTTGAATTTAGGGTTTTAAAAATATTTTTTGAACATTGACATAGGTATTCTACATCATATGAAAACAATTTAGAACTATTACATTGATTTTATGACTAAATATAGAACTTTGAAACTTTTTAGAAGTAAATTTTTTTCTTAATTCTTCATTCAGCATAATTTACAATTTTAGCAGGTTTTACGGATTTAATATTTAATAGAAGCATATTTTTATATTATACTTTACTCAGTTTTAAAAGTTTTCGTAAATCGACTGAGACATTTTTTTTTTTATAATAAGCATTTATTATTTGATTTTTGAGTGAAATCGATGACATGATATTTGTAAGTCGGAAAGCACTTATTGGGTAGAAGTCAGTTAGATATGCTCCGATTACGGATTATTACAAGTTTACAAGTACTAAATAAAATAATATTTGCTATCGATAGAGTATTTTCCTAATTAGTACTTTAATTAGTTAATTTTTTTGAAACTTTCAATGTTTCTTTAATGAAACGGGAAAAATAACTAATAATTGCAGAAAACGCCTAAATTCGCGGAATATTTTTGACGAACTTGTATTTCCTTACATTATTAATTTTACTTAATTTTCTTGTTAAAGTTATTTGATAAATATAGAATGTTTATAAAAAATAATTATTATCAGTAAATATTGTATATCTGACTGATTTTAATTTAATAATTTGCTATTCAGTAAACATTTAGTATTCGATAATTATTGACAAAATATGCTAATTTTGTCATGACACATGAGTGATGTACACTGCGATACCGCATAAACGATCCTATAAATAAATATTATTTTGTTTGTTGGGGCATTGATTGTAGAATAGTCTATTCTATAATCAATGGGTTGGGGTAATAAATATACATACGATAATAATCATAATAAATTATTGTACACAACGGTCACACTGTTAAATGTCGTCCACGCCAGAAAACAGAAGATGCTTTACGGATTGTTCGTAGTTTCGACGTTTCGTATCTATTTTGCAGTTAGCACATTATCTGTTGTCACTTTGTTTATATTTTTAAGTTTGTCTTGCGACAATCAGTATTCAGTTATTTACTCTGTACTTTCGTAGTAATACGTACTGTAACGTAAAAGTCATAATGTTACAATTACATTAGTAATCACTATGCCTGATTGTCACTAGTCACTACCTCCGCAACTAGTCAATACTCAATTGTCATTCTTCTCAGTTCACGCAACAATTGTCAAAAAAAAAAAAAAAAATAAACAAAGAAATCACACGATAACAAAAGTACAAAGGGTAATCTTTACTAGTCTACCTTTAAACTCTATTATTTATTAAACAATTTTATAAGTATTTACAATAAACGTCAAAACAATTCAACAAAATTATCATAATATTATCTGTACTTTATTTACTTGTAATCCATATCTTAATAATTATTAATTTTGTATTTTTTCATAGTGTTCTGATTTCTGAACAACTAATCGATTGTAATCTGCATCATTCACGAACATTTTTGAATCTCCGATTGTACGTTCTTGAACGTATTTTTCAATCATATTTTGATAGTTTGTGTAGTAAGTACTATAGAACAAAAAATTATTTGTATCGGTAAATATTATATTTATTTTTATTTACTATTTATTATTTTTCAGGTATTTATTTGTTTTATGATGGAAAAAAATGGAAACACTGACAATCGGTAGGCATAACTTTATAATTGTCTTTAAAAATGAACTCATTTGGTGTATCCTAAATTAGTTTAAGTGTTAATAATTATTCCAATGTTTCAGCTATGAAAATGGCAATTGCGAATCTGCAACTTCAAATTGTAGCACTCAAACATTGCAAAATAGTGAATATACCTTGTTTAATCAATCCGAAGTGGACACTAAGGATGCTTTTGGTTCAATGTGAGTCATTATTTATATAATAAAATAATAAAAATGTTTTGTTTTGTCCATTAATCACAAAATTACTATCTATGATACAAATAATAGTTGGAGCACATTCTGTATAATATTAAATTATTTAAGTATTTTAAAATAATTTATCAATTTAACTTAAGTTTGATCTATTAAAATTAAATACAAGTATTATTTAAGTGTGTAAGTAGGTATTAAAAATAATAGAATATAATATAAATTATTGTGCAAATTACTAAATTTTTTAATGTAATTTAAATTTTTAACACGTTAAGCGCCATGCGACCGACCGCCGGCGGTCATACTGCTATGTATTATTTGACCGCCGTGATACTAATCGCTGTTGATTCCGAAAATGTTCGGATCAATATTTATGGAACTGTTTACCGGAAAATCATCCCATTGATATCATTTTTTATATTTTTATCTCATCTATAATAATATTGTATTTATTACGTATGGTCGCCGGTATCCACGTGGCGCTGTGTTCATATTATTAATACTTATACGCCATATGACCGCCGGCGGTCATACTGTTTTTTATTATTTTTCCTCTGTAAACATATTGTTGATTTCTATCTATAACTATGGCTTTTATTTCTAAAAGAGCAAGTGAAAAAAAAAAGTAAAAACATTTTGCTCTAAATGCAAAGAATTTACATGTTTGTAAAATTTCAGTAATAAGCACATAAATCAATTATTTTTTATAATAACTTATTAATTCATACAGTATTTTTTATACTATTATTTTTATTGTAAATTTAAGGTTACTTATATTAAATTAATTTTATTATAAAGGAAATATACTATATCAATTTCTAAAATATATTGTATATTTGTGTATAGTTTTCTGAAAGTATAATAATACCTATAGTTATATTATATATATCAATAGAATTGAAATTTTTTTCTCTATGCCATAATGCTATTTTAAATTTAATTTATGTAGCGCCGTGAAAATTATGCCTATTTAAAATAATATAAGATTTTGGTCGCCGGTAGTCATATGGAATGGTGGGAATCATAATATATGGTCGCTGGCAGTCATAAAAATCCATAATTTGAATCTAGTAGTTTGACTGCCAGCTTCACGGCGCTTAACGTGTTAATCAACAGTTATTTTGTATGATTATTTTATTTTATTTTAGAATAATAACAAAAAGTTTATAAAAGACTAACAAAATTTGAAGTTTAATAATTATGAGTTTAATTTAGTTGTATAGTTTTTTTTATTGAGTATCTCAGTAAAATATTATTTTATTAGAAATATATTTTAATAAAAATAAACTTTATAATGTTAGCATCTTAAATATATATAATTAGGTACTTTATGAAAGTCTTAATGGTGTTACACAATTATTATGATGATTTCAATAAATTATCTACCATCTATAATGTACTATTTAATGGTCAATAATTAATTGTACACCGAATTAATTTAAAAATTATCATATAGAGCATGGCATGTCCATTCTGAAAACATAGCTGGGTAACTTAAAAATAGTATTGTAAAATACCAAAATCTTTAATTTCTTAATATTTCATTATAAAACACTAATTTACGTGGATATGTCAATATCCTTTCTCTTTTTTTAATTATTGTAGTAAGGTGCAACCTAAACACCACAATATATTATTAAGTTTTGATTATGAAAATGTTTTATATTGTGCATTATATAGATAGATTGTGTGACAAATCACATGTTGATCCTCTTAAATATAATTAACTATAAAAATATTGAGTGATATAACTTTTTCCGAGGTTAGACACTATATTTTATTTAGAAGTATAATATATTAAATTTTTAACATAAAAAAAAATAATATGAATATTTACAGTATACTTGATGTCTGAAATACATAAAAGTATAATAATTGAGTGTTTATGTATTGTGTTAAAACACAAAAAATTAAAACATATAATTTTAATCGAGACATTTATATAATATTATATATTTTACTGAATTTATTATATATTATAATATAGTTATTTAAATAAAAATGTAGTATACCTAAATATTTCTGATTAATTTGTTAGATTCATACATTGTTTCTATTACTTATATTCTATATCTTTAAAATTGTATTATATTACCTTATTTTAATGTTTAAAATTTAGGAGCAAGACAATCTTCACACATTTGGTAGGCAAACATTTTGGGTAAGCCATAAGAATAGGAGATAGTTTTTTTATTATAAAATAAATTGTTTGTGATGGTAAATCATTTAATTGAAAACATCATTCTAAATAAAGTAATGTTGATTTACTGTATTAAACTTTCTATTTAAATTATAGAGAATACATTTTCAAATTTTATAAAATAATGTTTAAATTTATTTAATTACTTGAGTTATTATAAATTATATACTGAGTTTTAAATTTAAAATCAATACTAGGTATTAAATATTTTTACTATAAATAATTGTAAATTGCTTAATTTTAGATTTAAAGGTTCATCTCGTGAAAAGGTTGGAATTAGTTCTACAGACAAAGATGCATGGTATTACAATATGCATCATAAGCACCGTGGAAAAGCTGTTATCTTTAATCATGAAAACTTTGTTATAAGAGATCTTAAACCTAGAGCTGGCACTGGATTGGACTGCTTTAATTTAGAAGTGTCTTTGCAAAAGCTTGGTTTTGATGTAACTCCATATGTAGATTTGACTTTGTCTGAACTGGATAAAAAGATTGATTATTGTATGTATATCTATAAATGATACATTATATAAAATAAAACTTGTAACGTAACTTATTAAATCAAAATTAAAATTTTTGTCTATTAAAATTGTGTTATACTAATAATGTATTATAATTTTCATTAATATTAAATAAATATTGTTTTTAAATGGATTATTTTTAGGGACTAAACAAGATTATTCAGAATATGATTGCTTTTTAATGGCAGTATTATCTCATGGTGAACATGGCATTATTTTTGCAAAAGATGGAGCTTATAAGCCAGATGATAATCTTTGGGGACGATTTACTGGTGACAAATGTATAACATTAGCTGGTAAGCCAAAGCTATTCTTTATTCAAGCTTGCCAAGGAGATCGATTGGATGGTGGAGTTCAGTTACAAGTGGATGGTAGTTCTTCATTCAAGATACCCATTTATGCAGATTTTCTTATAGCTTATTCTACAATTCCAGGTAAAAACCTTAAATTATAATATATATTTACTCATTATTAAATCAATTGAAACTTAATATTATAATTATAATTTATTAAAATATATTGTAATTTTTAACAAACCTTTATACAAATATTTATGTATTTATTACATAATTAATATTTGATTAAGTGAAGTATATTATATTTTATGAGGTTTTAATGTAGACTGGCATAGGTACAGAGATTTTAAAGGTTAAAATCATATTTCATACCAAAACTGAATTTATTAAAATATTTTTTTGTTTAATTACAAATATGTGAGCTTATATATTATAATTATATTATTTTGTTTGGTTTGATAATTCACTTTTTATTTGAAAATAATATCATTGTTTATGGATTTATGGTGTATTATTTCATCTTCTTTATAATTACCAAATTCAAAATTGTATAATAATGTGTTATTTTGGGCGTAAATTCTAGTTTCTAAAATATATCTTCTTTTTGTTGTATAAATAATTCTTATTGTTTTTAATTATTTTTTTCCCCATATTTCTGAACACTTTATTTTATTTGAGGTCAGCTAATATGAAGAATTAAAAACATCTTAATTGAATCATTGTCCACACTAGAAACACAGTATTAAGAATAACTTTAGAGGCTTAGATCATATACTATGGATAGAACCATAGGTGTGGCAGGTGTACCCGGCTTAAGAATAATGCAGTAGGGATCATATAGTAATAATATAGGACGCTCTTATCAATGACAGCCATTTTGAAAACTACAATATGTTGGTAGGTTTTTCAAATATCTTATTTTGTTTTTAATAAATTACATAAAAACTATAATTTTTGGAAATTTATTGATAGAAATAAATTTATGCTAATAAAATTATTACTGAATCAAAGTATATGAGTTATTCTTATCATAAATATAAATATCTTTAATGTTTATTTAGAAATTAAAACAAAGTTTAAAATAATAAATATAATATTTTGTAATTTTGTATTAGGCCAATAATATAATATTCTGAGAATTATGTTTCTCAATTTATAATATGCTTATATTAAGCGAAAATTTGTTAAATTTTGTTATTCATATAATTCTTCCTTATATGTTATAATATTATAATAAATGTATTTAACTTTTGTCAAACTAATGTTTGTAATTTTTTTTTTTAGGTTTCTATTCATGGCGTAATACTCAAAAAGGCTCTTGGTTTATGCAAGCTCTTTGTGATGCTTTTGATAGATATGGTTACCAACTTGATCTTTTGACTATATTAACATTTGTAAATCGTCAAGTGGCTATTGACTACCAATCTAATAATCCTTCTGTACCTTATATGCATCAGCAGAAACAAATTCCATGTATTACTTCTATGTTGACCAGATTGGTCAAATTTGAGAAAAATGATTAATATGTAGTTGTTGTAAACATAAACAACATTCCTTTGTATTATTAATATAATATAACTTTTTATCATGTATGTTATGATTTACACATTCATAAAAAAAGTGTAAACTAAACATGTAATTTTAAAAGGAAATAAGTTCAAATTTATACTATTTTGTAAAATTAAATAAAAATACATGTTTAAAATTATAATTAATCATTATTATTAATTATATTTAAATGTAAGATCTGGTAGCATAGTTAAAATACTATTTACTATTTTGCATAATAATTAAATTTTGAGCCATCCAGTATTAATTGAAGTGTTCATTTAAATTTAAACTATTACTATTATAACTTCAATCTTTATACTTTTAAAAAGTCTTTTTGATTATATAATCAATAGTATTAGTTATGCATATAGAACAAATTTGATCAATGAACTTCAAAATGTGCTATGTATTTCTAGTTTTAAGTTTTTAATTTGGTTAAGCTTTAAACCAAAACAATTATTGCTTATAATTTTGCATTTATAATACTTACATTTATTATTTTTATTTTACTTAAAATTAGTTTTTACTATTATAACACTTATAAATAATAAAAAATGTTATTTAACCTTTTTACCTTAACTGTAAGGTGGATTATTTATTGGTTTTATACATTTATACATTCATCCTAAATATATATGTACAAAATATAATTAAATGTATTAATAATGTAATATGCAATGTACTTATTTATGTTTTAAACAAAATATAATTATTGAAACTTTTCTTAAACATTTTAAAATTATATTCAAAATTGTATATGTAACTCATTTACTATTTTCTCATACCTAAATTAACCTTTTTATTTATTTTTTATACCAAATCCTATTTATTTGTTTACCAAAAATATTTTTTATACAATAACTACCATTTAAAATTACATATTGTATAATTATTAATTGTTTTTATACTGGATTTATATTTTGTTTAATATATTTTATAAAACATCTGGTGAATCATTTTTGGATTATGTGCCAACATTATGAAATAAAAAAAATTGAATACAATCTAAGTATATATATTTTTTTATGGTATCCTATTTCTTAATAAACAATTTATAATTAATGTTTAAATTAATAGTATGTCTATGTTTTTACTCCTTAGAAACCATATATTAAGATTTTATTTTTATTTAAGTATCTTATATAATTCTTTTGTACTTGAGAAATCTGGTCAATGTGCTATGGGTTCGCCACGACTGATCTCATACAATAGTCAAAAGTGATTTAATGATTAGTATAATAATATTTTATTATTTATTCGGAAAATATTTATATATTTATATCTTGTAATTCAAGTCATTTTAATATTATATACATTTATATATGAATGGAAATATTTAATACTGTTGTAATAAACTAATAAGTCTGTTATATATAATATATTATGTATGTGCATTGTATATAAATGTATGTAGTAAAATATTTGTGTTATAATGTTTGTGTATGTGTTTAAAATTTTGTGAATTAATATTCATTAATATTTGCCTAAATGGTCACTAGTGTACTGAGCAATGAATAATAAGTAGTAATATACTTAATATACCGTGATAAGTAATACTATTATTGTAAATCCTACGATCATTTTATATTTTGTACAGGACTAGTTTTCCACAAATGCAATCCATTGGAACACCTGATAATGTAAAATTACAAAACACTACTTGTCATTATAAAATGAAACAAACACTTTGTATTTTAGTAAGTTAGATATACTGTATTTGTATTTAATAAGACATTACATTAATTAATAATTACTAGAATTAACATCATATTATTAATATAATTGCTTTTTAGCCAGTGACGCCAAAATCTATAAATTATGTAGGGCAAATATACTTAAGATACTACTACAACCCATCAATTTTATGAAAAATTTTTTTTTATTACTTATTAGTTATTAATCACCATTTATTAACATTAAAATAACTACAGTATTTAATACTTAACTACCACCTACCTACTGATTTTTATATGTAGGGCGCTTGTCCTACATTAAAATAGATTTCTTTACTACTGTCTCTAGCTATGAAGGTCTTGGACAACTCATTGAACAGAGTGATCCCTGACCAAGTGCACAATACATTGTGTATTTGTGCTTATTAATTAATTGAATAAAGTGAATTTGTACGGTTACCCCATGGTCCATGAACTTAAACATATTTATGAATGTTCTTGTTATTATATAAATATAATAAATATTAATTATAGTAAACTAAAAATATCCTTAATCAAAATTAATCAAAATCTTGTTCAAATTATGAACTTGACACATATACCTAGACATTTTTAGTAAATCTAACTCTTTAAATTGGCTCTAAACATCGCCTACTCGAATTTTTTATTAGTATAAAAGGCTCTAATCAGTTTATAGTAGCATATACTACATAGTTATCACAAATTCACAATCGCTTAATTATTCAAACCCTTCTTGTTCTTGCTTTGAGATGAAATATATTTAATATATGCTTCTATTTACTATTCAAAATTCTACTTTAACACAAAAATCACTCAAATCCACTAATAACTAATCTTTCTTCTTTTACTCTCTCTCTCTCTCTCACTGATAATTCTCCCTGTCGTTGACTAAAATGAAATTGGTTTCAATACCAATCTGTTAAATAAATAATTATAAAAAGTCGGGCAATCATTGATTTTGGACTTTTCTTCTTTGTTTTTTCGGTTCTTGAAGCATAGGCGCATGTTCTGTATAAAACTTAGGAGTGCTAGTTATTTACCTTAAAGTCCCAAAAGCGACTTAGTCCCTTCCCCTTAAACACGTTATTTTATATTTTTTGTTATAACTTAATATTTAATTTTAATATATTATTTTAAAATAATTATTATTTATTTTATTTTATAACATTAAGATTTTAGTTTTGATAAAAAAAAAAGTTAAATCTATAGAGTTGACAAATTTGTAAAGCTGTTTTTTACTATTATATTATAATCGTCCACAACCGACTTTTTATTCAGCTCATGGATATAAATTATTGATGGAAGATTATCAATTGTCATTATTTTTTTAGTTTATTGCAATATACCTAGTCAATAATACAGAAAACAGAAGCTGGGATAATTGTCGCAAAAATAATATTATTGTACATTATTAATAATTGTAAAATACATTTTAAATTCAAAAATGTAAATTCAGCGAATTTTACCGTTTTTAGTGGTATTTAGAGGTTTTTCCTGTTACATTAGAAAACTACAATTTAGAATTTCAAAAAATGACCTTTATAAAGTACCTACTAATTATTATCTATTATTAGATCCACTTCTCTACCTAATGTATTTTTCTTCTGTGGTAAACTTAACCGACCACATTATCTATTAAGAATGTGTCTCATATTTTTAAAAACATAAAAATCGTAAATTTTTTGTTACATATTAAACTTTAGAAACTTATTAATATATTAAACAAATTAGACTGTCAATTTATAACACTTTTTGTTAAATTTTCAAACGTTAAAGTTCAAAATTACAAATTCAATTAATTATTATTTAGAAAAAAATTACATTTTTGGAAAATGTTCAATGTTCTATAGGTATTGACTGTTGAGATATAACATCTAATACTATTATAACATTTTACCACACATGTAAAATACCTATAAATAATATTCAATACAATTTTCAATTACCTACGTTTTATATTTGGTTAATACTCAATCAAAAATTATCAAAATTATATAGTAGCCACAATTTTTTCAGTTTCTTTGTAATCATTTCAATTGGGAAATCTGAAAAATGATTTGAATAAAGTAGTTACGTACTACTTATATGAAATTTTCTATCGAAATTATACTCAATTTATGGTAATTGGACCAATTCTACCCGAGAACAAAAAGTGTTTACATACGTACAAAATAAAAATAAATAAATAAAAAAAGCACGCATTGTAAAACCAATACATTCCTCGTTTCACTCAGGATCTAATATATAATATTATAATATGGTAGTATATTATGTATGAAATGAATATATACCTAATTTATAATAATAAATACATATCATAACCAGCACCATATGCAGAACTGTGACAAATATTTTGGGGAGCAACAGGCTCAATACTTAAATCTTAAATCTAACAAAATTTTTACATGCTCATATATGATTAATTAACTTAAAAGTTCAGCTTTTCCTATCCTAATATTACATAACTATGTTAATATAAACATCAAGAGCATAATCTTTGAACATTGCCTTATGTTGATGAAATAAAAATTATATTTGTTGTAAAAGTGGATTGTATATTTTATATAATTTTAACATTTTGGGGGGCTAAGTCTCCCCAAACAACACCCTATTTCTGCTTATGATGGCACAGCACCTGCACCATACCGCACAATAGACACTGCACTTGCACCATACTGCACTAATGCACTATTGACACAGCTCCCGCACCATTCTTAACACAGCTGCGCAATTGTAATCGCATCCGCACTAAAGGATAAACTGAACCTGAAGAGAGTTATGGTGGAGCATTAATTATACATTTTTCAAAACAATTATCCTATTTGAACAGTAGTTAGAATTGGTTAGGTCCGTATGAATTTATCGAGGGGGTCAACATATTTTAATTTTTCAATATTTAGTTTCATTTTTCATTATTCAATTAGTGGTAAATTATGGTTTGTGAATTTACGCAGAAAAAAGCCAATGGGGGAGGGGAAACTGCTCCTTTCATGCTCTACTGCGAACGCTATTTAAATTTAACTATATAATTAAACAAGGATATTTTTATAAAACTTATGTTATTAAAATAAATATATATAAAAAAAAATATTGTTTGTGAAATTGTTTGATAATCTTGACTATCCTATATATTATTATTTATACGCATAGACGCATAGTGGTATGTAATATGTAGGTACTTAATACTCTTATAAGGTATATAGTGTATATTATACTTATATTAATACCACTTGTATTTACTGTAATATATAAATACCAGATATTTGAATAATATTAAAAAAAATTATAGTATTATGATTATTTTTTATTTTAATTAAAACTGAACAGGTTGATTTAATTTTCAGTATAATATAATATAAGTATCTATACTATATAGTATCATCATCGTTAATTAAGTATTCTTTTTCAATTTATATTGTATCATCCACTTGATACTTAATTAAATCATTATTATTTTCATGAAGTGATCATCATTATTCAATCATATTATTATTTTTTCTACACTATGCAAAATTATAGGAAGAGATTTTTTCATCGTTGTCAAATCGTTTTTCACTACCTATATCAATGTCACAACGTATAACACTATTTTTAAAACTTTTATTTATTGTCTGAAATTTAAATAAAACAATAAGTAAATAAAATAAATATGTATGTACAAATAAATGAATGACGTAATGGAAGGGGGTGTTCTTAAACTTACATAAATTAGATTACATATTTACATACGTACCTATAATATATAAATCCAGTGGCGGTTCATCCCAAAGATGGGCCCATGTGCAAAAGTAAAAAAGGGCCCCCTTTACTTTTTAATTCTAAGTTATATAAATATAGGTTCATAAATTCAAATGTATTTTTGCTTCTAAAAATTATTTGTGATAAACATTTTAAAATATTGACATAACGATGTCGAATAGCTAATAAAGAATCATATCTTGATGACAAACGAGAATTACATAATCTTTTAATGTAATTGAAACACCTGACGACTCTTAAGATAAAAGTAGTTGCCAACGTTTACTACTATTCGAAAAAAATGTATACATTTTTTCCACAAGTCCAAGAAAGTTTTTATATCCGTTAATGAATTTATTGCGTCGTTTAGAACTAAGTTCAAGTCATATGAAACACAATGGATATACGTGACTAAATTTAAATAAATAACGTTTAGTCACCATAAATTGTTATTTGTTTCGCAAAAGTAAAGATAATCAAATTTGATACAATATTTATAATAATGATATATTGATATTAGTTTGAGAAAAGGAGAACTATGTGAAATTGAGAACAATCCTTTTACTTTTTCTTACATAAATGAATTTTTTTTCTGGGACGTTGAGTAATAATGGGCCCCGCTAATCAAGAGCTCATTTGCACACACACATTGCACACATGTATGACACACCACTGTATATAATATATATTCTGAGCGAAGCGAGAAATGTATTGGTTTTACAAAACTTTATTTTGATATACGAAAATATTTTTTCTGGTAGAAATAATGGTCCGATTACTACAAATAAGGTACCCTTTCCATATCAAATTTCATTTATTTGGTACTTTATTTAGCTTATTTTTCGAATTTCTCAATTTTTTTTCCGTGAGCGGGGAATAACTACCAAAAATGGCGGAAAATCTGTAAAATTACGGATTCCGTTATTTAAAATTGTTGTATTTCGTGATAACTAATTGTGTTTTGATCGAAGCGACTTGAAATTATTTTTAGTACTAGCATATGTAATATACACGTATGGTTAAATTTTGGAACGGATTTGTTGATTTTTTGGCTAAATATAAAGCTTTGTAATTTTTTCTAAAAATGTTTAATATTATTACATGCAATTTTAAATTCAATGGTTTGAACATTTTATTGAAGCTACTCATATACTCTATTTACAAAATATTATAAAAATCGTAACTAACAATTTTTTTTATAAGCTTTTATAGTTAAAATATTTAGTAAAATTGAATATTATGAGTTTTTAATAGTCTAAAAACATTTTTTAGGGTATAAATAATCATCAGATTACCACAAATAGAGTTTGATATTGTAAGAAAATCAAAGTTCTAAAAAGTAATAGAGTTATTTTTTTAAGTTATTTTTGCTTCTAAAAGACACTGTGACAAAATTTTTTATAAAAAAAGTTGTCATGATAGAAAGTCATCGGAGTGAAACTGAATTGTCTAGTCGATATGTATAAGTAATGCGATATTGGCGATATTGTTTGGTCAAACCGAATGGAAAGATATTTTGTATACATATTTTTAGCTTATACTTTAATCATGATTCTTTCGCTGAAATTTCGTTAATTTTGAAATGGAAATATAGGTATTCATACTCGTACAAATATTATGTATAGATAATCATATGGATATAATAAACGTACCTATATTATAATATCATTCTTAATATATTATAATAAATCATAAAATGCACTGATGTGTAAAAATGTACAGGTATATAATATTATGGCTTATCCTTACGAAAGAATAATGAAATGAACGTATATCACCGAACCGACTTCATGGATAGAATAATCAACGTCCAAGGACAGAGGTTATAACTTATAATATTATAATGGCCAACTGTTCAATCGAAAGGATAAAAAATTAAGATTACGAATTTCAAAGAATAAGGTCATTATTATAGTTTTTACAAGGATTATAATTCGTATTATAATATTCATAAAACAATATAATGGGTAATTACCATAGGTCAACGTAAGATTTATTTGATATTTTTTATACGTTCAAAATACTATTCAGTTGCAAATTGATTCGTCCTATACATAATTTAAACAAATAATCATTATATAATATACCTAATCTTAAAGTAAATAATATTATTATTATTAGTAATCTTATTGTCTGAATACTTAATACTTAAACATTTTTAAACATTTATAACTTAATAAAACTAAAGGACTAGAATAGTCATAGAATAGAAATAGATACTTAATATTTATATAGTAAAGTGTTGGATGTACCATAAATGAGTAGATATCAATATGTGTACCTAACTAATATTGATTGAACATAAATTTTGAAACTTACATATGTTTATAAATACAATACTGTTATAAATTCACATTTTATATTAGTTATAATGTTTGAACTTTGAACCAACAAGAATCCTTAACTTAATTTTAAAAATATGTATCTATTTATTTTTATTTTTTATAAAGATTATCTATTTTAATACCTCATAGTAGACATTAAATTTATTATTTATATTAAAAAATACAATTTAAAGAAGATTACGTTTTCTTTTTTTATTACATTAAATTTAACCTAATCTAACTTAGTAACCAACTATACAGGTTCTTATTCATACTACTATATTTTAAAATATTTTTGATAGTTTGGTACCATGGGCATGGATGAAAACTTCATCCATCTGAAATTTCATAGTATTTCAGAATAAAAAAACACCTTTTGATTAATACGTTTACACAAGTTAAACAATTTTTGAATATTATTATATTTTTTTTATTGATATTTCTTGTTGCTATTTATCATATAACAAGTTCAATATATATTTTTGCATACTGATAGGTTCATTAATAATTAATAATTATAAATTATTGACAAAAAACTTTATTAGAGTAGGTAGGTACTTATACTTTCACTTAGATTAATTTTATTTTACGTAAAATAAATAAAGACGATCTCTTTGAATTACTTCATCGAGGTATGTTACGAAATTATATTCGCACGTCTGAATACTCTAATTGGATTATATTACTAAACAATATATGTCATTTATAATTCTACCGAGCACGTCGCACACGTAGATACTAAATAGTATAACTATCTAAATGTCTAGATGCTTTAGATAAGTAAATTGCTACGTAGTGTGAAATTTATAGAAACAAAGAGCAAGCAAATAATATTATGATTTTCTCCGATTACGATAGATGATAGTAAAATAATATATAATATCGTACATTTTATGTTTCATACTTACCAAATGATTATAATAAACTATGTGTCATAGCAGTTTTTATAATACATCAAAATATTTTGAATAACATGGTATTTTTCGCATAAAAAACAAGTTTTTTTAAAAAATATTATTATTATTAAAAAATAAAATGTGTTTGTGCAAGTTTTGAAATGGAATTTCAAATATTTTTATTCAAATATAAATATTATTATTTAACTATAGTAATACCAATTATATCATATTAATATAATATGGTGAGTCCAAAGTGAAATTAAATCTTATTTAATATGTAATATAGACGTTCAAAAATGTTATAATAATGTTTATAATAATTATTAAATTATTAAATATTTTTACGGATACAAAGTTTAGAAATATTATACATATTAAATATATGAATGAAATTAATCTTCCGTGGCATGATGAATTACAATTTGTAATATAATCAAGGGGGATATAATATTATGATGGGAAGCAACAAAAAAATTTATATTTGTTTTAAAAATTAATTTTCATTTGTTAAAATAAAATATTAATATTATATTACCGTGCCAATCGCGGTATACTGTTAAATTAATATATTATTTTATAGATCAAATATGACATTAAGATTTCACAAACATCCAAATAAATCGAGATTGTTTCGTTTATAATATAAATATATATAATATATACCCAGTCAATAATCATGCATATTGATTGCACGATAATTAAATTGTTCCTTTATTTATTTATATATCGATCGTGCAATATTAGATACTTTGATTTTTTTTTAAACTTTTTTTTAAAGAAGTTAAAGAAGTCCTTTCTAAAGAAAGGTTATATTTTTTTACTTTTTTCAAAATACGATTATAGTTATAGATTATAATAGACATTATGTAATCATAATAAATAATAATATATAATTATACATAACTGCGTAAGTAAATAGGTACCTAAGTTATTTTTATTATATGAAAATACCCAATATAATATACTATGTTTCATTAATCGAACAAAAAGACTATGACGAAATAGTAGAATTTGTGAAATATTATTTTATCTTAACAAAATGTTAAATACAATTATGGCCTGTGTATGATTATTATAATTATAAGGCAAATCCCAGAGAAATCAATTTGAGATTTGAATAATAAAGTTTCACCATCCTTAAGTTTTTAAATATTCATATAAAGGTGATAGGATTAAGATTCTCAATAATATCCTCATAATATAAAATATATAAATATAGTTTGTATTTTATGGTAATGTTATATTAATATTTAATAAACATGTATCGAAAAATAAGGAGTAAGATGTGAAGGTACATTCACATGTTACTATTGTTCATTTGTACATTTCACGAATTTTGGACATACTTAGGATGATTTTCGTAATAATAAAAATATAATTTATTTATAAATACAAAAATTTATAATCCGCTATTTAAGGTAATTTTTGTAAGAATATTTTGAAATTAAAAAAATTTAACCTATCTCATTATAGAAATATAATCACGAATTCACACATGTTAACATATATTAAATAAAATATGTTCTAGGTACCTTGGTACTTTATAATTATCTCCATATTATATTATGAGTAAGGCTCGAAAGTTGTGGAATTTGTATGTTTTTTTCTAACCAACCATTTTATTATTATATATGATTACAAATCCATTTTATGAAAATACGAACTTATTTATGAATATATTTAGTAAAATTGATTTTGTTAAGTGCAATTTCAGTACTTTATTGTTAATTTTTAATGATATTTGAATTAGAAATAACGTTTTAAAATGTGGTATATCATCATTCTATATTGACAACATGAAGAAATCGTTAATTGTACGATAATACACATAACAGTGAAATCATTTTTAATGTATGCAGATTTTATAATATTTCTTTGAGTTATATTAAATTTATAAGTTTACGTATCTATTGGACATTTTTATTTAATTTTTAGGTTCCTAAAAATTTAAGAAAACTTCAAACAAAATATTCAAATTTCAATTTTCAAAATTTTATAGTTTCCAGTTATTTAAATTTATTAGGTGTTTAAATTAAATTTTTTCTGTAACCCACTAATTATCCTATTATATAGTAGTAATTCATAAATATATAAGTTAATACAATTCTGTTTTTTTATTTTATTAAAACATTATTTTAGCTTAATCTTGTATTTTTTTTTCATCAATATTGTAATTAATTTCAAGTTTTTTAGTGCAATAACTTCCGTGACCTATTATGAGGAATTTAATGTAAGCTGATTCGTACATAATAGCGTTTATAATAAGTTCTATGTTTTATAGTTTTCATTTCATAAAAACAATTTTATTTATGATCAATTTTGAATAAATTTAAAACAATTTAATTTACCCTGATGGGCTGACGACTCTGTAGACTGTTTTGTAGGACATTCTTTAAAATATATATTTATGATATAAGAGTATAATGCCAAATTAAGTTGTTGCAAATTTTAAACATAAATTATTTTAGTAATTACATTAATAAAATGATTTAAATTTTTTTATGAAAATGATGCATGGTTAAAAAATTTCTTTAATCTTATGTTGAAAATAGCAGATTTTTGTAAACTTTTTAATAATAAAAAATAAATAAATAAATAACAAATAACTAACAAAACATAGTAAGAATTTTAAGAAATAAATAAGTATTCATCTTTTAATTTATTTGGCACGTTGGAACAATGTTACATACCTAATATGATTTAAGAACATATGATATCCATCTCAATATGTAGGTACAATAAATTAATCTGTTTTTATAGACTAATAATATTTAAATTTGTTTTTCTAAAACAAATTTTTGAATATATGAAAATACATATGATTATGTATCTGATAAGAATATAAAATATAACTAGAATCGGAGTGTTAAGATTTTATTGTATAGACCATAGACCGATAAGAGTTACATAATTTTATAGATTTATCTATTTACATTTTATTATGTACAATAAATAAGAATTGAGATCATTATTTTTCTAAGAAGCTTATGAACAGTCTATTATTATTTATAAATTCTTAGAACGTCTTTCTTAAAGTTTTTATTTATATTTGTCGTTGACGTAAGTTTAACATTATTGAAGTATCTATAGGTACTTGAAATATAATTTTTATAAAATCGAATGTATAAAAAGTAAATGTACAGTATTTGAAAGTATCTACAACCTAGGTATAGGTACTCTCTCATTATTCATGATTTGAGATTCGAATCGTTCGTATTTATTTAATGTTGCACTCAAACTCGAAGTCATATTAATTCAAAACTTCTTTAATTTAATTTTGAAATGTCTGAAAATTATTTTAATACATAAACTAATAAACTACATTTAAAGTATAAAACTATAATCTATGATTTACAAGTATATTATCTAGTAATTTATATAGTATATTATAATAATATTTTTAAACATAGCTAGAGCATTGGTTGTTTTGTTCATAGTTTTCTTAGTACTTAGAGTTTTTCTCGTTTTGTTTTGTAATACTTTTTTTTAAAAAAATTTGTTAAATAAAGTTATCGTACATAATACATACATTAAACCATAAATAATTAGGTAATTAATAAACATCGAGAAAAAATAAATAGTTAAGTATAGTAAATTTCAATAAAATAAGGAAGCTTGATTTATAGAAAATGTATACTAAAATTGGAATAATAAAATGGAAAATTAATTGAGGATATTATAAAAATTATTATTAATTCTAGCAATATGAAGGCTAAAAAGAAGATTACATATTTTGAATCTAAAATCGGAGGAAGCAGAGCAACGAAATATAATAGAATTTCATCAACACGGGAACAATGATAGTGAATGACAGAGGATAATGCCTAAATTTAAGCCTAAAAATTAAGGAAATAACAAAAAACCTAGGAAAGTAGGAAGGTTGAAATTAAATTAAATCCAAGGGTAATGAATACGTGGGTTATTTCATAATTTGTTTTATTGGCTGTTTCTGTGTGTGTTGCCTATTTGGCACGCCTTTATCATTGAGTAAAATGTGGAATTAAATACGAAAAGATAATTTTATGAATGCATGTGGTGAAAAAATATATGGTAGATTGAGCTAAAGATTCAGCTTTTTCATTTCCAACAATACCCAAATTATTATTATTCCTAAGCTATTATTATTCATTAATAAGACATACTAAATATATAACGTAACGCGTTATATATTCGAGTTCCACGATCATATTAAATGTATAGAGAATACATATTTGATTATATTCATATAATTTTAACTAAATTGTTCGTTTTACATAAAAATTAAATTTACAGAAAGATTATGTTGATTGTAGAAAGTACGCAGTATTAATATAATGAACATTAGTTGTAATGGTAAAATTATAATAAACTATATGTGAATTAAAAAATAATTATACTTTAACTAATTTCGAACACTTTAATAAAGTTTTTAATTTATATGAAATATACATTTACCTCATACTAATTTGTGGTCTAGGGTGAAGATATTCTGGGGGTTAAAATACTATAATCACACAGGACCTACATAAATGCTAAATGTTATATTATTTTACAATTAGATATTGAATGTTTTAAACAAAAGTTATTTGGTTGCTTCTATTATTAATTTGATTGGAAAATGATTATTATTATATCCGGAAAATTAGAAATAAAATACAATCTGGCGACCCTAAAAATAAGTCACTTTGTGAATACTGACTATACTAGAACTGCATATATTTACTCGTTAGTACATATATATATATATACGAGGAGGATGCCATCCTGCATTTGCTATATACGTAATTCTAACGGGTAACATAATAGGAATGTATCAAAATCACAACTTCACAACTGATCCTTAAGTACGCTTTAATTGTAGCGCTTAAACCAAATATAGATTTTAAACATTATATTATTAAATTTTAAGAAGGGAAAATTTTGGACGATCACCCGTGTGGACATTTCTTAAAATATAATAACACGACGATGAAGTAATAGTAATTAGTAGATTATGTGTTTCAAGTTTTTCACATTTTAAACGTCTAGCTATATTATATAACTTCATTATTGGAGGGGACAATTGATAGAAAAGCGACGAGAGAACCTTGAATATATTGTGGTTTTTACATTTGGACTACAGTAATTGTCGCTATAATATAAAGCTGTAATAATTTCACTGTACGATCACCGGTTAAATTAGCGGTTATAGCAAAATCGTGGTGCGGCATCTCCAGAATCATTATAATAAAATGACGGTTTCACATTTAGCACGTCGTTTTTCTATAAAGTCTTTACCGTTTTTATTTCACATTTGTTGTTCGTTTGTAATAAATTCGTTATTATTATTATTATTATTTTTTTTTTTACTTTAAGTACGTTTGATTTTCGGGCGTTACCGTACACACATACACACACAAACACACACTCTCAAACATACATAAAGCATATTTTTTATTTATTTTTTTTCCATATAAACATAAGAACAGAGACCGGTAATTATTATCCGGCAATGCAGAATATTATAATGTGCAACGTGCCGAGTCTCGCGCCAACGGGTCGTCGAGGAAACGGCAAAGACGAAGAAACGACGACCGCCGAGGCCATCGTACCACGTGAACCGTTACGATAATGCCCACTCGTCAGCGTGTATGTGTGTG
>CM023357.1:34652571-34877542 GCA_013282895.1 Eriosoma lanigerum | reverse complement strand
TTGTTTACGACGAGAATCGAACGACGAGTTTGGTGCCGTATGAAAATAATTTATTCGGTAAAAAAAAAAATTGCGTTCCAAAATAATATTATATTTTCATAATACGTGATTTGTAAAAAAAAAAAAAAAAATAATGATATCGAACCCTGATTTATAAATAAGACGCTACGATACTCTTTGGACGAATTTTTGCGATTTTCTTGAAAAGTCCAATTTAATACATTAACTGTCACATTGTACATTATTATAATAACGCAGTATGAAATATTGATATGTACAACGAATAGCATTCAAATGGAAAATAATTTAAAACCCTTATTGTCTATATTATCCTATAGAAATACAGAAGTACTAGGAACTCACTTCTCGACATTTACAAAATTCTTTTACTCTCAATCTTGGAGACGTAAACATCATAATAACTCAAAATAAAATACCATTTTATTGTTTCAAACCATAAGTTAAACTGAGATATTTTAGTTAAACTTTGTATTTACTGTAAGCAGTATACACTCCAATAACGTTACCAACGACGTTTTTTTAACATACGTTATAAACATATTTTTCGTTAACTAATTTTATTATTGAGTATGACGAAATTATGCAAAAATACTGCACTTAAATAAATTAAAGGTTTTTAATTGAAATTACTAAGAAACATTAAACATTATTAAACATTCCGTTTTTCACTTACAACAACACTTCGCATGTAGATTTCAAAATTGTTAATATCAGAGACATAATTAAAACTTAGACAATGTAATTTATTTGTAAAGGTTTGAATAAGCGGTAACGGGTGAGCAATTTTATAAACTATAATTTTATAAACTCAAATTTTGATATTGGATTGGAGGGTTACTGCCCTTTTGATCACCATCATTAATTTACCTATTGTTATATAAATATATTTTATTATTAAATTTTTGTTAAATATGTGTTTTATTATTTTTTAAATATTATATGAAACTTTTAAATTACTCACCTATTTATATTTCACTGTAAAAATACAAGACATGTATACTTTATTTATAATCAGTCACTAAGTATTTCAGTACGATAATTGTTAAACCTATTATTGTTTACCAGGCAAGTGATATTGTTTAGTAAATCTTTATTAAATAAAAATACAAAAAAACGACTTCGATAAAAATAATATATTATGTTTATTATGTCTATTATGTTTGGGAAGCATGTGTTAAAATATGAAATTCGATTTGAATGAAATGGCAAACTTTTTACGTCTAGTAAAAACATTCTATCTATTATTCCAGGAAAAAATAATGAATAATGTATTAATTGTAAACTTTGGAAGTTTAGAAATTTAAGAACAAGTTTCGAGAGACATATTAAACAAACATAAATTAATTTTTTATACTAAAAAAAATAATATTTCATCTAAGCATCATCAAATTGGAGAGTGTGATCAAATTTTTCGGAATTACATTTTGTCACCTGAAAAAGTCAAACATAAAAATAAAACTAAAAACTGATGTTTTTATTTGTTTTTGTTTTATATTTCTTTAACGATATTTCTATGTTATACTTCTATATTAAGTAATATTTCTAGATTATTTTTAGACTAGGTGTTAGAACTTATGTGTCGTATATCTATTTATGATTTAATTATGTAAATAATAAATTTGTAATTGTTGCTATTAATATTATTTAAATCAAGTCAAAAAATACAAATATACAAATAATTTTCATTTGATTTTTGATGTTTAAACGATATCTGTTAATTGCCATATCGCCACCACTCATTTCATTGAATTTACCTTATCGTATAGTTAATTTTTATATTGTTAATTGTTAGGTGTAAAAATATATTAATTTCTTGAGAAATGTGCAATATACAGACTTGTGGTTTGGTCAGGACTTAACGCGCAATATTTAAATATAATGACAGTAATGTCATAGAATAAATGAAATACAATTTTAATATTATAATTTAATAATCGCCTTCGTTAGTATATGAGAGTAGGAGACTATGATGAAAATCTATTAGATTTAATAAACTGTTGAGATATAATAAAATTCAGAGGTTACGTAAGTAGCACAATAGTTATAAAAACTAAATAAATAAATAGTTTAATCAGGTTCAGTTCAATATCATATTTTAAACAAATTTAATTTATATAAATTAATTAAATTTAAAAAAAAAAAGCATTTTATCGTCTGTACGGTCAGGTTAAATTACATTTTAATCAAACTCTCTGCACCGTTGAAGTGAAATACACAATTTGTAGAAATCGAGTAATATAGGTACCGTAATATATGATATTATTTTTACAAGAATCTTTTGATTTAACGATGATAATATATAGTTTTTCGTAACTATAACAAATGAACAACAAATGAACAACACCACATAAATTCTTAATATAATAATATGGTCGTTGGAGTTTGTGTTTGAGTTGAAAGTACTATATTACTTACCCGTATTACTGCACGTATATTATGCTCGACATAGTTGCGTCCCATAAGTTTGACGCTCGCCTTAGCTATTGCAATTTCGTAATTTCGTATTTGTTTTGTATTTCTGCAATGAGATTTGGAAAGACATTACGTTTTGAGTAGTTTGTATTTTATTATAGTTTTCAACTCTTACCGAACTATTGTAGAAATCATATACTTAATGTTATTTAATTTTCAGTGCACGACAGAAATTACATTCGAAATATATTTATTTTTTTTTGTTGATGTCATACATTATATACGAAAAGTGCGTTTTATTATTGTTTTTGTTCGAATCGATAATGCGATATTTTCATGACGTTAAAAATAATTCATCGATGGGGATGCGATAGTGAAATAATATTTGAACGTTGCAATACTCGTATTTATTTCGTTTCATTTTCCTATATATATACAACTGATGACTCGATATGAACTTCTCGTTCTCAGACCAGTATATCACTGGTAAACGATAACCCGATAATAAATAATTATATATAACAATACACTATGATATCATATGAGCCAGTTATTTTTTCTCTGATATTTTCTATACGATAAACAGTTTTATATCACTATTCCGTTTATATAACATTTGTGTTCTAAATCTATAAATTTGATACCATTAATTGATTTTTTGTATACACATTATAACTTTAAACCAACTTTTGTTGCAGAAAACAATAGATTTTGAAGAAATTAACTATATGTATACTATACATTATAACCATAGGTATAGGTAATAATTCAGTATTATTCATAGTATTATACTAATTATAAATGTAAAATATTAATTTAGACACATTAATCATTTAAAATTTAGACATTTTTAAGGAAATATACATTTTTTTGTTCATTAATGATTGGTATAAAATATAAATACAATAGGTAGATTGATACTATATAAATAGATAAAAAAATATTACTGTCTTATATTTCTTTATTATAAAAAGGTTAATAATAATGGCCAATTGTTTATGAATAAAAATATATAAATTAACTAATATATTATTGTATTTAAAATTGTCATTACACACCTAAATCAAATAAAAAATGTTAAATAATAAATGTTTTAAAGAAAATTCTAGATTTCTAGTTGATTAGGTGTATTAGTTTTAAATTATGAGTGAAACGAGGAATGTATTATATGTGTTTTACAAAGATTTTTTTTTCTCTATGTCTAAAGATACGTTTTCGGGTAGAAACAATGATCCGATTACCACAAATCGGTACCAAGAACATCGAAAAGTATGTTTTCGGTATCAAATTGCATATAATTGGTACTTTATTTAGCCCATTTTTTAAATTTCTCAAAAGTTTTTCTTTTAGATATTAAAACCTACCAAATAAATTAGTGAAAAACTGCGAAATGTTAACTAATGCAATTTTGAATGTACGGACTTAAATTTTTTTTGGGGTATTTTCCTAGTTTACATAGGTACGAGATAGAATTTATTATTAATATCATGTATTATTTATCTGACTGAATTTTTCTCAGAATCGTATTTTCGAATGCAATATTATTGCATTAAAATATCTTAATTATAATAAACCTCTAATTTCTCCGAAGACTGAAGGAATGAAAGAACCCTTAAAATCGACTTCCCTGCATTTTAAGGATAGAGGATACTTTCTCGTAGTAGTATTTTTACATGGAAATTAAATATTTTATAAAAATAAATATTAATTGAATAGGAAATGACTTTAAAAATAACATTATTATAATTATTTAGCATAAACATGTTTAAAAATATTGTTATCAGAGATAAAATTATGTGCTTTCTCAACATGTTGTATTATAATTATAAGTATGATAAGTAATACAAGTTATCCGAGAACTATAAAAAAAAATAATTGATAATACTTGTCGATATTTCTTTTTGATTTCTTGTTTGGTGGCTTATATGTAGTTAGGTGTACTTTTAATCATACCATTAGATCTCAACTGTATTGTTATAAAATAGAGTCGATAATAGATTCGATTATCGATACGTAATTAGTTGTATGCTAATTTAATCAATTTTTTTTTGTTAAAATTCCCTTTGCACGATCATTTATTATGCACACTTTTACAATTAATAATAACATTGTACCTTATAATAATTATTTATTTATATTTAAAGTTAAAATTTGTTTCGTGTAAACATATTATAACATACAGCTATATACTATGTTTTGGCAATGTCGGGTAAAATCAATAATTCCTGCATGCGAGCGGACGAAGTTTTAAAAAAAACTGTTTATTATACTTACTTCACATTCCTTGTAAAAAATATTATACGATATAAATCACAAACTATAACAAAAGGAAATATTGTTAAATTATATTTGCAAAACTGTATAAATATTTGCATACAAATTAAAAATAATTTATTTTCTCAAGCATAACAAAAAATATAACTTCTCACATTCTTAATACGAGCATTTAAAACATGATTATGGTTTATTAGGAGTTCCGAATGAGATATAATCTCGATGCCTTGTGTTTTTAAACATAAACTTTGAATATAGTCAATTTACACTAATGGAGATTATGTCTATAACTTGATTCTATTTTTAATCTATATGATAGTTTAATATTTATTTTATACTTTAAACCTAAATAATTGTATTTATATTAAAACCTATTTTAATTTTAGCTATTAATATTATAATTGTTTCGGAAAAATACAGCTTAATAATCAATTATTAAATTTAGTAATTAGTCTATGAAGTTATTTGCGAAAAACACTAGTATTTCTGCGTCACGGATAATATTGGATTGGTATTTTTTAATCAATCGAATTTGGTCGAATAAAAAAACACGTATTGTTATTGGTTGAAATGAATAATACATAAGTGCGTAACTTTGTGATGTCGTATATTGTCGAAATAACTAACGGTCGAATGACAAAATATAAAATAGTATTTCAAATTCGTTTATAATAATCTCATGGTTCAATATCTAAAAAGAATTATTCTATTGTAATATTTTTTATCATCGGCAATGATTTTTGTATTGCACGTAATTCAAATTAAATTTCTTGTGTAGTATGCTTAGAAATTATTCTCGAATAAAACAGGATTATGCCATTTGTTTGTGTTTAACTGCCGCCGTTAATCTTTTAAAATGAAAAACCAGATTCCATTTATTTTTGCTTCAAGGACAAAATCATTGTCTTTTCATAAATTCACTAGAACATTAAAAAAGGAAATTGCCCAATAATTAAAGACGAACAATGTAAGATTTTCGGTCAGTAATCAACGAACCGGATCGGGTCATTGCAATTGTCGCAAAATGTAACTCGCATGGACAATAATATAATAACATGTCATGAACCTTGTGATGGTTAACAAATGCATAACGCACAAGTTAGTAATATTATCGTAACGTCTATGGGTCTTACGTAAGCAATCAAACCATAATCGTGGATTCGTGGTAGGTACATTAATAAGTACCATTCGTACTTACTTAGTGATGTACAGTGACGTAGCTAGAAAAATATTTATTTTTTTTGAGGGGAGAATTAAATTTGGTGTATTCTCACCTACATAAACACCAACTTCTTTAATTTTAATACATCGATTAAATATAATTTTTTTAATTCGAAGACATTTCGGACGGGGAGGAGTGTTATAACTCGTTAATCCCCCTGGCTACGTCACTGTTGATGAATGTTCAGGAATTAATCTATTTTATACATACATACCTACCTATTATTAATATTTTAATTTGATACCTCCACATTAAACATGTGTTCACCTATGCTAAATTTAAAATTAAATTAAATCTTAAATTTAAATATAATTTAAAATAAATATTATTTGAGTTCATATAAAATCATTATTCAGTTATATTGGATAATAATTTATATCAAATGAGCATAATAGGTAAATAATATTTGTTTGTGTAAAAAGTTTAATTTATAATTATATAGTTAAGCCGACAATGATTATTGCCTTAAGTTCAACCTATAAAATGATTTTTGGAAAAAAATCCTTTGTATACATTAAACTTGAAAATAAATTAGTAGTATTTATATATTTATTTAAACTCGGGTATAATTTTTATAAACGTTTACATTTCGTACACGATTTATACGGTGGTGACCATAAGCGCCAGTGCTTGTTAAAAAGTGTATACCTTCATAAAACTGCTATACCCTTAAGTGCCAACGCTTATGGAGAAAAGTGCCAACCCATGAATTGTTTTTGTTTTTTTATCTGAGGTGATTTTGCGCAACAAATCGGAGTTAATTTTCGATTTTTAATGCGGAGCGACGAGTTCCAAACAGGCCTAGTACGAGCCTACCCGAAACATTTTTGCATAAATGGTTTTCCATTGAAAACAATATATTACTACAACAGACCGTATCAACTATACGACGTGTTACATAACGAAATATATTATAGTTGCGCCTGTTGGCGCTTGTGGTATAAAATATTAATATGTGAGAATAATTCCATCAATCCGGCGTTTTTGACCTACAGCTGATTTATAAATATAAAGATTATTTTATAATATAATTAACACATTTATTTTAATAGTTAATGAAATGAAACAATATTATTATTACAAATCATAGCGTACTACTCATCTGTGTAAATAATAATTATTTTTCAGAGTCCATTTTATGCGGTCAAATGTATGCTATTATTACAACTTATATCCAGGACGACTGGAGCGGGATGTTCGGTTGATCATGGTAGTGGTATGAATTATCCGACAACTACTGCCAGTGGTACATGGACAACTCGTGGTGGAATATCGTCATACGGTTGGGACAGTCGACAGCCCATTGACCCATGTAGTCGTTGTACGAACACCCCGCCGCCATTGCCCGGCTCACAATACACGACACACATCCATGACAACAATTACAACCCAAACGACCGCATTAGTAGTATCAGCGGTTTTATGACCGACAACCGGGGTAGTGGTTATGGTACAGATAATCGGGGTAGCGGTTACGTGTTAAACAATCAAAACACAGTCTACGGATCCGATAACCACGGCAGTAGTTATAATTCTAACAGTGATCGCGGAAATGTTTACTATGATGGAAATAATCGGCCAATTCAGGCTAATTACAACTTAAATGGTCAAATTGGAAGTGGTGGTTACATATCGGGCACCAATTACGGTGGAAACAATAAATTTAGGAATCCTGATTATCGGGGTAATGGTTACGATAATTTGAGTCCGGAATGGGAGCGAAGACACAATAAGAAAGGTACTGGAGGTGTTGGTGGCAGCGTTACTGTTGGGGGAGGTGGTGGATACTATCAAGGAATGTCAAATCCGGTTTCCAACGTTCCGGATGGACAAGGAGTTCACATGCAAGTAAATTACCACCAAAAGCCTTCCAACGATCGGTGGAGTATAAAAGGAGCACATCCGGTAAAAATCGATTCTGGATATTGGCATAGTCAACCACCTAAAGATATTGGCTGGGACGAAGATAGTAAAAAAGTAGGCGTCATAGCCGGATGGATTGGTGGTCCGAAAAAGTTTGAATCTAGCAAACCTTCGCAAACGTATGGTTTTAATCAGGCTAACGACAAAAATGATGATTACTTCCATAAAGGTACAGGCTACGATGACCAAAAGAAACCTTATATGGGATGGGGAGGTTCCGGATCGTATGAAGTGGTTAAAATGAACAGTGGATACAAGTACATCGACAGAAATAGTAACAGCGATTACGGTATTGCGAACCATGGGAATAATTACGGGTATGGAGGACAGAGTTATAATTATAATAACAAGCCAACGCAAGATTATGGTATAAAACCAACATACGTTGAACATAGCAATAAGCCTCATGATCATAGCACTTCGAATTATGATAAATTTTCAGCATACGATAATGGCAATCCCACTAAAGACTATAATAAACCCTACATGCACGGCTACAATAAATCTCCTCCATCTCAAGGTTATAATAAACCCACGATTGACTATGGTTCTAGACCCTCCATGGGTTGGAGTACGCCAAGTCCGATTGGATACGAGGTCACGTCTTCTAGACCACCTATGTGGGGTTCTCAGAGACCAGGTTATCCAGTGGTAGCTTCTAGACCTACTCAACATTGGGGTGAGAATTCGTTTAGCAATCCCGGTGTTAATGAATTTTCGAGACCAGTCGGTTATGAATCGTCGAGACCAGGCGATACCGGCTCATCAAGACCTGGCGATTACGGTTTTTCGAGACCAGGCGCGGATTACGGTTCGTTGACACCGGATGGCTATGGATCATCAAAACCCAATGGTTATGGTTCTTCAAGGCCAGAAGTTTATGGTGTTTCGAGACCCACTATTCCAGGATTACAAAGTGGTAATGATGGAGGAGGAAGACCAGATTACGGATCTGTCAGACCTTTTGTGGAATCTATACATCAGAGTACTATCAATATGGCATCGGATTACGGTTCTCAAAGACCTGATTTCGAAAAATTTTCCGGTTATTCCGACAATTCTGGCTTTGGAGGTAGGCCTCATCAGACAAATGACCGACCGAGCTATGACAATGAAAGACCATTTATGAATGGAAATGACGTTTACGGATCACAACAGCAGACTGGGTCAGGATATGGAAAAGGATACGCTTCCAATTGGGATTATTATTCCAATTCTATGCGGTAAGATGTCTAACCTCAACTTACTGTTCTAATTAATACAGATATTCTTGTATTAATATTAATATAAACTTTGTTTTCTTCTATTTTATTTGTTTTATTGAGAATATTCAATATTTTTATTTATTATTATATAGTATGGAAAATAATACACTTGTATAGTGAGTATAATATTATTATGTCTAGATGTCAGAATCGATAAGCTTCTAGATAAGGTAGAAGTGTTATTATTTATCATAGTAACTATATTAAAATATAATTTCCCCTTGACTCAATTCCGGTGTAAGATGTTGTATTATACCACGCAAGGTTTCTGGTTTTCTTGAACATGTACATATATGTAATATATTATCTCTGTCATTGTTTATTGTTTCTTTTTTTGTTAGAATATATATTTTTTATAAGTATAAAATATATACACTCGCATAATATAAACAATAAAGGTTGAACAACCAACGTCGGTCGCCAACCCGAAAGGTCAACTCAAATTATTTGTGCATCATCGACCCAACAGACCGTTAAAGTTATTCTTGACGTAGCGAATATTGTTAATACTGCGGTGTATATCTAGTAAAATAATGATATACTATTACTAAAGATTTTCAAGAGAACGGTATTCACGAGAACCTTGGTTTTCTACATGCTATTATTAAAATAATGTTCCGATGAGTAGATTTTTTAAAACAAAATATAATGTGCGTCAAATACGATTGACGTATAAGTATTTATTATTTCTGTCGGATGCAATTTGATACATACGTATTCAATAAAAATATCATTTCCTACATAATCATCAAGTATCGGAAGGGTACAAGCGGTAATTTTTTTCCTGTCTAACACACGTACAATAACGGTTTCCATCACGTTACTAAAAAAAAAATTGTTTTTCTCCTAGTAAAAAAAATGTTTATCCAAAATTCTTATCACACATATTATGTAATTTCGTTTTTTTTTAAATATTATATAGGGGATCGTCGTCGTATGCATCTGCCGGCGGTGGATGGAATGATCAAAACCGAGATTATTCCCAAAGGAGACCGGATTCAGACGCGTTGCAATCGGGTTCAAACTTCCGGCCATCCGAGTCCACTCCTCTGCATTACAACGGTCACAGCGGTATCGGTGCTTCGACCGATAACGGTTTTCTGTATAAAAACCCGTCGACGATCGTAGGTTCTTCTACCACCCCCATGCCGACGACTACTTCGTAATTATTTTACGAATACATATTTTTTTAAGTTTGTGTATTCATTCAGGACGCCACATCGTGTTTGTCCGTCTCGATAACTATTCATTATATTTTCGTTTCAATTTCTATCGGATATTTGTACGGATTCTTGAAATAGTTCTGTTAAGAGAACAGTACTTACAGTGGTATGTATTTTTATCTCTATCACCGACCTTAGACCTATAGTCTAAACTTTTGGTACATTTAAAAAAATATCATAACTAGAATGGAAATGCATACTCTTTACACATTTCATATAATTTAATTATTTTGATTATGTAAATCAAACCATAATTAATAATAAAAAAAAATGTCACTATACCTATAATTTTTAAAAATATAAAATAAATTTGAATATAGAATAATTTATAATCTGTCTCAGATGGTAGGACTGCCTGTATATTCTTAATCAGAATCCGTATAATAGACGTATTATTATTTTCTGCATACTAATTAAGACGATTAATTTAATATGATAATATTTAGAAATAACAATAAAATTGAACGATTATTTTTCTATAAAAATTGTCATTAATTCGCACATATCATTTATTCATTTAAAAATATTATTGATCGTGAGGTAATTATAACTGTTTACTTTATACTTAATCGGTGGTGAAAATTGGTACCCCGGCACCGATCTTGTATAAAATGTATATTGCATTTATATAAATTTTATGATATTTTAATAATAATTATGATATTATTTTATATTAAATTAATAAATTATAAATATTATTTTAAATTTGTGTAATAATTATTATTAAATTAAATTATTCAAAACAAAATAATAAGTGTAGATTAAGTTTTATGTAGTTTTATGCTGTGATAACGTAGGTACGTATATATAGTAATAATTTACCTATTTAGGTAACTTAGATATGTTATTGTGATAATTTGTTATTAATACTAAAATTGTACAACTTAATGATTTACTTAAGTATTGAAGAACAATCATAAAAAACAAAAAATAACATTAGTATACAATATACATTAATATAATTTGTGTTTTAATACAACTAGTAACTATTTATATTTTATTAGCAACTTTCCAAATTATTAAAATTAATGTAATATTATCTTTAAAACAAATTAAAATTATTTTTAAGATATAATTATTATTATGTTATACCTTATATTCTTTATACCTACATATTATAAATTACTTATGTAAGCAGTAGAACTAATAAATTCATATTACCTAATACCAACGGCGCTTATTTTTTTATTAAAAATAAAATAACTAATACGTATAATATATTGTAAAGTGTCTATTATTTATTTTTAATATTAATTAGAAAACTATTTTAAATATTATTCTTGTATTATAAATTATATTACATTATAGACGCATAAAAATCAAATAAATTGAATTATTATATGTTAAAACGTCACACCGTGGAGGACGGACATTAGATATATAGATAATACCTACATATTTGATTAGTTATATTATAAGCTATGAATTTATGAGTTAATCATCATAATTGTAAAAAAAAAAATACAATGAAAAATTAAGCACCTAACTATTTATCATTTATTTAATAATCTATTAAATGTTATTTCTATTTTTGTTGTTCATACTGAATCAAATATGATGTTTAATTAATTCAATTGATACTCACTACAAGTCTACAAAGAATCGTTGTATTAAATTGTTTCCTATGATTGTCTCATGGAGATTTACTATTACAGAATTTTATAAAGGTATATGTTTGACTATTATCGTTTTAAAAGTTTAAAGGTAGGTATACAAATATGCAGATGAGTGCCTCCCAATATGTTTGTCATCCACTTCTAAAACTTTTTACTTATCTCATATTTTTAAAATTATAATAAAGACAGTGGGATATATTATATAGTGTATGAACGGTATTATTTAGATTTGAAAGTAAATTATCGTATTAAAAAAAAACTTTATCTGTGCGAAGGATGATCATCATCTTGAATCTTGATCATCATTATATACATAAATTATTTAGTATAAGTAAGTGATATAATCTTAAATACAAATTTTAATAATGAAATAAGGCTAATTAGATTTCATATTAAAAACTGAAAGACATTGTAAAATATATACAAATTATCAATTATAAAGGCTTAATAAATATTGAGTTAGAAATTGGAAAAATGTATAATTATAAGTACCAACTAGAAGATTTATATATCCCTCATAAACTAATCTAATCATTTATTTTTCTCAAAAATGTTCCTTTTTATGAGTGATAAAACCAACACTTTCGGTTCGCACAATCAGAAATAAAAAATTGTATACGAATAAAATCTACATAACAAAAATCTGAGATTTAAACACATTATCTATTCCCTATTCTACTAAAATGAATGTTTATAAAAGTTGTAAAGTGGTTTTAATAATTATTCATCTATAGTCTATACTATAAATATGATATTAAGATTAATGTTCGAATTATAAATACTGATAATAAATAAAAGTCACATAGCTATTTTCACACACTTCATAGGCTTTCAATATTTTTTTAAAAAAATTCATGATTGAAATACAATTTTACTAACCACTATTCAATAATATATTTCAAATTACCAAGATTAATAAGGTAAATTTGTATTGTTAATGAAGTAAAATCTCAATTATTTGTTCAATTTTAATAACCAATAAGTAAACAAACATAATTACTTTATTTTACATGATTATATTGAACACTTTTATAAAATATAAACGATAATTTAAATATATAAATGTTAAAAAAATTAACTAACACACTGTTAAAATGAAGATATTTATTTAAATTGATATTTAATTAAGTTATGATACCTATTGACTAATGATTATTAACTATAAAGAATACAAAAATATAATTATTGATATACTTAATTTATTCTTTATAACTTGTTATCAAGGATAACTGAATATACAAAACAATGTACTATAATAAAGTATATTTTTGTACTAATTGAATCTAGTTAAATATTATAAATACATCTCAATATCTATATCTATGTCTATATCTATATCTATATCTATATCTATATATAAAATTATGTAAATATCTATATATTTTTATAAGTTCTAAACCTTGGTTATCAATTATTGTTTATTAATTATCGAATATATGTACAATATAATAATTAATCATTCGAATAATTATGTATAATATTTCACAGATATTAATCAAATTCCATCCTAAAAATAAACTGAATGCTCCTCCAATATGACCTGTAACATAAAGTAGAGTAGAATAATAATAGCATTAATATAATACATATAATTTTTTTACGGTAAACCTAGCTGAGACACTTTATCCAGAAAATATAAAAATCCAATTGTAAATTATATTATCGTTGTGTATAATATATTAACTCTATAATAGTCAATATAAATATTTTTATTATTATGTTACCACAGCTTAGTTTTCAATAAAAACATTTGAAACGCATATCGAATATATTTAAATAAAAATATAAATGTATGTTATTATAATGTGAAAATTAAATTAATAAAAAGTGAAAAGATCGATTGTGGACGTTCCTCCTTCGTCCCTTTGGTCCTCGGAAAAATTAGTGGTTCATTATAATAATTAAGATTTGAATGCAATGATATTGCATTAGCAAATACGACTGAGCGTATCTAAATATATTGCAATATATTATACTGATAATCCATTTCAAAATTTACCACGAATATAAATTACATATGTAAATATGCAAAATAAATTTCAAATCCCTATGATCAATATTCAAGGAGTTATCATTCCTTTTCAAGGAAAAATGTATGGGAAATTTAAAATTTGAGCTAAATAAAGTACCAACTAGATTAAATTCGTTAAAGAGAGGGTACCTTATTTGTGGTAATCAGACCATTATTTCTACTCGAAAAAAGATTTTCATACATCAGAAAAAAAATATAAAGCCTATAAAAATTGCCGACTTTTCGCTTCTCAAAAAAAAACTTTTGAGAAATTCAAAAAATGAGCTTAATAAAGTACCAACTAGATAAAATTAAATTTAGAAGGGGTACCCTATTTGTGGATATCGGACCATTATTTCTACTAGAAAAAAGTCTTTCATACATCAGAAAAAAAAAATATAATGCCTATAAAAATTGCCGATTTTCCGCTTTTCAAGGAATACCTTTTGGAAATTCGAAAAATTAGTTGAATAAAGTACCAAGAGGACACGATTTGCTACCGAAAGCATACGGCACTGTAATAATCGGATCATTATTTCTACCAGAAAAAAGTTTTTTATACATCAGAAAAAAAATATATATAAAGCCTGTAAAAATTGCCGATTTTCCGCTTTTCAAGGAAAATTTTTTGGGAAATTCAAAAAATAATGTAAATAAAGTACCAACTAGATAAAATTTGGTATAGAAGGAGTACCCTATTTATGGTAATCAGACCATTATTTCTACTGAAAAAAGGTTTTCATAGATCAGAAAAAAAAATAATAAAAAGCCTATAAAAAAATTTTCCTGTTACGATTTTCAAAATATTTTGTAAAAAGATTAAGTAATATAGTATTGGACTTCTATAAAATTTTCAAACACATAATCCCAAAATTGTAGGTAATATTAATTTTTTTTGGGAAAACGCTCAAAGATTTATATTTTTCCAAATAATTAACTATTTCGTTCCAAAATTTTGCCACGCTTGTAAATAACCTATGTAAGTACTCAAAAAAATGTTCAAGTCCCTACTATTAAAACTTAATGAGAAATCACGAAAAAAAAATATATAATAAAAAACGTATAAAAACTTGCCAATTTTCCGCTTATTAAGGTAAAAATATTGGGAAATTCTAAAAATGAGTTTAATAAAGTACCAAGTAGACAACATTTGCAAGCGAAGTATGTGCTATATGTGATAATTGGAGTATTTTTTCTACCCGAAAAAATGTTTTCATACATAAAAAAAAAATCTTCTTTGTAAAAACAATACATTCCTCGCTCCGCTCAGAAACTAAAAAAAAAATATCTTTGTAAAATTAATACATTCCTCGCTTCGCTCAGAATCTAAAACGTTAATTTTATTTTTGGGAGTAAAAATATTCAGAAATACTAACAATATTAAAATAATTTATGTTTAATATGTAGATGACAAGACAACTGATAAACCATCCGGACACAAAGTAAATAATAAAAATCGTTCTTGATCAAACATGTAGTTTTTATAATATAAATATTAATAAATTAATATATCATACAATATCGTAATAATTTATAATAATGTACAACTTACTTATTAGAGAATTGAGGTCTATGATTGATTCAGATGTAAACGCTGTGTAATATGGATTTTTGAATGTAAATTCAATTGTGAGACCCTTAGAACTAAATACAATAACTAATTAGGTATTACATACATAAATAGAATATTGTACAAAAAAAAATTACTACATTAAAACAATATAACCGGAACAATTAATTTAAAACAACCTACTTATTTTTTACTAAATTTGTTGTCTCCATGTAGGTCCAATTGTCATAATGATACGTGTGTGATATTTGGTATTCAATCACAGAACATGTCGGCAGACATTTGCATAATGTTTGCATTTTCGGTAATGATAATATTTCTAAATAATTAATTGTATATTTTTATTTTTAAAATTATTTTTTAGTGTAAACGATTGATTTTTAAAAACACTAACTATAAAAAAATTTAATTACAATAGAATAATATTAAACATTTAAATTACATAACAATATTACAAAAACTGGAATGCATTTTCAATAAGACTATTTAATGTAATTATTTAAAATTAATTTGTTTAATCGAATGTTAGATTCAGCGTGAAGCGAGGAATATATCAATTTTAAAAATATTTTTTTTTGTCAGAATACAATTTTTCGAGTAGAAATAATGGTCGGATTACAACGACATAGTATGTTTTCGGTAGATACCTAATTACATCTAGTTAGTAATTTCTTCAGCTCACTTTTATAAATGTGTTTTTTTTTAAAATGTTTGAAATTATGATAAATATTTGTAAACGGTTTGGAAATTTTATAAAAGCATAATCATATATCTATTACTTAACCTATTTACAAAATATTTTGTACTCTTTTTTTTTTTTATATAAGATTCTAAAGTTTTAATAGAATTGAATAATTTATTTTGTATGATTTTTATTATAAGTTTTAACGCATAACTATTTTGATTTTAAATATTTTAAGCTAAAAAAGTAGATATGTGTTTAATGACATACTTGTATATTATTGTAAAAATCGTAAGTAACAATTTTTTTTAAACACCTTCAAACTTCAACACTTCACATTGATGTTTGATGTGTGTGTTATTAAAAATCTCGAGATACTTTTTCAGGAGGAAATAAATAATGATGGTCCGATTACCATGAGTGGGGAAAATTGTATCTATTGGTACTTTGTTAGGCTAATATTTCGAATTTCTCAAAAGTTTCTCCTCGGGATAAAAAAACTTCCGATAAATGGTTGAACTAATTTTAACGAACTAGTATTTAATTACTTTATGATAACTTAATTATTAGTTAATAATTAAAAATTAATTAATTTGTTACAAATTATTTAATAAATAAAAAAATTTTAAAAATAAATATTATCAGTAAAATATATTGTATAATTGAGTAACTCGGACTGAGTTTCAGTCAGAATCGTATTTTCGAATGCAATATCATTGTGTTCAAATATTAATTATAATAAACCACTAATTTCTCGAAACAGATTTCCCTGTTTTATAAAAATGTTTTCATTATCAAACATAATCAATTTTATTCTTTAATTTTTATTATAAATGAATAATTTAACTGTTAAATATTAATTGCAATTAATTATTATTTATAATAGTTATCTACTATTTCTTGTAGACATTAACCGGCAGTGTGCATATATAATATGGAAACGTACAAATATGAATTACAAATGAATTTATATTCCTATAAACAGAATTATGACTATGTTGTTTATGTAAAATTTCAAATTATTATTTTATAGAAAGTGTCTATAGTTATGTGGTTAGTTTATTATTAATGTTATTATTGCAATGAGTAATATTTATTTATTAGTAATAGGTATGCTGTACCTATGCAATAATTATGTGTATTTATATATTATATACATTTTAGTATGTATTACCTACATGAGTAATATTGTTAAAAGATCATAAAGTCAATTTTAGTTTTAATTATTAACATACAATCAAATATATACTCGAGTGAATGTAGTAAAATAAGCTGATTATCGTTTAAGGCAATACATATATTAAGAAGATAAAGTGTTACATTAACTCTTAGTGAAAGCAAATGTAAATACTATTATAACCTTTATAGTTTACACTACCCTTAAACATTTAGTTATTTATAATCCTCTAAATGGTTAATGAAGATTTAATTATTTTATTATTAACTGTACAACGTATACGAAATTATTTAGATATAATTAAATAATATCGTAAATTATCATACTATATTCTATATGATAATAATATGTATTAAGTACGTACCTTCTACTTTTTTCAAACAGTCTGTTTTTCCCTGACCACATATTTGTACGTCCTCAGGCACTAAATCTGATTCAATATCATACAATTTTTATGTAAATCGCTCGTATTACTAATGATTTTAGTATAAAATCCTAATATAAATATAATTGTTAGTCTTTATGTTCTTGAACTACTTACAAACCGACTCAATAGCAACGCATCCACACATGGAAATACTTTCGTTTACCATACACTCGTGACGACAATTTAACTCGGTGTACTCTTGAAATATTGATAATTGTCTCTCATTGTGCAAATAACATTTTCTGATGTCAGGTGTGTGCCTTCTTAAATTCCAATCAATTTTTTTTACGAATGGAGTAATTTGAATTTTTCCGTATGTTTCTGGTAAAGCGAATGTTTTAGTTTTTAGTGAATTATATTCAGCTGGATTAGATAATAAAATCTAAAACATCAAAATATATTTATACTGGTATACCGGTAACTGATTTGTACTTAATTATTAAATTCTATTTGTTAAGCGGTTATCATCATAATATGATTGAGTAATGAGTTTAAAATAAACGTTAAACACAACACTTTAAATTTTAAATTATAAACTTGTTATTATTATTATTATATTATTTTTTGTGTTATATTAGTTTAGTTTTATTTTTTGTTGCAATAAACTTACATTTTTTTTAACTTCCAATCCCTTATGTTAAATATGTCTCCCCTTATTTTTTTTTATTCCATCAATATAAGCCATATGAAAAAAAAAGTCAATTATAGAGCATTCATATTAACGTTTATACCATTTGATAAAATAAATTAAAACTTTTTTATTTTCTTATTTAATAACTATAAAAATATAATATTAATGTATATAAAAGTAAAATATTACGATTTTAAAGTGTATAAATACAGATGGGTGATATGAAGTTAGTACCTATTACTTTACAGGTCATTATAAATTGAGGTAAAAGGTAAATTCTTGCCTATGCCCCTTATGACACATACATTTTTTTTAAATCAAGAAATATTTATATTTGATATTTGCTATTTTATAGTTTTTTTAGTATATACATATTTTTCTTAAAATTATGTAAGGATACTATTTATGTATACATTATCTCAAAATAATAATTTATAAAATATTTAATGAATAATTTTCGACATATTTATATTGGAATATAATATTACGTTCCTTGTAGGAAATATAAAAATAAATATTTTTGTATTTTTCAAATATCTTAACATTATTGAATACCAATTAATAATATAATATAGTGGAATTCGTCGGAATTTGTTTGATATGGCAATAAATGTATTTTTTACATTTAATTAATTCAAAATAACTTAAATAGCTGCTTAAAATAAAATACATAAATTTTAGTAGCTTTAATTTTAGTACTATTTATATAATTATTATAGTGTGTAATTCATTTTTTAGGAATAAAAAAAAGTTAATATAGTTGGCCATAAATAAATTTTTTTTATAAATTTGATGTAGAATTTTTCTCAAACATTACAAAAGTTTAGTTACGGATATAAATATTGTTTTATTGCAAATTAATATTATATTAATTAATTATAAATACAGAATACCTAAAATTTATTATATTATATTGAATACGTACCCAAAAATAATTAGGTGATAAATTATTTGGACAACTTATAAAATCATCTCCCATCGTGTGCAAAATTATTCTTAAACGATGGTAATAACTTACTCCAGTTGTTCGAATGGGATTAAATTGCAAGGAAATATTATTACTAGATGAGTATCCATCATCTAAATTCCAATTTGATTTTGAATTTGAAGCAAAAGCATAGGAATAATTTGTCGAAAAAAAATTCATATATCTAAAATACAAAAGTTACAATTATATAAATAAGGTAATACGTCATAATTAATTTGCATTGTGAAATGTATATGAAAAATAATATATTGCTATAAAAAACAGTGAACAACATTAATAGAGATTTTGTGATGCATAGTGTATACATTACATTATATAAATCGATTAATGTTCCTAAAAATATATAACGAAAAAACATTAATTAACATTAAAATTGTATTTATACTATATGTATAGAAAACTTGTCATTATAGGTAATAAACTAATAACTAGGTATATCTAAAAATCTTTTGTAATATTAAAGACGTATAATATATAACTTGACCTCTTATAATATTTATATTTAAGCATTTGAATTAATGGTATCATATTAACTGTATAACATAATCCCAAACCGCTTATTTTTGGTTGTAAAAATGGACAAATATTATTTTCTGTTATATTTTGCCATCTGATAAATGATTGAAACACTTCAGGACAGCTTATAGCACAATCCTATTATTAAAATAAGAAACTAAACACAATATTCATACAACCACAATTATATTATATATTGTATTATTTTTATATATTATATATTGTATATAATTATAATAAGTATACTTGTTTATTCATTTCGAAATGAGAATATTATTACAATTTAAAAAACTCACCTTTGACAAATTTCTTAACGAAATAAAGTCAAAATTGTTTGTATGATCTGGTCGAGGTATACGACAAATTAAATCCCGATATTGTTGAAGATTTTTCCTGGATAAATTATAAATTTAAATAAAATAATTTTTTTACAGTATTTTTTTATATTATTATTTTTTATTTCTATGATTAATATAATAATTTAATGTATTACATTATATTTGATGTTTGACAATACATTTTGAATTTTCAACACAAATAATACAAAATAAAAAGGTATGTTCATTTAATTTCGAAATTAATTTTTATTTATAATTTATACGAATAATAGAAATGAATTATGGATTAAGGATTGCAAGTTTGTGTGGTGCACATTGTATAACCTTTGTTCAACCTTTACAACACATTATATTTTTGCCAATAAACGTTACTTACAGTACATTGAATAGTACTAATATACTCTTACTATCATACTATAAGCGTTAAAAAATACTAAATTATAAAAATTAATGTATTATTAATTTATTAGATTTATTTGATTTACTGATTTAATTTACCAATACGAACTGTTGGTGTTTTCGTATCTTTTCCAAATAGATTTTCGCAGTTGGTTCGATGGACAAAATGTAACCGATGGAAAAGGTATTTCCTGAATTCCTGTTTCCGTGTTATCGATGAACATTATAATTGGAACATTAATCCAAATTTCAATCAAAATTCTTAGCACAGAAAATGTTATCAATATCGAACAAAAAAAGACTAGTATCCAAAAAATTCTAAAAATGTCATTTAAAAAAAAGAAAAATTTATTCAGTATTTAGAATATTTTATTTTACAATTATAAATAATAATAATAAAATGTATATTAGACACTGTTCATAATATTATGTGTTATTACTTAATTAAATAGGTATAGTTAATGTACTTATGACTTTGTATACGTTGGGCTCACAACTGTTCTATAGAATTATAATTATAAATATCTCTAAATACAATCTTATTATTTACTACTTGAGTACACGTTTTTATTATATTAATTTAATAAGGATATTAGTTTCCTCTTCGAAGGAGAATTCTTCCAAAAATTCAAAAATATGGATTATTGTTCCAACTTCCACATCTGAGCTATCATATCTTAAAAAATATATAAACCACAACTCGTAAAATACTAATGTTTATTGACATTTAAATTTAAGAATAATCAAAATATTATGAAGATTGCTTCAATTAACAATTAGTAAATTTAGAAAACAAATCTTAATTGTTGTTAACCTTAACGTACATGCATAATTAATAATTCGTATAAGGTATAAAACGAAAAATTACCAGTACAATACGAATTAAAATACCTACATTAATATACAGGCTAATTGTTTTTATATTCTATACAATTAATTAGTTCATAACACATAAATTACTTTTCAATTAAAGATCGATGCTTCATCATAAAATACTTCATACAAGGTGAAGTGGTTTTTTGACAATATTCGTTAAACCATTTGTGTTTAGACATATTTTATTTATAATGCAATAAACGTGTATATCTGTGGCTTCATACTTTGTCATAAACGAAATATTAATTTATTATTAGTCAATCGAATATTTCTAAGTTTAAATTATATACATGTACAAAAAAAAATAAATAAAACTGAAATAGTAGTAATTTCTCCTGAGGACGGATTAATAATGTTGATTAGTTTTAATAGAGTTACATTATAAGTTGTATTATATTGTTTAGATTAAATTAAAAAATTTTAATGCGTCCTCTAGAGAATTGATACCTACCTATTTTTAATTTAAATTGGAAATAACATAAAAAAAGTTTATTAATCAATAAAGTTAATGTATTATTAAACACACACACATTATTATTATTTTATTGTTAGATTTTAATAATAGAGCTGACACGTATACCAACTGAGCTATGTTCATATCTGATATATGGAGTTCCTATGTAGATATAAATTGTTATTAGGTGGTTAATTTTTTTTTCTACTGAAAAATATTTTCTTTTTACTTTATCCAATTTTCTTTTCGAAAAATTGGTTAAATCGATTAATGCGTCCTCTGTTTCTAAACTCTGCCTGACCCACATTGTCCATCAATTAATATATTTTATCTCTCTAGGTAATTTAAAAGTTTTTTTTATTATTTTTTCAAGAAATTTGTCTATAATTCCTACTACTTAGATAGGTCTATAATTAGTAAAATCTGTTTTATCTCCATTTTTATGTATCGGTACAATTTTTGCCATTTTCAACTCATCGGATACCGTACCGTCGGTTGTACTATAATTTATTACATGAACAATAGGTAAGATGACATTGTCTCCTATACTCCTATTTGTTTAATAAAGAGTATATCCATCAGGTCCTGGTGCCGAGCTATTATTCAGGTTATTAAACATAATTACGACTTCACTATTACCGATGATATTTAACTTAAACTTGATTCTTGTGTTTGATATATTGTTAATGTTTATTCCCAAATTAGACTGTATGTTATTTGCAAGGTCGGATCTAAGAATTTCAACACCCGGGGAAAGAATTGAAATACGCCCAATTTCGGAGCAATAGCTTATAAATAATTTATTACATTTTTCGAAGTGTAAAATTAGATAAGAAATAATAATTAAAATTGTATAATTAAGTAACTACATTTAATATCTTATTTTTTTTAATAATTTAATTATTAAATTAAATTTTGATAATTTGAATAATTTTACGCCCGGGGACGAATCTCCGTCTTACCCCCCCCCCACCCCCTTGATCCGGCCCTGGTTATTTGTACTAGTTAGGTAATATTTGTCTACTAATATTTTTCCATTTGTTGCATATTATGAGTGAACTATATTTAAGTAGTCTTTAGACGAGGATGTTAGATGCTTAAACTCGATTATTCCTTTCATTGGAAACATAGGAAAAGTTTTATCTCGATTTGTTAGTTCATAAATTACTTAATAGATTTCTTGTCCATTACCTATATATTTTTCTATTTTATTTATATAATATTGTTCTTTTTCCTTTCTAATTAGTATTGTAAATTTATTTCTGTACGCTTAGTAGTAATTTATAAATTTATAGTTTGTTGTATCCGTCTTAGTTTTCATATTAAGTTTAACTCTTTTTTTTTATTGACGTTACAAGACCATTGTATTAATTAATCCATGGTTTTAACCTACGATTTTTCATAACTGTTAGATACTTTGAGACTGTACAGCTGTTTATGGTATCTAGTATATGTTCATTAAAAATATTTAGTGCTCTGATAGGATTATTAGTTTCAATTAAACCGGAAAATAATTCGTTAAAACTTATATGAAGGGGTGCCATTTTGGGAGGGGAGCAGGGTGGGCCACGACTCCCCTATTTTTTTTACATATTTTATCGCGCCGATACATAATATTCAAACACTATAAGCCACCTTCATAATCTACAATAACATAGTGAACGAACTTATTGTAAATTTGTATATCTGTACCATTTTGTCGTTTGTATTTTATGGCATTACGGTTTTTTGATCAGTGAATAATGATAAGGTATGTTTAATAAAGTTAAGTATAATTAAAAAACATTGTACATTCCTCAAAAATGCATCGCAAATGAAGTTGTCAGTTATTAACATAATTTTAATATCAAACAAAATTGGCTCGACTGGAGTAAAACTTGTCCTGCTTCAATTTTCGCTCCCCTATTAAAATACTGAAATGTCGCCCCTGCTTATATGATAAATAACGAATTACAATTGAACTACCTTATTATAATTTATATACAGTGCCGCAATAACCGGGTGTGTTGCGTGTGTCAAACACACGGGCCCAAGGCACCAACCTATAATTGGGGGCCCAATGATAAAAATTGAAAAATATATAGAAAGAAAATAAAACGATTTTGTTATAATAATAATTAATAATGATTAAACAATAGATCGATTTTTTGCCAACAAAAGGCAAGAAAAAATCATTTTTTTAAGTGACCATAATATTATTTTTTTCGATTTTTTTATTGACTATTAATGTTAGTGTATAGTGTGTTCAATTTATTTTTATTTGATAATTATTTATAGTTAAAATGAATAAAAAAGGTTACAAATTTTTACATTTATTTATTTGTAAATACATACCTGTATGTGTTTTAATTATGTTAACCTTATTGTGTAATACATAATATGTATGAGTAAAAACTCAAAATTCTAAAGGATGTTTTCAAGATTTTAAAAATTAATTTTCAATATTTAATTTTTCAATTTTCAAGAGGGGGGGGACATTAATTTTATTTACACGCGGGCCCAAATTGGTGTAGTTGAGGCACTGTTTATATATGATTATGTATCAGTTCAATTATCTGTATGTTTGTTATTTGTCAGTGATTTTGATAAATTACCTATAATTGTGTAATGATCACTTATACTGGTTTTAATTATAGCTGTACCGAGTGTACTAAGATTCATATCATTTCTGAATAAATGAACAATATAAAACTTGGTTTCGTTTCCCACTCTTTTTATATTAATACGTACAGATTTGCAAAGTAAAACCGTTCGACGACAATATATTTAAATAGTTTTCGGTATTTATAAACACCTTTAATTCTAATATGTCCAGTGCCGTGCTACTTTAATTTACGCCCTGGGGCAACCATATTTGGCGCCCCTCAAATAGGGGTGGTTCCCCCCTGAAATTTTATTTTTTTTTCTACCCGTTGAAAATAGAAAAAAATGTTTAGAAGATAACACATTCAATTTTAAAACTAAACATATAATAGGAATAATCGTTAGAACATCTGAACACGTATCACACATAGATGTCGTCTCTTACTATAGTACTACAATATTATTTAATTATAATTAATTATTTTATTATGATTTAATGGAGATATCTGAATAAAATATGACAATCGGAAAACTAAACAAATTATGAGTTTCATAATTTATTTTTAGCTGTGGTGTTGTAGCAAAGAGTCTGGCACACGCAACCCCGCACCCCGCGACTCATATCAGTATCCGAATAACAAGTAAAACCATATCTACGAAATCGTATAGAGGCAATAAGAATTATTTTCAAAATAGGTATTATGGTACAGAATATAAAAATAAAATATATCGTGTTCATACAATACGTAATAACAAATACATCAACCATCATGAAGTATTTAAAATAGGTAAACAAATATAATTAAATTACATATAAATTAATAATTATAATTATACAAAAAAAAAAAATATACATATTATAATAGGCGCCCCTAAATTTTCGCAAATGTTGGCGCCCTAGGGCACTTGCCCCTTTTGTCCCCCCCCCCCTTAGCACGGCCCTGAATATGTCAATATTTATATCACCAATCCATATACAATTATTTCGAATGAGACCAGAAGTCATTAAAGTATTTAATTCGAATAAGAAAATGTTTATATACGATTTTGGTGAAAAGTATGTGGCTAAATTTATTTAATAATAAATGTGTTGTTTTACTAATCGGCCTTAAACTAATATTAGAATATAGTTTTTTTAGTTATATGATTAATTTACAATATAACTATCAAACTTTTTTTTTGATTTTTTAAAATAATTATATTATTAGGGCCATACTACTAGACTTCAGTCAAGTAAATAATTACAACACATACCCATATGAGTATTACTGGTAATAGGTATATACGACAGATATACTTTGAAGTAAACATCGTTATTAGTTTCGTAAAACTTATTATTTTTTTTTTTTTTTTTTTTTACTTTGGATTTACTATGTTTTTGTTTTCTCTGAATAATAAAATAATTTTAATAAATGTTAATATATAGGTATGGTATATTATATAAATAATAGTAGATCAGTAGTCGGTATTATGAATACATAATGTTGATAATGAAGAACGATTTTTGAATAAGTACATGAAAGTTCTGAAATAAGTTGTCGGCGTTTTGTTGTACAAACAGGATTTCGTTAATGTTTTATTTGAATGATACTAGGATACTTATTATATGACAATAACTTTTATTTCTATAATAAAAAGCGAATACACGAATCGATATTACATAATATATTCTCGTTAATAGAATTAATTTTGTAAAGATGGTTGGAAACTACAATCTGAGTATCTAATGTTTTATTTTCTTCCTATTGAGTTGGAATATACGATTACTTGTATTCGCTAAAAATTATTAGATTACATTAAAGATCACATTATTTATTATTATTATTATTTTATTATTAATTTATATATTATTTATAATATTAAAATATTGATTATATCTATTTTCAAAAAATGTTAAAGTCTCTAAAATATATTACAGTTTGAAATGAACTTGGTGATTTTTTCTAACACTTAAGAATTAAGAAAACTCTTAGGAAATTCGGAAAATATATGTAATTTGTTACATCCGTATAGTCATTTTTAGTACCTATACTATATTACTCATTATCCAACGGTTGATAAATGTAACGATTTATATATAATAATATAAATAAATTACTATAAAAACGAAAAATTATTAGAAACTATTAAATTCTCATCATAACGACTCTACTGCATAGGTATGCCATGAAATTAAATTTTTATTATCTCGACCTCGAAAATATATTAATAATGCTATTCAAATGTACTCATTATACCATACACATTACACACAGTTATATTACTATTAAACCGAAAACTTTTTATATTCATCAACCATTTATTATTTTAGTAATGACTTAATTTTATAATTGTTTTATATGATTATGTCCATCTATTAGTGTATAATTTTGTAAAAATATTTATATATATATATATATATTTACAACAGTAATTATATATTTAACAATAACGTAAAAATATTAAATTGCATTATTTAATATTAAAATTATTTAACGTAGGTATATAGTGAAGAATATATGACATATATATATTATATAATCATTTGATATTTGAATAATAATAATTCATTGTTTGATAATATTTTATCTATTACATAGGTAAATTATTACAATATTTGTTGTATTATTAATTATTTGAAAATATATTTTACAATAATTAAAATATATACTATCATGTTTATTAATTTTATTTTTATTTAACAATTGCGTAATTAAACATGATTTTATTTGTGATATATGAATGTAAAGAGTGATTGTAGTATGTTGATTATTATTGATTAATTACAAATACGTATTATGTAATTATGAGTGATTTTTTAATTATTATGGAACACATTTACAATAATATATAACTAATAATCATTTGAATAAAAACGTATAATATTTCACAAAGATTAATTAAATTTAATCCTAAAAATAGGCTTATATCTCCTCCAATAGTACCTGTAAAAATCAAAACTGAAATACTTAATTGAATACAAATAATAAACAAATTCTATAATATCAATATAACATTGTCTTACGATCTTAAATTATATATAATAAACTACATATTTCTATACTGATAATAAAAAAATTGATACAGAATAACTATAATAAAGTATAAGCTTTCTGATGTACATATTAACACATTATCTTAAAATATAAGAATAATTTATTACTTATTTGTCTTGAATGTTCATGACTTACTTATCAATGAGTTTAAATCTGCAATTGATTCGGATTTATAAGCCGTAAAAAATGGGTTTTTGAAAACAAACTCAACTGTAACACCCCTAGAACTAAAAATATTATTAGATAAGCTGTTATGCATGTACATTTTATCGATTGGTAAAAAGCATAAGAGGAAAAGTAACATTTAGCGGCTAACCGACACGATGTATACGAGTCTACCGACAGTTAAATCATTCATTCAAACTAGCGCTATTCTTAGTATTACCATTTAATAATGATATATATATATATACTTAACATTAGAATTTAGATTTTTAGGAACAAGCGACAAAACTGTTATAAAAGTAAGGAAAAAATAATAATTGGTATTAATAATACTGTTATTACAGATCTATAAAATTATATTGTGTTTCTTTTAACTATTTTATTTGTTTATTGTGTTGACTGAAGACTAAACAATCTCATTAAGAAAGTTTAACATATTATAATAAGTTATAGCTATGCTATGGTAAGTATAAATTAATTTTTTATGACTTAAAATTAACGTATTATTATAATTTACAATGTAATAAGTGACAGCCGACAGGCTATTATTGAATCACACTTAAAAAATATCAAAACGCTAATATCGAAGTTAAGAAATATGAACATTTGGATTATGTTCTCTTACAAAATTATATAGTTGTGGTTATTAACCTAACCTCTTATGCTTTTTACCAGTCATTATAGTTGGATTAAAAAAATATAATATTTATAAAATATTATATATGATACAAGAACATTTACTCTTTCAAATTATTATAAGAATGAAATAATAACAAAAATATACCCAACCACACAATAATAGTAAATCTCCACGAAACAATTAAATAAGTCCAACTTGTCTGTTATAACGTACTCATTTTTTAATAAATTAGTTGTTTTCAAATAGGTCCAATTATCATAATGTGAAGAATATATTATATCATAATCAATCACAGAGCATGTTGGCAAACAATTACATATCAATTGCATTTTTGGGAGTGATATTGTTGCTATAAAATAATGTAATAATAATCAAATAATGTATTTTTAATAATATTATAATTAAAACACTATACATAAAACATAATTACTATAATAATATAAGACCAAATATTTTTAAATATATTTTTCTAATTTAACTAGAAATAGCCTAACCTAACCTTATCCGAGAAAACGAATAATTATATTAAACATTAAATATAAATGCCCATCGCATAAAGTACCTACTTAATTTAAAGGATTGAATTTTTTTACAAATTCACAATCATTACTTTGATTTATTCATACAGAAAATTTATTTTTTACACCTTTAAATATCTTATTAATTAACATTTAAAAAAAGCGAGAAGGTCAATTTCGGACGTTCCTTCAGTCCTCGGAGAAATTAGTCGCTTATTATAATTTAGATTTGAATACAATAATAATGTATTCGTAAATACGAGGATCTCGTATGATTCTGAATGAAACTTAATATAATACTATACATTATACAGATAAGTCGTTCCAAAAGTTTACCACATAAGTCAACTTCCTAAGAGAATACTTAAAACATTTATTAAGGCTCGGGACTTATTGCATTGAGAACCATGAAAATATGCATTAAAATTTCATCAAATATACATTAAAATACGCATAAAAATGTTTTACATATGCATGCAAATATCTAACTGATTTAATTTTAATTGGTTAATAAAAATGCGATTATAAGTTAAAAAAAAATAAAAATATATCATTGTATTATTTTGTAATCGTAACTAATCGCCAATCAATGACATCAACCTACGACGCATGTTGAAAGCTATTTATAAAAAAAATACACCAAAATACTTATCTTTTCTTTATACAATAATTGAATGATTGGCGATTTTCAATTATAGTTGAACTCGTTAGAAATATATTGATAGAAAAATTATTGTCACAACTTATACATTGATATATTATATTAGACTATACAATTTTTAATTTAAAAATAAATATATCGTCCTAAATGTCGAGAATATACATAAAAAATTACCATACATAAAAATATGCATGTTTTCATGAAAAACTCTACATTTGCAAAAATATGCAAAACAAATTGATATCTTTAAATTCGTTATTACTTAAAACATATTTCCATCTTACATAGCAACTTTTTGGAAATTAAATAAAAATATGCAAATGCAATAAGTCCCCTCCTTAGTTATTATTACGAAAGATCTAAAATTTATTTCATGAAAGTTACGATTTCCGTAAATTTTGCCGTTTTCTATCATTTACGATGCTGAGAGAAATTCAATGAGATATTATACTATATACGTATTTTACTGATAATCCAATCCAAAATTTTACCACGAATGTTAATTACCTGTGAGATTATTCAAAATAATTTACAAGTCCCTACCTTACAAACAAGATTAATTATATCGAAATCTTTAAAATCAAATTTAAAGCAACAGCAATTTTGCCGTTTTCCCGTTATTATTTGGTAGTTTTTCTTTTCCCAAGGAAAAACTTTTGATAAATTCGAAAAATGAGGTAAATAAACCCAACTAAATAAAATTTGTTACCGAAAGCATACCCTATTAGTGGTTATCGGACTATTATTTGTATACGTAAAAGTGACTTCAGACTTTTAAAAACAAAACAAAATATCATAATATTCAATTCTACTAAATTTTTTTATTTTATTAATTTATATAAAAAAAAAAATGTGACATACGGTTTGACATAATGTAATTTTTTTAATAAAACGGAGTCACTTTTCGATCCTTATTTAATACCGACCGACTTTAAACTTGAATAATAATATATCCAAATAAACTATTCGTGAAATACCAAATACAGAATATAAATTTTGTTTTCCAATTCATTTTAAAATACTCTGTGTTTAAAAATACATATGTTAAAATAAATGATGACTTATTATAATATCCTTATATTTAAAAATAACTTTAAAGGACGTTTTAATAAAAAATAAAAATACATATTGAGAATGCCATGTACAGTAGGTACTTGAAATATACGTTAGTACCTATATAATACAAATTAAGAATTAAAAAAATATACTAAATTCTAAAATATGAACAAAATAATTAATTATTAAGTTCGTAAACACACTTATTATATCAAAATGTTATGAAAGAATACGTAATTATTTTACGAAATAATCAAAGTTGTGTAATTGCATTACATTTTAATATGCATCATAATGCGTATAATAATATAGTTCTGAAATTAAATTATATTAAGATTTAGATATATATATATATATATTACCTTTTATATTTTTGATGCATGGTGAATTATGAAAACCGCATATTTGTACACCCGTTGGGGCTAAAACTATAATTTAAAATAATAAATCATAAATAATATTTTGTATTATGCATAAATAATGGTAATATATATAAAAAAAAAAAAAAAAAAACCAACAAGCATATTCAAACCCGATACAGCCACACATAGAAATAGTTTCATTTATTAGACATTCATTGTTACAATTTAACTCGGTATATTGTTTGAATATTGATAATTTTCTTTCACCGTGTAAATAACATTTCCTGATTTCTATAGAACGCCGCTTCAAATCCCGGTTTATATTTTTCACAAATGGAGTGATTTGAATTTTTGTATATGTGTCTGGTACAACAAATGCTCTGGTTTTGATTGTATTATATTCCGCTGAATTACTTAAAAAAATCTAAAATTTCCAATATACAGACTGTTACAATAAATTAAACCCAAACACAATGGTTAATAGATATACAACATTATTTTTAAATGAAATATTTACAAGAGAATTTCCTTTAGTAAAGTGGCGATTTGAACAACCCACAAATTCATCTTCCATTGTAAATAACATTATTCTTAAACGATGGTAGTAACTTACACCACTTGTCCGAACTGGATTTATATCATCGAGAATATTGTTTTTTAAATAATGTGAATATCCGTCATCTAAATTCCAATAAGAATTTTCAGTTATACTGTACGTAATATTTTTCGAAAAAAAATGTAAATATCTGAAACAACAGTATAGTTTATTTTATATGAAAATATTAAAAAATATTGCTGTTGTGATATATTAGGAAATATAGTTAATTTTAGATTCTGAGCGAAGCCAAGAATTTATTAATTATTTTTTTTTTGTTTACGTCTGACGACACTTTTTAAAGTAGAAATAATTGTACAATTACTACAAGTAGGGTATGCTATCGTTACCAAATTACTTCTACTTGTTACATTATTTAGTTCATTTTTCAAATTTCTCAAAAGTTTTTCCTCGGGAGAAGAAAAACTACTAAAAAATAACGAAAAAAGTCAAAATTCACGGAAATTTTAATTTAAAATTTTTTTATTTCTTGATAACTAATTAAGTTTTAATTGCATGGAGTTGAAACTATTTATGAGAATTCACATAGGTAGTTTAAACGCCTGGTAAAATTATGGAATTGATTTTTTGATTTTCTGACTAAGTATAGAACTTCGAAATGTTTTCCAAAAATGTTTAATATTATCTGCAATTTTGGCTTTATCAGTTTGAAAGTTATAGAGAAACCTAATTATATATTACTTAATCTCTTTAAAAAATATTTTGAAATTTGTAAGTCACAATTTTTATTTAGAGGCTTCTAAAATTTGAATATTTAGTAGAATTAAATATTATAATATTATTTTAATTTTATGTCTGAAGGCATTATTTTGGTTAGAAATAATGGTCCGATTACTACAAATAGGGTAAGCTATCAGTAAAAAATTACATCTAGTTGATATTTTATTTAGCTCATTTTTCAAATTTTTCAGTATTTTTTTTCTGGAAATGAGACACTACTAAAAAATATCGTAAAATAGACAAAATTACTATTTCTGTTATTTTTAAAATTTTTAAGTCATGATAACTAATTGAGTTTTGATCGTAGCGACTTGAAAAAGAAAAATCGTGAAGGTCAATTCCGGAGGATCCTCCTTTGTCTCTTCGATTCTCGAAAAAATTATTGGTTTATTATAATTAAGATTTGAATGTAATGATATTGCATTAGAAAATACGATTCTGGAGAAACTCAACATAATACAATATGTTATAATGACAAGCTGTTCCAAAAGTTTACCATGTGTGTATACTACGTAAATATGAGAATACTTAAAAAAAATTCAAGTATCTATGTTCAAAATCAAGAAAAGTCTAAAATCAATTTCGTCAGAATTACGATTATCGTGAATTTTGACGGTTTTCTGTCTTTTTTCTTAAGAAAAAACATTTGAGAAATACAAAAAAATGAGCGGAATAAAATAAACCCTAGTTGTGTTAATCGGACAGTTATTTCTACCCGAAAAAAGTGTCTTCAGACTTTTGAAAACACAAAAATCAAACATCAATGTAAAATGTTAAAGATTAAAGACCTATAAAAAAAACTGGGTTTCAATTTTAAAAATATTTTGTAAATAGATTGAGTAGGCTTCTATAAAATTTTCAAACCGTTAAACCCAAAATTGCAGGTAATTTTAAACATTTTTAGAAACAATTTAAATGCCCTTTAGTCAGAAAATAAACCAATCCATTTCAAAATTTTATAATCTAACCACACGTAAAAACTACTTATGGTAATACTCAAAAAAATTATCAAGTCCCTATGATTAAAACTCAATTAGTTATAATGAAATAAAAAAATTTTAAATAACAGAAATCGTAATTTTGTCGATTTTCAACATTTTTTGGTTGTTTATTCTCCCATTCCCAAGGAAAAACTTTTGAGAAATTCGAAAAATGAGTTAAATAAAGTATCAACTTGATGCAATATAGTATGGATAGGACATCCTATTTAAGTTGCCTCCCATTCTAAAGAGGGTGGGTATTCGATAGCTAGGTGATATGAAAAATGTGGAAATTCAAAAATATATAATATAAATTATACTTGCAAAAATACTCGCATGATGTTATACACACATTCTATCCCTTATAGACATTTGATATACTAATAAACTAATAACTATTAGTTATAGTTTAATAATATTTATAAAACAAATAAACGTATAACATGACTTGTGAGCTGTGTATTTTTAAATAAATTTATTATTATGGCATAGTCATTAAGCAATTATCATTGTTATAATTTACGAGAAATCATAATTTTTAATAGTAGGTATCAATTTAATTATAACCATATTCCTGAATATTATAAATTTATAAATATAAGACAAAAGATTACCTACATTATTTGTTTATATTACCATATCAATTTTAAGTAATGTGTATGTGTTACTATATTACAATTTTAATTTACAAAATGTAATATAAATATTTTTATCGCAAATGGCCAATATTAAGGGGTGCAGAAGATAATAGATAAAACCATGACAAAATATATTTGTCATCAGGGCGGGATCAAGGGGGGTCTAGGGTGGGCTGTAGCCCCGGACCACAGATTGAAAGGGGCCACAATGACTCTTTTTTTATTTAATATATTTTTACTGACATATATTTTTATAATCATATATACGTTTTTAGTCTTTCTAGTTTCCATTATAGTACTTATATTCGCAACTGCTAAGTTAGTAATGAATGGTCTGATGAAATAAAAAACAAACGTAAAATTATTCGAACATATGAGTACTAATCAGATGGTATTACAGATCAAGATAAGTTAAAAGGTAGAGATAAATTTATAGTCGATACTTTTTTCGTTAATAGATTATCAATAATAAATTTCGTTCAATAAATATCGTTACATGGTGAATCAAGACTGACATCTCTATCAATGCTTTCCATTTAATGTGATGTATGACTTGACAAAAAATATCTCATTTGATGAAGTTATAAAAAAATTTTCAAAAGAAAAATCATGAAAAATAAATTTTAAATCTTGAATTAACCTTAATGTATATTAAAATTAAAATAATATAATTTTTAGATTCTGAGCGCAATGAGGAATGTATTATTATTATTATATGTTTCTACAAAGATGATGTTTTTTTTATTATTTTTCTAATATTACCTGCAATTTTTGGTTTAACGGTTTGAAATTTTTATAGAAACCTACTCATATACAATTTAATATATTTACAAAATATTTTGAAAATGGTGACTGACAATTTTTATCATGAAATATACAATCATTCTATACAAATTCGTTTAAGAACGAAAATTAAAAATGCATGTTTTGCATATTTCATTAATTTTAGAAAAAAAGTGCATATTTTATTAATTTTCATATATTTTTTATGCATATTGAATATTTTTTTTTTAAAAATTGATGTTTTTATTTTTTTAACTATGTATTTTGGGTTAAATTATATATCGTAGGTATTTAGTATCATTGCTCTTGGCTAGTAATTTAACGATAACGGTACAGTGTGTATTTAATCTAATCTTATTTTTAAAATACGTAAATAATGTAAATTGTTTATCGTTAATCGCAATAGGGTTCTGTGCAATAACCAGACAGCTCCATTTTTTGCGAAATTCGTATTATCATCATTTCAAATAGAAAATATTATTATCAGATTTTCTGTCTAACAACGGAATAAATCCGACTATCTGTTTAGAAATTATAATGGTTTTGGAGCTACCTGGTTTTTTGTTTTCCGACGAAAAACCAGACAACTCCGGAGCTGTCTTGTTTTTGCCATGATTGTTGCTTATACTGTACTTCAAACGTGTTATCGCATATTAAACTATCATTATTTTTTTGTTTTGATAAAAATAATATTGTTAAATTTAAATTATTTACCCATTTAAATTTATTAATAGTTATTTACCAAAGTTAATGTTGTCATAAGTTGTTATAAGTTGTTATAGTTGTTCATTTAATTATTTTTTATCAGAGTTCAAAGTGAAAACAATAAATCATTTTTGGAGTTATCTTGTTTATTGTCCAGAAATTATAACTAATTTTTTGTTTTTTTTAAAAAAAACATGTATAGGTTTAGCTATTTTTCTTAAAACTCAAGTATGCTATTTGATAGTATGAGTACATGGTAATTATTATCTCATTTAGATAAAAAAAACTAATAATAATTATTAGTAAGCTTTTTTCATTATAAAAAAAAAAAAAGATTTACTAATTCCGAGCAATAAACAAGACAACTCCCAGAAAAATTTCTTATTTGTGGCTAAAAGTGTAAAAAATATTCATATATCAACTTCATACAGGGTACCACAGTTTTTATCACTATTTCAAATATATAAAATAATTTGTCTTTTTATTGTTGTTCACTTATGTATATATTAAACTTTAATTATATGCTTCCTGAAAAAAATGATAAAACGGAGCTGTCTGGTTATTGCACAGAGCCCTTGTAAATTATTGTTGATCGGTTGTATACGAATGAGTTTGTTTTTTTTTCTAATTGGATTGTCAGTATAATATATTGAGATTCGCTTATAATCAGTTCTTTAATACAATATCATTGAATTCAATCATTTCTTAATAATTATAATCAACCATTAATTTCTCCGAGAACTGAAGGAACGAATGAGGAACATCCTAAATTGACGTTCCCTCTTTTTTATATTTTATAATTTATATAATTTTCGATTAAGATAAAATATTAAGTATTGTATTCAGTTGTTTGAAAAAACTAATATACTTATTAACTTACATAATTAGTAATACAAACTACTAAAACTAAATTAAAAAAAATTGAAAGGTCGATTGTGGACGTTCTTCCTTCGTCCCTTCGGTTCTCTGAGAAATTAGTGGTTTATAATAATTATTAAGATTTGAATGCAGTGATATTGCATTAGAAAATACGATTCTGAGCGAACCTCAATATATTATACTGATAATTCATTCCAAATTGATAAGCCAAAAATTGCAGGTAGTATTAAATATTTTTAGAAAAAATTCAAAGCTTAATATTTAGCCAAAAAGTCAACTAATCAGTTCCAAAATTTTACTAAACGTAAATAATAACTATGTGAGTATTCAAACAAATTTTCAAGTCCCTACGATTAAAACTAAATTTTTCACTTTTCAAGGAAAAACTTTTGGTAAATTTAAAAAATAAGCTTAATAAAGTACCGGACACAATTTGCTACCGAAAGCATACCCCACTGTGATAATCAGATAATTATTTTTATCCGAAAATTAATGGAATAAATGGATAAAACGATAAGTAATGGTTTAGAATTAAATATATGGGTGGGTAAGTTATATTGTATTATCACCCCTCCAAAAATATTTTATTTCGGCGCCACTGGTAATACCAAAACATTCCTCACATCGCTTAGAATATAAATCTATCAAAAATGACAGAAAAATGGAAAAATTCACGGAAATCGTAATTTTGACGAAATTGAGTATAGATTTTTGACGATAACTAATGTAATGTAAGTACTTGACATTTTTTAAAATTATTCTCATAGGTAGTTTATACACGTAATAAACTTTTGGAACAGCTTTTCAAATATACTGTATTATGTTGAGTTTCGCTCAGAATCGTATTTTCTAATGCAATATCATCGCATTCAAATCTATATTTATAATAAACTACCAATTTCTCCGAGAATCGAAAGGACAAAGAAGGAACGTCCGGAATCAACTTTCCCGCTTTTTTTTACATTAAAGCTAATATGTATAAACATTACTTCTGATAATATTCATCATTAAAGATTTGATATGCAGGCATCATATTAAGTGTATAACATAGACCATATATGCCTATTATTGGTTGAAGATAATTGCAAATATCGGGTATTGAAAAATTTTGCCATTTAATTGTAGATTGGAACATTTCAGAACAGCTTATAGCACCTTCCTAATAGTAAAATATAAATTAATATTTCTAGTATTATAGTATAAAATAAAAGTATTTTTAAAACAATTATAATAGTCTAATATTAATATTTTTACATTTGAAAACGATTATTTAATTACTTACGTTAATAAAATTTTTAAACGATTCATAGTCAAGATTGTCACTTGAATGATGAATATTTGATGCGATTGCCTGACAAAGTATATTGTAATGTTTCTCAATATTTTCCCTAGATTAAAAGAAGAAACATAAATATTTGATTTGATTTACACTAATCAAATATTTGTTATCTTAAATTTTTCAATATTCTTGAGTTTTTCTGTTGTACAAAATTACAGTTCTAAATTTCAAAAATTTTAATAAATTGTTAGTAAAGTTATAAAACAACTAATTTTGAAACTTATTTTTGTACTATTGCCTTCATTGGGAGTTCCTTTGAAATTGTTTCGTATTGATAAGGTATTTCCTATCTTTTGAAATTCTGAACATTTTTGAATAATAATATTATACTGAATTTTCAAGTTAATATTATCTATTTCATGTAGTAATTAGATCTTTCCTTATAATTAGGAATATAAAGAATAAAAAAGATTGACTATTATTATGTTCCTAATAACCAATAATTAGTTCAATATGTAAATCAGGGTATTAAAATGAAGTATAAGTTATTTGTAAACAAATAACAATACTTACATAAAATATAGAAAATTTAAAAAAAATATTGATGTTTTTCGAATTAATTTTTAGTCAAAACTATATATATATTTAACTTTAATACAGAAAATAATAACTAAATACGCATAGATTAACTTAATTGCATTTTAGTCATAATTAACCCGTTATTGAACTAAACTAATATAAAATTAAAAAATGAAGTTTAAATTAAATTAATTTGTTTAATCGTTAATCGACAACATTGCTATAGGTATATTATATAAATTTACAGATAGTTTATTAATATATGTCATAAGTAAGGTTAATAATAAATTGGATTATTGTAACGTTTATTATATGCAGAGGTGGATATCAGGAAGAATTATGGAAGCATAAAATTATCTCCTAAAAATCCTCTAAGTACAACAAATTAAAATGATTTCAAAACTATATTTTGCATAGCAATGCTCTCACTTCTAATTCAACACGATTTCGTACTCTACGTTAAAATATTTTGTACATTTTTACGTTACCTATTAACACACACCGAATATTAATGGTCAATAATAAAATTCATTTTAAATAAACTTTTATATAAAGTTTTGATTAGGTTAAGTTTACCCATATGTATTGTTGTTACTGTTATATTTTTCCCAAACCCATTTTCGTAGTTGATTCGACGAACAGAATGTAATTGATGGAAATGGTATTTCGTAAATTCCAGATTCTGTGTTTTCAATGAACATTACAATTGGAACGTTAATCCAAATGGTAATCAATATTTTTAAAGCGGCAATCGTAATCAAAATCATGCATAAAAATATGATTATCCAAAACGTTCTAAAATAATATATGTACATATTTATAAATTATAATTATATAAATTTTAATTCAAAATTATAAATTAAAGTTTTTGTATAGGTACGTAATGTAAGGAAAAATCATAATATTAACTTGTTTACGTATAAATTATGCAATTTTCTCATATAGGTGTAATAAATAAAAATTATAAAAGTATGGGTAAATAAATGATGGTATTAATACATCAATATGAGACCCAGCTTACTGTTTACCAGTCTATGAAATCAGATTCATTTTAATAAATCTATCGTAAGATTTTAAAATTAAGTTCTTTAAAATTTTAGTTCATTTTTAGGAATTTAAAATACGTTCATACCACTTCAAAAAGTATGAATAATAAAAATAAATCTTCATAGGTAATTTTGTTATTTTGTGTAATATATTATGTAGATTTTAGTCGTAGGTAGATTTATGGTAAATTAGGTGGGTAATAATTTTAACTTTTTATAATAATTAAAAATTAATGATTACTTACTTTTCTATTGGTGATCTATTTTTCATCACAAAATAACGCATACAGTGTGAAGTTGTTTTTTTACAATATTCACTAAACCAACTATGTTTAATCATTTTAGTCAACAAATAATAAAACACCTTTATTTCAAGTTCAAAAGAAAGGATTCCGTAATTAATATAGATAAATGTAATGTCTTAAAATCATCATAATCACTGAATTGTCAAACAAAAACTCGCCATTTAACTAGTAGAGTAATTTTTAAATATGATTATTAAAAATTATAGAAAGTATAACATATCACCACGTGATAATTTAGTATTATGTAATTTTAATTTTTATACATATTCCCCAGAGAAATTAATGTATTTTTTTTTATTGTTTTTCTAACAGGAAATACAAATAACATTATTATACTAATCGATAAAAATAATGCATACCTGTATATTATTGTTATATACTTTGAAAATTGTGAGTTGTGTAAACACAAATTACTGTTTTTATTAATCTGATAAGTGATATTATTTGAGTATGTGTGTTCAAACATTAAAAACAAATGGATAAATATTAGATTTATAGTTCCGACAAATTTTTATAGTGGAAGCTAAGGCTATACTACATAATTATAAAAATGCATTTAATTTCAAAATAAAATAAATGATAACTTAATGAATTTAGATATATCTACATAATTAATAGTTTATTTTATATTAAAATAATATAATATATAATATTGCATCAGTGGCGTGCCTAGCTTTAAAATTATATGAAGCCAAATAATAATCAATATACCTACTACCCACGTCACATACAGTGGCGTACTGATGTACCAAGGGTTTGGTTGGAGTGGTGGGGGGGTTATGAATTTATATTATTATATTTCAAACAATTTACGAATTAAATTATTACACTAATTTTTCCATTTCACAATTCAAAAGCCATTTTCTTACACAACTTATTTAATAATAACTTATTCTAAAAATGTGTTACGTTACGTTGCAGATATTGTAGCTATATATTTCTTGGCGCTTGGCCTATATAGCTGTAACATTACTGTAGTATACTATTTATCATATATTATTTTATTTTCAGACGATAAATAGTATTAAAATTTTATATTTGACCACCTAACGTGCAGACCCACCCCTTATAAACTTGTTGCCTAGGCATCATTCAAAGCTATCTTCGGCACGCCATTGATTTGTATTATTTAGTATTAAAATCGTTATATATAAGATATATTGTGAAGATTATATGATATTCATAAAAATATATATATTTAGTGGCGTATTTAGAGGTGTGTTCTGTGGGTTAAAATTTAAAATACCCCCAATTTTTTTTATGTAAGAAATTTGTAACTTATCTTAAATTGTAAAAGTGTAAAACGTCATATTTTATTGATAATAAAAAAAAAATAATAATAATAATATTAATGTGAAGGCGTGAAACATAAAACAATTGACTAACTAACTATGATGAAACTATAACTATATTTTCAGAAGAATATTGTCTGGATATCCAGATATAAATATGTATATATATATATATATATATAGTCGTTTTATTATAATATATATATATATATATATATAACCTAACCTAATCTAAGCTAGGTATATATACATACATATTTATTATACCTAATTATTTAAATTTAAATAATAATAATTCATGTTTCATCATTGTAAATTATTACAATATTAGTAATATTATTTAAAAAGTAATTATTCAAAAATATAATTTACAATAATTAGAGTATATAATATTACCATGTTTATTAATTTTATTTTATATTTAACAATTGCGTAATTAAACATGATTAAACTTGTGATATATAAATGTAAAAAGTTATTATAGGATACAGGTCATTATTGATTAATTACAAACATTGTGTAATTATGAGTAGTTTTTAAATTATTATGGAATACATTTACAATAATATATGGCTAATGATCATTTGAATAAAAACATATAGTATTTCACAAAGATTAATTAAATTTAATCCTAAAAATAGGCTTATATATCCTCCAATATTACCTGTAAAAAAACAAAACTAAAATATATAATTATACAAATAACTAACAAATTCTATAATATGCATATAATAATATTGTCTTACTATCTTTAACATGTTAAATTATTCATATACTACTAAACTGATAGTAAAAAATTGATACAGAATAACTAGAATAAAGTATAATATTATTTTTAATGTACATATCACGTTTTATTTATAATTAAATTTCGTAATATATTCTGAATATCTACATCCATTATGTATGAAGGATAGTATGTTAGTTTTAATGGGTAGCAACCCATTATGAAAATAAATAATGCAATTATATTTTGATTATTATTATTAGAGATTGAACGCAATGTTTTATTTTTAATACTATAATTTATTATAATAAAATATTCGATGGAAATTACTGATACAAAGTATGTATATACAATTAGTATTTATACACAATTTTATCAGTGATGAGCAAAATTGTGTTGGTCTTGCTGCAAGACCAAGACCAAGACCAAGACTAAAACAAGACCCACACTGCAACAGTCTTGCAATTTTTATTATAATTTTTAGAAAAAAAATTATCAGAAAAACACATTTGGTGTAGGTCAAAAGAAATATTTGTTATAATTTAATACAAATGTTATATTACATATTTTGACGTACGCTGTGACGTTCGGGGAAACGATGAATTATAGAATTATTGAAAAGTAAATAAGAAATAATTATGTACATATAATATAATATTCACTATAAAGTAATTTTGTAACAAACAGCAATAATTATAAAAACGTAATAGAATTATTTTTAGCTGCTGAATATGACACAAATGTTGATGTGTGAGTACAAAAACATATTATAATAATAACATCAATCACCGATACGAGCTATACTTAGTATAAATATACTAGTATATTTATAAACCATAATATTTATTTAGGGCTGTAAACACATCTCTCCATTGAATATTATACCATTGATTATATATACTAATACTATATAGTATATAGTATATTCTATAATCAATGATAATACTAACAACAGAATTTAATTATAGTTAGTACATGTAGTATTATTGTATTGTACGTATTTATTTCGTGTCTCGTATGCTATTCGTGCAATACTGTCACTATATTATGTATACTGTATACGCATGACGATTGTCATATTTCTGCGGGTAACGTTTAAAGAATTATTATATTATTTACTAAAATGAGTGTAAACGATAACACAAATAAGAATTACACAAATATATTATACTAGTATATTTTAGAGATACTATTAATTAACAAATTCTACAAACTTCTAGCAGCAAGGATAGTGATATATATAATTTTTTTTAATTTTAAATAATGCAAGAGTCTTGCAACAAGACCAAGACCAAGACCAAGACTGCCATAGGTCTTGGTTTGCTCATCACTAAATTTTATAAATGTTTTTGAAATAGCTAAAACAAAAAAATTTAGAAGATTCAGTTTGGTATACATACCAAATAAAAGAAATTAGTAAATATAGTATTATTATTTAGATACTTAAAATTTAAACAAAACTATATACATTTTTGCCGCTTGTAATTTATATATAAATAAAATAAAATATGTAAATTTAATTTATCAAATTGTAATTTATAAAATTGTCACCATTGTATGGTTAGTGATTACTGTTATAATAATAAATAATATGAAAAAACAACTACACGTTGTGGATAATTGAGCAAACACATGATTTTATTAAATGTTATTAATTATAATATTAAGAAGATTGGAAGCAATGTTAATGATTTCATGTTATCTAATGCGGTCATTCTCGGTAACATTATAGAAATTAAGAATTGTTTAACATATAGGTATTTTTAATTATAATACTAATTTTTTATCAGGTTTTTCGTATCATCATTTTAGCATAATATTGTTAATTGTAGTCTAGATGATAAATTTGTATACGGAATAATAAAATTGATTGGAATCACATGTTTTTGTGTTCTTAAAAAATACATGATTAAAAATTAATGGTAACTACGTTCTACCTATATTTTATGATATATTTTAATGTTAAGCTATATTTCAGTTGTATTTTAGCATAAAGTATTACTTATTTGTCTTGAAGTTTCATGACTTACTTAGCAATGAGTCTAAATCTGCAATTGATTCGGACTTATAAGCTGTAAAAAACGGGTTTTTGAACGAAAACTCAACTGTTAATCCCCTAGAACTAAAGAAATCCATTGATTAGCTAATATACTTGTACGTATTATCGAATGGTAAAAATCAAAAGGGGCAAAGCGACATTTAGGAGCTAAAGGTACGGTTACCTAAACGCGACTAGTCACAGTGGCCAATCGCCGCGACGATTGATCTCAACGACTGAGCTGGTTTCTTAGGCGCGACTGGCCGTGGTGGCTTCCAAAATATTATACATTGATACGTTTGTTATAAACACTAAACAGTTTGATTTAAAACGTCGGGACGTTTACAAGCTATGGCCCAATATTATATTTTTAATAATAATCATTTTAAATTTATTAGATGAGGAAGAAGAAGAACATAATATTATAATTTTTAATTTTAGAAATGTTAATAAAGTGTAAATGTTTTGTGTAAAAAAATTGATGAAACCGATAAATTATCTTATAACTATACGGTTTGTAGAATTGTATCTACTATGTAGTAAAAAAATATCGATCTACCCAATTATCACCTAGTCTAGAAATTTTAATACTGTAGATAGTAAAATGTATGTAATAATATAAATATATAATAGTATGCAAGAAATTCATTAATCCAGATATTTTGACTTCTTCAATAAAATTCAATAGGAGACAAATTTGATGAATTACAACAATATAATGACCAGTCACACTGCGATATTAATAGTAATTGATAGCACAATTATTACGAATCTATAAAATTATTTTATGTTTTACTATTTTATTTGTTTTTCGTGTCGACTGCAGAATATAAGATCTTATAAAAAAAAGTTAAACCAATTATATTATTATAATAACTAATAAGCAAGGCCGAACTTAAGGGTCTCAGGGACATAAGGCTAACCTTTTAAATGTATATATTACTAAAAATTGCTTTTAATTTGTATATATTCAACATACATAAATAAAACAAATATTATACATGTATCATTATCATAATTATAAAATAAATATATGTCATCGTATACATATTAAACATAAAAGAACAGATTTATAAAAAAATAATTAACTCATCTTTACACAGTGAGAGGAGTAAGTCTTTTTTCCTCTGTATTTGATCTTAAATAATTTTTAATTCTTTTAAGAAACGAAATAAACCGTTTTGCTGAACAGTTTGATACAGGTGTACTCAACTGCATTCTACGAAGTTCGGCCCTGCTAATAAGTTAAAATTAAGGTAATATAACTATGTAATAAGTGTCAGACTGTCACAGGATCACACTTTAAAAATTATCTAAGCGCTAATGTCAAAATTAAGAAATATGAACATTTGGTTTCTGTTCTCCTGAAACATAGTACAAATGTCATTTAACCCTTTTTGTCTTTTACCAGTTATTATAGTTAAGATAAAAAAATATAATATTTATAAAAATGGATGTATGATACAAGAACATTTACTATTTAAAACTATTATAAGAATGAAATAAACAACAATATACCCAACCACACAATAATAGGTAATCTCCATGAAATAATCAAATAAGTCAACTCGTATTTTATAACATACTTATTTTTTAATAAATTAGTTGTTTTCAAATAGGTCCAATTATCATAATGTGAAGAATATATTATATCATAATCAATCACAGAGCAGGTTGGCAAACAATTACATATCAATTGCATTTTTGGGAGTGATGTTGTTACTATAAAATAATAATGATAATCAAATAATGTATTTTGAATAATATTATAATACTATAATAATAAAATACCAAACTTTTTTAAATATATTTTATTAATTTAACTACAAATAGATACCATTAATTCGAAAAAACGAATTATCATATGAAACATAAAATGTCCATAATAATGTACCTAAGACAAATTATTTAATGTTTTTATTAATTTACAATCATTACCTTGATTCATTCATACAAAAAATGTTTTTTTACACCTTTTATTATCTTATAAATTGACAATTAAAAAAATTATGTTAAAACAGAGTCAATTATTATTATTATTTTATATAGAAAAATTTGAATCATAAATAGTGATATATCGAAATAAACTATTCGTGAGATACTTCATACAGAATATTAATTTTATTTTTCAAAGAATTAAAAATATATATATATTTTAAAAGTACCTATGTGGTTCATTATTATGACTATTTATAATATCTTAATATCATAAAATAATTTTAAAGATAATTTAAGAAAAATTAAAACTAAAAATTACGAATGCCATACATAGTACCTACCTACTCGAAATATACGTACTTGTATAATAAATATTAAGAATTTTAAAAAGCGGGATAGTTGATTCCGGGTATTGCTCTCAGGTCTTCATACCTTTAGTCCTTTGAGAGATTAGTGGTTTATTATTATAAAGATTGTAATGCAATGATATTGAATTCGAAAATACGGTTCTGAGAGAAATTCAGTGAAATATACAATATATTATACTGATAATCCATTCCAAAATTTTACCACGAATGTAAATTACCTATGAAGTAATTCAAAAAAAAATTACAAGTCCCATAAACCACCGCAAAATTATCTCGAAATATTTCAAATCAAATTCACAGCAACTGCAATTTTGCCATTTTCTTGTTATTATTTGGTAGTTTTTCTTTTCCCAAAGAAAAATTTTTGAGAAATCCGAAAAATGAGCTAAATAAAGTACCATGTAGTTACAATTTGATATTAATAGTGGTTGTCGGATTATTATTTTTATCCGTAAAAGTGTCTTCAGACATTTAAATCACAAAAAATATAATATTCAATTGTACTAAATATTATAGTTTTATACGCTTATATAAAGAAAATTGTTAAATACGGTTATGCTTCTATAAAATTTAAAAACTGATAAACCTAAAACTGCAGGTTTTATTAACCATTTTTGAATAACTGTCAAAGCTTTATACCTGAAAAGTGGTTTCAGACATAAAAATAGAACATTATTGTAAATCAATCAATAAATTTATAGCTTCGCTCAGAATCTAAAAATATTAAGTATACTAACTACTAAGTTTTAAAGTGATCCGAATTTTAATTATCCGAATGTTCTGAAGGAATACGTAATTATTTTACGTAATAATCAAAGTTGGTCCATTGCATTTTTTTTTTTTAATATGCATCATAATACATACAATAATATAACTAGTTCAAAAGTTAAACTATATTAAGATTTTAATATTAAATTATTAAATTATTATTTAATTATTTTAACTTTAATATTATATATAATATATTTTACCTTTTATATTTCTGACGCATTGATTTTTATCATCACCGCATATTTGTACACCAATTGGGGCTAAAACTATAATATAAAATAATAAATAATATTTTGTATTGTAGATAAATAATGGTAGTTTAAAAATAAATATTTACATGCATATTCAATACTGATACAACCACACATAGAAATAGTTTCATTTATTATACATTCATGGTTACAATTTAACTCAGTATATTGTTTGAATATTGATAATTTTCTCTCATTATGTAAAAAACATTTCCTGACTTCTATAGAACGCCTCTTCAAATCCCGGTTTATATTTTTCACAAATGGCGTGATTTGAATTTTTGTATATGTGTCGGGTACAACAAATGCTCTTGTTTTGATTGTATTATATTCCGTTGGGTTACCTAAAAAAATCTAATATTTACAATTTAAAAACTATTACAATAAGTTAAACATAAACACAAGGGTTAAAAAAATATAACATTATTTTTAAAATAAATATTTACAATAGAATTTCCTTTAATTAAGTGGCGATTTGAACATATCATAAATTCATCATCCATTGTGAATACCATTATTCTTAAACGATGATAGTAACTTACACCACTTGTCCGAATTGGATTTATATCTTCGAAAATATTATTTTTTAAATTATGTGAATATCCGTCGTCTAAATTCCAATAGGAATTTTCAGTTATACTGTACGTAATATTTTTCGAAAAAAAATTTAAATATCTGAAACAATAAAACTATATCTTTTAAAAAAATGTTAAAAAATATTGTTCTTGAATAATAAAAATAAATATAATTACATTTAAAAAAAATAATAATGTTTAATTAACAATTAAAATACTATGCATTGATGATATTGATGTATTGATGGGGCACCATTTCAATACTTTTATAGATGGAGCGATAATTGAAGCAGGCCAAAATTTATACTGATCAAGCCAGTTTTGTTTGATATTAAAATGATGTTAATAATTGACAGCTTCATTTGCAAAGGATTTTTTAAGAATGTATAAAGTTTTTTAGTTATAATTTTATTAAACTTATATGATTATTTATTGCTAAACAAACCTCAAGGATACAAAATACAAACGACCAAATGGTACAAATATTCAAAAATACAATAAGTTATGTAGTTATTGTTGTTTAATGCTATTGTAGATTATGATGGTAGCGTTTGAATATTATGTATAAGAACAATAAAATACAGAAAAATTGAGGAGCCGTAACCCACCCTGCTCCCCACCACAAATGGCGCCCCTGTGCTAGATAATAGTTCTTAAATATAATTGTATAGAAAAAAATAATATATTTTAACTTCTAAAGCTGAGGTTTCATAAAATATTAAGAAATATCGTTAATTTTTAATATTAATGTTTATATTTATAACCATTACTTCTGATAATATTCATCATTAAACATTTGATAGGCAGGCATCATATTTAGTGTATAACACAGACCAAATATGCCTATTATTGGTTGAAGAAATTTGCAAATATTGGTTACTGTAAAATTTTGCCATTTAATAGAAGATTGAAACATCTCAGAGCAGCTTATAGCACCTTCCTAATAGTAAAATATATATTAATATTGCTAGTATTAAAGTATAAAATAAAAATATCTTTAAAACAATTATAATAGTCCAAATAACCGGTACAATTTTAAATATATTTCATTTGAAAATGATTATGAATTAATTGCTTACATTAATACATTTTTTAAACGATTCATAATCAATATTGTCACTTGGATGATGAATATTTGATACAATTGCCTGACATAGTATATTGTAATGTTTTTCAATATTTTCCCTTGATTAAAAGAAGAAACATAAATATTTGATTTTATTGACAATAATCACATATTTGTTATTTTAAATTATTCAATATTCTTGAGTTTTTCTATTGTACAAAATTATAGTTCTAAATTTCAGAAATTTTAGTACATTATGAGTAAAATTATTAAACAACGTATTTTAAAGCTTATGTTATCATTAATTATAACTATGATATTTATAATAAATAGGCTACATAAAGCGTTTTTCTAATGAACAATTTGTAATTATACATTAAAAGCAGTGATCGAATTAGGAAAAATTTAGTAGGGATACTGAATCTAACGATTTAAAAACTGCGTTCCCAAAAAACAGCGACTTTGATGGCCACCCCTCCCTCTAACCAGAAGATATGGATAATTTTTGTTTGATACTATATTATTTTTATTGTAATTTAAATGCCTATTTCGATAGTAATACCACAGACTATATAAAAATATTATTTTATATTCCTTCATATTGTCTGTGCTATATACTTAAAGATAGTTGTTAACACAGATATAGATAATTTATTTATTATGTAATTTATTATCTATATCTTTAAGTAGTTAATGAGTAGTTTGTACAATAATATTGTATAATATGTGCACAATAATTTAAAAAAGAATACACTTCTATAGAATACCATGATTACGGCAATCGTAATCAGAACCATGCATAAATATATGATTATCCAAAACGTTCTAAAATAATATATGTGCATATTTATAATTCTATAAATTTTATAACCAATATTATAAATTAAAGTTTATGTATACATAATGTCAAGAAATCACATAATATTAATTTGTTTACGTTTAAATTGAGCAATTTGCTCTGATAATTGAAGGGGTCAAAGGATAAAGGTGTTAACTGAAATTTTTTAAATTTTTCAGGGATGTATTTAAATACTAAATAGTTTGGAACTTTTTTGATATTCAATGTATCAAATAACTTATAAGAAGTAAAATATTGATCTATGAATACTCTATAATAAACTATAACTTTTTATTGTACTATAATACGTTTATTTATGCAATAAAATGTATTTTTAAAAAATTAAATTTAACATCTTTATCCATTGACCCCTTTAATTGTAATAAATAGAAATTATAAAAGTATAAGTAAAAAAATATTTTATTAATATATAAAATAATAATGAATGATAATAATGAAGAATAAGACCCAGTTTAATTTAAACCTAAAATTGTAGGTGATATTAATTTTTTTTGTAAAAAAAGTTCATAGATCTATATTAAGCCAAATAATCAACTAATCTGTTCCAAATTTTACCACATTTCTATAATACCTATGTTATTAATTAAAAATATTTTCAAGTCCTTACGATCAAAACTCAATTAGTTATCACAAAATAAAAAATAAAAAATTACGAAAATCGTAATTTTGCCCATTTTTTGCCATTTTTTATGGTAGTTGTTTTTCTCCCATGTAAAAAATTTAAGAAATTCAAAAAATGAGCTCAATAAAGTACCAATATGATACGAATTGCTACCGAAAGCATATCCTACTTGTGATAATCGGACAATTATTTCTACCCAGAAAATATATTGTAAAAAGTATTGTATATATTTCATATATACAAAAAAAAAAAATCTTCATAATTAATTTGGCTATTTTGTGTACAATAATATGTAGATTATAAGTTGTAGATAGGTTTATGACAGATAATAATTTTAATTTTGTATAATAAATCAAACTAAATATTACTTACTTTTCTATAGGTGATCTATTTTTCATCACAAAATAACCCATACAATGTGAAGTAGTTTTTTGACAATATTCACTAAACCAATTAATCATTTTTGTGAAATAATAAGTAAATACCTTTATATAAAGTTTGGGATAAGAAACTTCCGTAATTAATATAGATTAATGTAATATCTTGAAATTATCATAATCACTAAATTGTCAAACAAAAGTACGCCATTTTATATGCAGAGTAATTTTTAATGTATGACACATCACCACGCGATAATTTAGTTAAAAAATAAGTGGTATAAGGTAGTTTTAGTTTTTATACATATTCCCTAGTGAATTATGAAATAATGTATCTTTTTTTATTATTTTTGTAATAGGAAATACAAATAACATTATTATACTAACCAATAAAAATAATGCCTACCTATATATTATTGTTAAATACTTAGAAATATGTGAGTTGTTTAAACACAAATTAATTTTAATACTAGTGATTATTATAAGTGATAGTTTTCGAATATGTCTGTTCAAACAATAAAAACGAAAGAATATATTTTAGATTTATAGTTCCCGACATATTTTTATAGTGCAAGCCAATGCCATATTACATTATTATAAAATAGCATTAAACGTTCAAAATAAAATAAATGATCTAATTGAGATTAGATATACCTACGTAATCAATATTTTAAATGTTTATAGTTTAATAGTTATTGTAATGAATCATAAATAAATTGTATATTATAAATATGTTTAATACAATTTATATTATTCTACTATTTTATTACAGTATCTGGTAAGTAGTAAATAATGTATGTTTCATTATCAAATCATATTTTATTTAAAATCTTTTTTTTTTTAAATAATGTTCCAATTTGCTTATTTGTATCAGTTGATTTTACATTCATCTTCGTAAATCGTTTAGTAAATATACTTTTTTATACAATTTATTAATATCATATAAAATATTTTATATTATTGTACATTTAAAGAGCCAACGTTTATATATAGAAAACTTTCTTTTGGCGACATACATTTATTTACTATTGAAAAGGTTAAGACTAAATACAACCTAATTGCGCTAAAAAAAAACTGTTGCCTTCATACTTTTTATCCGAATGAAAGTTCTTTTTTATACTAAAAATTAATTTAATCGAACATTTTTAAATTTTTTATGACTTTTAGTTTATTGACTATTTCGTACATCCAAAAACCACTGCGCACACTGGCCAGTGCATTGAGAAATTTAACTAAAATAATATGTATTATTAAGTTTAAATTAACAATTTGGTACCAATGTCCATATTCTGATCAGATTTTAAATAATTTATAGTTGACTTTTAAATCAAAAGACTTTTTGACTAATTACAATCTCAAGAATAAGATTAAGTTACCAAATAAATGAAAATTTTTATTAGCAGTGACTTTCTTTGAGAAGGGCTTGAAAAAACGTTTAGATTGTATTTCACCAAATAAATATAATTTAATGATAATTAAAAATTATTTTTCAATAAAATGTTTTAATATTCAATCAAATAGATGCGTATCGTTTAATTTTCTAATAATCAGATTTTCAAGATTCAAATTTTCAGAGATTGATCTTGAGATTAATTTGCATTGGTCATATTCCTATTATTGAAATGTAACTTATTATGGATTAATACTTGATATTTTATAATTAATTATTGATACATTGTTGCTTATCGAATATAATACAATATTGCATAAAATATATACAGGATATTTAATATATTATCTATATATTTTTCAATACATTGATCTTAAACTGAAAAATATTGAATCCTTGTAATACTCGTAATCTTATATACAATATACATATATCTATATAACTATTTATATATCAATTATTTAAGTATTCTAAACATAAGCCTTATATTCGTCTATTTCATTATAGCTGTACTTATTTATAAGACGATTGGAGGCTATAAATATTTTAGTTGATTAAGACTAACAAAGCCTGACAAAAATTTAAGTATTTCTCAATGCAGGATTTTAATCATTTAAAAATAAATGAGTTTATTAATACGTTTAATTTGTATCAATCGAACCATATTTTACATCTTCTTGTTCTTCTTCTTCTTCAACTTATCGGTCCATTGAAAAACATTGCTGTCATCATCAAACGTTGCAGTTTATCTCTATTGCTTTTTCTATTATATTTTCTATGTCTTACGTTACAAGTTTCAACTATTTTGGACTTCCTGATAGACATTTTCTGTTTATTTTGTTTACCAATACTTCTTTCATTAATTTACCATCCGCTCTCTGAACATACCCAAACCATTGACCAATTCAATGATTGAACCAATCTGAACGTTTGCTTTTTATGTATGATATAATATTTGGCCTGTTAATCACCTTCTGTAGTTTTTGATTTATGCTTATCTCGTAGGTTAGCGATTCTGCATTTTAATTTGGCTCATAAATTTCTTAGTACCTACTTATCTTTCGAAAATAATTACTTTTCTATTACTTTATATTTCTTTTTGCTAGTGATGTGGTTTCAGTTGCGTTTGTGACTGCGAGTCATAACATTAATTAATAGTAATTCAATGACTATATATTAATATTATGTATGTTACAATATTCTTCGAACTACCGCGTGACAGTAGTTATTATTTAGAAGTTCGATCATACTGTAGTTACATCGATTATTGCATGTCATTTATCGTTAATTTCTTCGTGCATGTCATTACTGCAGCCAGTGGTGCAACCAGTGTTGTGCATAATCTAGATAAATTACAGTTATCTTTTATCTCTTACCTAAATAAAAATTTTAAGTGTAATCTATTTATCTCATCTAGGCAAATTTAAAATCAATTATCTGTCATCTTATCTAGATAAGTTATGGGTTATCTTTGTACAACACTAAGGAAAGGTCATACCCCCTCAACAATTTTTGTTCTTTTTAATTTTTTTATTGCATATCTAAAATGTAGAAATAATATAATAAGTACTTCTCTTTCAGTAAATATCTTCAAACTGAAAACATAGATTTAGAATCAACTCTAAAATTTTCTGATACAAACTACTTAAACTGCTTACTGTAAATAAAATTCGTGAAAATGTTGATTTTTAATTTCATTATATATTAAAAGAGGTTAAGAATGCCTGTTCTATATTTTCAAAATAAATATTTTATCTTCCAAGAACAAGAAATACAAGTTATTTATTTATTTATTTATTTATTTACATTACCATTCCCAATCTACTTAAGTACTTAAATATCCTCAAGCCTCACGAAAATTACTAATTACCTACTTTCAAAATTTGTATATTGATATATTGTTCATAAACTTAAATTTATTTTAAACTTATTTATTTTTGCGTTGATTATCAATAACTAAGTTTATTAATAAATCAAAACATGTAGCACGTATTATGAATTTAATATTTTTTATTATCTTTAAGAGGCATAAGAAATTCGATGCAATTGTGTATCGAAAAAGATTATTATTATGTGATAATTTATAAATAGCTTTAATTAATATACATTATTATATAAAATCAATGTAAATATGAATGTACAATGTTGACTAAAGTTATATTCATTTTCAAGAATAAATTTAAAATTAGTGTTTATTTATCACGTTTATATAATTACATATTATATGAAATAAATGTGATATTAAACATCATTATACTTATGATGTATGAATGCAAATTGTAATGTGTATTTATACTTTATATTGTATAAATAAAATTAAAAATAGTGCAATCAAAGGTAATTTTTTATCTAATTTTAAACAATATATAGCTAGTAATCATTTGAATAATAATATATAATATTTCACAAATATTAATTACATTCATTCCTAAGAATAAGCTTATTTGTCCTCCAATATTACCTGCAAAAAAATTACATTCAATTACATGACTCACAAATGTATATAAATTATCTAGTTATAAAAACAAATTTTAAACTAATATGGTTAAATATAGGTTCTTGTTTAGAAACGTTATAAAATTGTATTGATTTATCAGATATTTTAGTGCAAAAAATGTCAAATTATTGATTATTTTATATATACTTATAATGTTAATTAAAATAATGATAAAAATTTAAGTTATATTTTTATCTTGTCAAAGTTAAAAAATAGTATACTCTATGAGTTCAACAGATTTTTAAGTGAGTATATATGATTTAAAAATTAACATAAAATTTTTATGACCTAGATGATCAGATTTTCGTTTTGTGTTAAATTTCATTTTTTCATTGTATTACATTTATTTTAAAATTAGTTGCTTAAATAAAATATTATTTAGTTTTTATATTTCATACGAAATTGTGTTTATTTATTAAAATTATAATAATTTATACGAATGGGTACTATTCAGAATATTATAATATTAAGTAAATAATATGATTATAGGATAACACCAATATTAATACTTAACTATAAATTCTATTCATTGTAGGTAACTAGTTATAAATTTATAAGTTAATTATACTGTCTTATTGTCTCATATTTATACTGCGGTTAATTGGCAAATTGAAAAATATCTATTATCTTAAACTTAATCTATAGTAACAGTTTACAAAATTTGTCCGACTATTGATTTTGAAAAATTAATGCATTAATAATTCCATTACACGTAAATATTTAATTATAATAGAAGATATTATAATATTTCAACTAAAATTGAGTACATTAAAACGTTCAATGGAAACTTTAGACATAGATAAAATATTTAATTAATTAAATATTAAGATTCTCATTATTGTACATTTTTCCCAACCATTTAAGTATGAATGTCCATTTTTAAAAACGCTCCTAAATACGTTTGTTCGAGATAAACCGTTGAAAATATATAAACATCAAGTTAAAAAACAATTTTACTTTATGTTGATCACATAATTCCATAATATGGAGTAAAACTTTCCGATCATCCCACCGTGTATATACGGAATGGATGGATTGATATTTGGAATTTCTTCATCCAAGATCGGACGACGTGATAATATAAATGTTTTTTTTTAAAAAACTAAATTATTATGCCTTGGCCGACAACTTATATATATATATATATATATATATTAATTTTAAATCAGATTTTTTAAAAATTTTATTAATCATAATCATATTATATCTCTCTCTAATATATAAAATCAGATATTTGTTTTAGTAAAATATTCGTAATACACGTGTAGCTAAATACGATTTGTGTTTATTTTTGTTTTGTTTTTAATATTTATCGTAGTCGATTGTGTCTGTGTAATATTATATATTATAAATATCATTTTCTTGGAAATTATATACTAAAATAAACAAAATCCAAAATGCTCTGTAATATACTGTAGTAATACTGTATATTATTTTAATATACTAAAACTCTTTAACTTACTAATAAGTGAATTGAAATCTGCTATTGATGCAGATTTATAAGCTGTAAAGTATGGATTTTTGAAAACAAACTCAATTGTTGCTCCTCCAGAACTAAATACAACATTATAGATGTATTATTATTTAAGAATTATTAATTATCCTATATATACACATACACTTATATTAAAGAGCTTTTTGAAGTTATTTATTAACATAGGATAATTTATAATTATATGTGTTATTTACATACGTAATATTTTCTACCTCTCTATTAAAAAAGTAAAATAAAATAATATTAATATTATACGAATAATATTCAAAAAATGAAATGGTATTAAATATTTAGGCTGTAGGAATATAGTTAATAAAATTTAAGTATATAATTATCCTCTTCAAACTCTTTAAGGACGTTGTTATTCATAATTTTATTTATATGACATGCACAAATAAATGTTCTATATTAAAAAAACGTGTGTTAAAATGTTAAAATATTTACATTATTAAAACAAAATCGAATATTATCGCAAAATACTTTTGCAGAATGTATAATTATGATTAATTTGTTATGAGTCTTAACGTACTTATTATGTAATAATTTAGTAGTTTTCAAGTAGTTCCAGTTGTCATAATGAGAAGATTTTATTACTTCATAGTCAATTATAGAACATGTAGGCAAACAATTGCATTTTGTATTCATTTCCAAAGAATATTCAGTTTCTATTTGTAACAAAAAAAAAATTTTAATTTTATTAATATAAAATAGTATTTATAAACATCACATTGTTAGAAAGAATTTATATTAAATTCAATTTTTTTATTATTATATCATTACTTTCAAAATTCTAATTTTTTTTCTTAAAATAGTCTAAAGAAATAAAATTATATTATAGATAGACTACGGATAATAATTCCCTGTTGTTAAAAAATAAACAAAATAACTGGACTCCTCCATCGTAAAAAAGAATAACTACTAACTATTTATTGCCAAACAAAATTTCCAATATTTGAGAATATTTTTCGTTTGTTCCTCTTTTATTAATACAAAGTATGGCGATAATGTTCATACGTAATTATATTTATAGATGTATAAATATTTTATTTTTTGAAATAATTTTAATGACCTGAATAAAATAAAGAGTACTTTCATGTTTCATATTTTAAAAATAACAATTTACAAATTTGTAAATGGCATTATAATAATATGTGAATATCGCAAGATCGTATTTAGATCTGTGATAATGTTTTTTTTTTTACTATGGCAGAAGTATATTATTGCATTAGTGTTTTATTTAACTTGTTATTAAGCATCCATTATATAAAGAATTACTAAAAAATTAAAACTTATTAACTAAAAATGTTTATTACTTTTTATATTTCTCACACAAATTGCATCTTCCGGCTCGCAAATTTTTCCATCGACTGGAGCTATAACTGATTAATTATAATATGTGTAATTAAATTTAAATATATAATACAATTTTAATAATTATGTTAAGTAGTATACTCTTTAAATTTTTTTGTTGTAAAACTTATACATTTTTCCCTTTGCATAGAATCTAATATAAATTGGTCGTTCTAGTTTACAAAAATTGAGTCATTTATCTAATCGATTTGATAAATTTAATCAATCATCAATATCATCATTGATTCTTTTATGCTGTGCTTATGTGCTACAATAATAGCACAGAACAATAATCGGTTATAATTAATATAAAGACACTGTGAAATGTACTTTAAACTAAAGCTTATACAATACTACTATGAAATTGGTGTATTCAAATTACTTCAAAATATGTATAATAAAATAAGATTTAATAAAATAAAATTACTTACAAGCCGCCTCATACTGAATACAACCGCACGAAGAAATTATTTCGTATGTTATACATTCGTTGAGACAATTTGACTCAGTATACTCTTTAAACATTACTAATTATATATGCTGTTATATATGCTCTAGTTTTTATCGAATAAAATTCAGATGGATTATATATAAATATCTAAAAATACCAATATTAAATTTTGTATATATAGTATTTATAATTTGGATGCAAATTTCAAATCTACATATAAAATATAAAAATTCGTTACTCGCCATAAAATTGTCTTTAGATTTATGTAGGTTTGAACAATTAACAAAATCATCTTTCATTGTATGCAACATCATTCTTAAACGATGATTGTAACTTACTCCACTCGTTCGAAAAGGACTAACAGTTAAGAGAGAATTATGTTTATCATACTTTGGGTATCCGTCGTCTAAATTCCAATTTGATGTTTCATTAATTGCGTACGTAGTATTTTTTAAAAAAAAATTTAAATATCTGAAATAATATATTATAAAGTTTAAAAAAAATATAATATAAAAAAACATTTAATTATTATAAGTGCAATTCGTTGATCAACATTTTCATTAAAATGTCATATATAATTTAGTAATAGACATTTTAACATATTTTTAATACCAGTTTTTATATACTAGTAATAATATATTACTACCATAGACTTGTCAACACAACTCATAACAATTTAAGAGGGATGATCATGGTTAGATAATTATAGACAATATATGAGTATATTATGGTGATGTTTGTTTATTAAACGTTATTAAATACATAAGTATGAAAAAAATTAATTTTAGATGATTATTATTATTATGTAAACCTAAATTATTATACCTAAACATTTAAAATTATAATTATGGAAAGTGTCTAAATAAAAAAAATTGTTTTATTATTTTTTAATATATCTTCAAATAATTCAATTAATTGATTGGTTTACAATTCACGACTTCCCGTGTTAGGTACATTACGTACTTAAAGAAACTTTAACAAAAGTCTTATCAATATAACTCTATATAATATTATTTTGTTTCAATATAATGCATAAGTAGTCATATCATGATATTTATAAAATTAATAACGAACCAAAATATCTTTGTAATATCACATGACTCTCATGATTATTTTAAATAATAAAGGTTTTTTTTAAATATTATTGACATTATATTTGAATTATGATTAATTTTGAAATACCACAAGAAAAATAGACTGCTACAGGGGCGGATACAGCCCATGGTAACATCGGTGTGGCGACCCATGGTAACGAGGGGAGGGGGGCGAACTATAATTTTTTTATGTAAAACATATCATATAGGTATACATTCAGCAATCGCCCCCCCCCTCCATGGGTCCACCACAAGTACAATAAGATATTTTTATTATTTGAAAAGAAGAATGTACATTTTTTAAATTATAAATGTTTGTCCTCAATATTAAAATAATATATTAATAAATAAAAATAAAATATTATCATTACCTTTGATAATATTCATCATTAAAAATTTGACTTAAAGGCATCATATTGAATGTAAAACATAGTCCATAAAAGCCTATTACTGGTTGAATCAATTGGCAGAAATCTTTTATTGTAGTATTTTGCCATTTAATGTTAGATTGAAACAGTTCTGAACAACTGATAGCACATTCCTATAACAAAATATTACCTTATATAATATTAACAAAATGTATTTGAATATTGCTTTATTTATATTGCAATAATAAACAGTTATTCGCATATAATAAATTAAGTACCTATTGTATATTTTAAAAAGTATTTAAATAAAAATAATAGAATACGAAACTTACGCTTATAAATTGCATAAACACCTTATTTTCAAGTTTATTAGTCTTAGGAAGGTAATTTGATATATCCTTATAACAAATGATGTTCTGATATCTTTGAAAATTTTCCCTTAAATAAATTGCAGGATTTTAGAAATTTAGAAATTATAAAATTTGAATATATATATAAATATTCTCTAAGGGGAGTGCTAAGCAATTAGCACTACGGGTTTGGTGAACCCTGAGCTCTGAACTGACCTTAATTGGTTGATTCAAACTAATCCTCCGGGTTGGGGGTTAACAACCCTGTCTAGTAAAAACAACCTTTTTATGAAACCAACAACACCTAAGCCTCGGACAAAATTACGTGATTTCAAGACTGGTTTTTGGAAACGGAATGCTGATTTTAGGATTGCAACATGGAATGTGACAAGTTTGTACAAAATGGGTGCAATCCAAATTTATTTGATGTCCTTAACACTTACAATATTAAAATAGCAGCCATACAGGAAATAATATGGTTGAGAGTAAGCCGACTAACGATTGGAGAGTATACAATATTTTACTTTGAAATGGAGGATACCCATAATTTTGGTAGTGGTTTTGCTCTTCATAAGACATTAGTAGCATACATTAAAGATTTTAATCTAATATTTGAACGAATATCAATAGTAACAATAAATAATGGTCCAATTATAATTTGTATATTAAATGGATATGCACCAACAGAAGTAAAAGATGACAACGTAAAAGATGTCTTCTACCACGAACTGGCCGAAATGTACGAGAGTATCTCTGGAAACGTGATAAAAATTTTATTGAGGAATTTTAATGCGAAGTGTGGACGGAAGAACGTGGTTGATGAAGATCTAAAAACTCTTGGAGTTGAGGATTGAAGAAAGATAATACAAGAGATACTAATGATAGGTAGCGAAGGGTAGTAAATGCGGCAAAAACTCTTAGAGAGTAGTCATGCCAGGGGAAGAATATATATATAATATATATACATATATTTAAAAACATTATATAATATATTAGTTTTATATTTTACACTTAATAAAAAAAAGTTTTAGGTATATCTTAAAGCTTAAACAGTACATTAAGTACTTCAAATTTCATTATTTGTTTTTAATTTACTCAATACAACATGGTAAAAAATACAATTAACTTTATCAGAATTATAGTTCTAGGTCACTATACCAAGTAAACATTCCACATGTATACAAAAATTGCGCATTAGACAAAAATATATTTTAATACTAAACATAATATTTGAAATCTTACCAAGAAGAACTGTTACTATTTTCGTATTTCTCCCAAACCCATTTTCGCAGTTGGTTTGATGGACAGATAGCAATCGCCGGAAAGGGTATTTCTTGAATTCCTGATTCCGTGTTTTCAATAAATGTTACAATTGGTACATCAAACCACATGTCAATTAAAGCTCTAAGTGTGATAATTGTTATCAATATCATACACATAAATGTAAAATGCCAAAAAATTCTAAAACAAAAAATATTTTGATATTTACAAGCCTATTACTTTAAGTAAATATTAAGATATTAGGCCAATAATGGGGAATTTCATTAATCTTTATTGTAGTTGATGATAAAAACTTGATTTAAATAATTCGTAAATTCCTTTAACCCTACTTACATTTTGTACTTGGATCCCAAAATATATTTATAAATTATTATAAACCAAATTCTGTTTGTATATTAGATTCTGAGCGAAGCGAGGAATGAATTGGTTTTATAATAATGTTTTTTTTTATGTCTGAAAGCACGATTTCGAATAAAAATAATGGTCCGATTACCAAGAATAGAAGATGCTTTCGGTAAAAAATTGTATTTTTTTGGCATTTTATTTAGCTCATTTTTCTAATTTCTCAAAAGTTATTCCTTAAACTTCCAAAAATGGCGGAAAATCGGCCAAATAACGGTTTCCGTTATTTTAATTTTTTTTTATTTTATGACAAATAATTATGTTTTGATCGTAAAGACTTGAAACTTTTTTGAGTATTAACATAGATAGTTTACACATGTTTAAACTTTTAGAAAGTTTTATCAGTATAATATATTGTATAATATTGAGTTTGCAACGGATTGATTGATTTTCTGACTAAGTATAGAGCTTCGAAATTTGTTCAAAAAATATTTAATTTTTCTTAGAATTTTGGGTTTATCGGTTTGAAAATTTTATTGAAGCCAACTCATATACTACATAATCTGTTTCCAAAATATTTTTAAAAAATTGAAATTGAATTGTAAGTTACAATTTTTTTTATAAACTTTTAAAGTTATAGTAGAATTGAAAATTACGATTTTCGTTATTTTAATGTTTTTATTTCGTGATAACTAATTGGGTTTTGATCGTAAGGACATGAATTTTTTTTTTGAGTTTTAAAATAGGTAGCTTACATACGTGTAAACTTTTCAAACGGCTAATCAGTATAATAAATTGTATTACATTGAGTTTCGCTCAGAATCGTATTTTCTAATCCAATATCATTAATTTCTCTGAGGGCCGATGGAGGGACGTCCAGAATCGAACTTTTTATAATATATATATATATATATATATATAGGTTTTTAATTAATATAATACCTATATAATATTGATTTTACTTCTTTACTTACTTTTCTATCAGTGATCTTTGTTTCATCAAAAAATATTGCATACAATGTGAAGTGGATATTTTGCAATATTCTTGTAACCAATTGTGTTTAATCATATTTGCGACTGCTAGGTTAACACTTTTTGGGGAAATATGATTCAATTAACACGAACAATGAATTAATTAACGAATTAACACTAATCTAATGATTTGAGTAGAGAAATACGTGTATACCTACTTAGTACTTTTTTGACTTTATTTAGCTTATTTTGAATTTTTCAAAAGTTTTTCTTTGATAGCATAAAAACTACGAAAAATGATACAAGTACAGATACTGTAATATTGACGAACTCAATTTAAAATAATTCATGATAACTAATGCAATTCAGATTAAAGGGTCTTGGACATTTTTTTAAGTATTAAAATAGCTATTTTACATATGAGAAAACATTTTGAAAAACATTTTGTTTTATTGATTTTATGTCTAATTATAGAACTAAGATATTTTTCCAGAAGAGCAATCATTTTATTTTACTAATATTTACTGAATAACATGTGATATTACAATTTGAAATTTTGAGTTTCACTCTTTGAAAATTTTATAAAAACATAATAATATATTACTTAACATAGTAATAATAAATTATTTCATAAATTGGCAGTCCCATTTTTTTTTTTTTTTTTTTAATAAGCATTACAAATTGTAAATTTGAGCGAATTAAAAAAAATATATTATTTATATAGATTTTTCAACTTTTGTGTATTATATAGGTTAGGTTAGCAAAAATATTTTAATATAAAGTACACTAAATTGGAAATTTAACGTATTTTATAAAATATTCCTGAATATGTATTTAAAATTGTTTTTAAAGTCTAAAGATTCGTTTTATTACACCCCTTTAAATTTTAATATTTCTCGAAGATGTAAGATATAACACAATAACATTCCATCACTAACCTAACTTCTCCGAGAATCGAAGGGATGGAGAAGGAATATCTGGTATCAATAACTGCCTACGTTCTCAGCCTTTTGTATTTTTTTCTTTAGATCACATTATAATGTTAAATCCTAGCGTTTGGATTTTGAACAAAAAATAAATAGATGAGTATGTAGCAGAGAATAAAAAAAGTTGTAATTTTACAACTTTATACATTTTTTATCATACTCATCAGTTTATGGTTAAATAAATAAATAAATAAATATACATATATTACATACGAACCCAATCACAGCATCCCGAAACGGTCATTTAACATTTTTCCGTACAACGGTGAATCCAAAAAAATTTGACAGGGATCACATTATTTATATTTTTGTAAAATCTATTTTAAAATGAATATAGAATATAAAAAAATATATTTTTATACAGATTTAAATATTTAATACATAATTATAATTATTAATTATTTAATATATTTATACAATTTATAAGTAACTTCTTGTCTCCTACAATAAAACGCTTTTAAAATATTATAGTAAATTATATTATGTATTTATTTAATTTCTAAATATATAATTACAAAAATTTAAAGCTATCCCAAAATTTATATAGGGTTTCTTGACAGGGGGACACGTCCTCGTGCGTCCCCTCTTTAGATTCGCCACTGTTTCCGCATATCGTATTTAGCCTGTATAGTAATATTGTGTATATGAGTACATTCAACGATATGGTTAAAATAATACTAAAATAATAACCAATACTGTAAAAAATCGAATCTATCTTATGAACAGACTGTAATAAATTTCTTGTGTACAGACTACAGAGTGCAGAAGGAAGAGGATAATTGATTATATATCTAAAAGATTAGTAATAGATTAAAAAATATATAAGAAAAAAGTAAAAAAAAAAACATTTACCTGTGTGTAAACAAATTTAAAAAATAATAAATTTTAGAAATCTTTATAAAATTAAACGAACACATTATGATTGAACATAATTTTTCTTGCGTAACTTAATAACAAAACAGCATATAAACTATAAAACCTATGTAATATTGTAAATTGATCACGTTCAGTTATTTATTTTTAAAATAGTAGCTACCTTTTTTCATACAGTTATTTCGAATAATGATTATTAATATTTATAAAATAATATAATGTACTATCATGCAATATTTTACAAAAACAATATACTTAATATATTTTAATTTTTTTTTTTTTTTTTTTACCTCTAGAGAGTCATTAAATAGGTTGTGATGTTAAATAATGTAAAATTGAAAGTATTTTACTAATCGATAAAACTCAATAGATATTATTTAGAGAGGGAAAAAAATATTATTATGACATATGTGTAGCGTTTGTGAAAATATGAAATATATAACTCCATACTAAATTTTATACTATCTGATGAATGATATAATAGAATAATATTAGGAATAGTCTTATCAAATAATTTGTTAGAAAAAAAGTGTTACATTATCAACAAAATATTCAGAAATTAGCGTAATATCGATGGAAATGGATGTCATTGTATTAAAACTACCTTTTAACTACAAATTTCTATGATGAATAAATATTAAAAGTTTTATAAAACTTAATGTTTTTAATATTGTTCAAAAATATTGCTGTGAATTTGAAAAATTGCTTGAATTATTAAAGGATCAGTATGTGTAATAGTATAATAATGTTTTATTTTTACGTAATATCTGTGTCAATCTTACAGTTGCTTAATTTTGTATATTATGTTTTTTAATCAAACAAACGACGATGATCATTTGACTATAAATATAAATTTTTAAAAAAATTACAAAAATAGACATTAAAATTATAATACATTTAACAAGAATTATTATAAATATAAATAATGGAAAATATTTAATTAAATCGTCTCCAAAGATATTTTAAAAAAAAATTGTATATTTATCGATAGTTACAATATTTTACATGTATAAAGAAAATGTAACGTAATACAATTATCAAGTTTTCAGCTTAGCCTATTTAATATTAAATATTTATGAGTTATAACTTACAACGAAATATTAAAAATACCATATTAAACAATTTAACTAAAAATTTCAAATTTAAAAGCTTATTAAAACAAAATTAGGACTGTCGTTGTTCCCTTTTTTTTTAACAGAGTTCAGAAATATACATAAATAGGTATTATTCTATTATTAAATGTTCAAACTGTTAAACCTAAAATATATATTTATATTAAACATTTTCAATAAAAAATTTAAAAATTACACTTTTGGAAAAATTGCAAAGTTCTATATTAAGACATACAATCAAATTACCAAAAATTCAAAATATATATAAATTACCTAGGTGAATACTCCCTCCCAATTCAACTTTATAAAATTTTTAACTAACCAATAATTGATTGAAATAATAATAAGTCATACGTCGTAAGTAATTAATTAATAATATATTCAACATAATAAATAATAAATGGTTTCAAATTTGTTTGGGTAGAAATTTGTATTGTATAAAAGTCTTTAGTTATGAGTACAGTTACAGTAAAATAACCACAAATAAAAGGGATAAGTTTTAGGTGATATCTTTTAATTGTGTATTAAATATTTAAATTATAACAAGTTGTAATTTATGAACGTAAGGACCTAGATCGGATGTTTTTTTTTTCAAATTTATCGTTGAATTGTATATATTGTTACTTTACAATGATTTTAAATGTTCATCCGTTTAGGCCTTGGTAGTTTTTATAATTCATGAGTGTTTTATACTGGAGTTTAATTAGCTAATAATATGTGTAAGGAAATAATAATATTCTGTAATATTCCCGAAAGAATATGTTTATACATATTTAACACGTCTATTTTTCTTTACTTGGATAAAAATAAATATAAGTCAAATTAATTATAATATATATATATTATATTTGTGTACAATTTAATTATTTAATTTAATAATTATTATAATATGAATATAATACTCATTCCTTGGCCAAAAAAAAAAAAAATAATAACTCATGTGTACGACAACAAAACTCGTAAGTACTGAACAGTATAGTCAGACGTCGATTTTATTGCTTTAACCGATTATTAAACAAGACATCTAGTGATTCTAAATAATATACCACGTTAGTTTAGTCGTAAACACCGTTAATTATAATTTGGTTTGTATATTTTAACATAATTATTGTTCGATAATTTTATGTGAGTAGCTACTAAGTTATTAATATAAAAATCACATTAACGTGTAAATATCTTAATAAATCATTTAAAATTTAAATTACGCATCAAAAAATAACCCAAAAACACTAAAGGTCCCTAATAAACTAAAAAAATTACATACATGCAATATTTATCAAAAAATGTAAAATAAACTTTATTGTTCTCATTTAAAAGTAAGTGCATGAAACGAATTTACGACAATACGAACATCGCACAGCACGCTTTAGAAAACAATGCAAAATGCAACGAAATTCCAACACTAATCATTAGTCATTTGATTAAATGTATAACTTATGAAATGATCAAGTGTCACAATAAAGGATTACTAGTCTGGAAATAATAAAAATTGAATTTAAAAAAATATATATTTATATATTTAAATATTTCAAATACGCTTCAGAGTATAAAACAAAATATAAATGCAAATTAGTCCGCTGCATAATCTTGTAGTAACAAATCGTGATAATCAACAGCTAATAACTCGTTAGCAACGAGCACCCAAACATCGTTTCTATAATTATTTTATACATTAAATTTCTGGTATAATTTTTTCACAAATACATTGATTCAAAAGCAGTTACCTATCTCTCTTAGTCAAATGAATACATGAATAAATTAATATCATACACACAACTTTTGTGGAAGAATTAAACATTTTTGGATGTACATTATACATGTTATTTATAATTTAACAACTCTAATCGTGTGTCATTAATTAACATTTAGTTTTTTATATGGTAAATAGTAAAATAGTTTATAATTATTGATCATTTAAATAAATGTAAAAGAAATAACCCTATGTAAGTATGTTTCTTCATAGTTTTACCTATACGAAATAATAAAATTTAAATTAACGGAAACCGTAGCTTTGCCGATTTTCCACCATTTATTGATAGTCTTTCTTCTCCCAAAAGAAAACTTTTGAAAAATTCAAAAAATGAGCTAAATAAAGTACCAACTAAATGAAATTTGGTATGGAAAAGGTACGCTATTTGTGGTAATCAGATCATTATTTCTACTCTAAAAAATGTTTTAATACATCAAAAAAAAAAAAAAAAACATCTTTGTTAAACCAGACCAATACATTCGTTGCTTCACTTAGAATCAAAAATATAAAATGACAGTTAATTAAATTTCCTAATATATATATTTTTTTGTTTTAATACCTAATAGTATTATATAAGATAATGTTATATAATAAATCATAATTATCATAACCATTCGATAGCTTTTTGCGTTTCAAGTAATTTTTAATAACGCTTATTAGTTTTAAATATTAATATATGAGTTATGTGATGGACTGTCATGCGATAATTTTGATACAAAATAACATATTTATAGGTCAGGCCTCTAGAGAATTTGTATGCATATCTGTTAGTAATATTGTAAGTGAATGTAAAATAGAAGTATTCCATTAAATTTATGTATTTTCCATTTTCGTCTAAAATGAGCAAAGTCATGAAGTAAGTTCTGTTGTGTCCCAAATTTATTCGCACCAACAAAATTACACCAATTTGTGTAACTTTATATTTGTATATGGGAGTCATATTTATTTCATATTAAAATATGTTTGATTTCTGTATGAAATTAAAAATTGAAAATTAGGATATTATTATTATTTGGATTACTATAGAATTTCCATTAGATGTGAATGTAGTTACAGACATTTCCTCTTTAGACAGGAAATCAGTAGATTTGAACAATGCACATCTATTATTGGATGAAGAAAAAAAAATTTACAAATTTTAAAACCTTTTTTAATTTTTAAATAATATTGTTATATTTGTAATATTATATATTATTAATAATTAATTTATTAGTTTATAAGTTAGAATAAAAAAGGATGATATATTCGGACACATATTATGCTATGTAAAAGTAGAGTTCACCATTGTGAAATGGTACAAAATTTTTATTAAATATTTGGAAATTGGATAAATACAAGCAATTTTTTTTTTTAATTTCGTAAATATTAATAAAAATAAACTTTATGAGCATAAAAGACTATAAGACTATAATAGTAATAGTAGTAATACATTAATTTAATTTATTTAAATTTTTCATTTTACATAAAAAGTTTATTATTTTAAAAAAAAAAAATGTAAATAATATACTTATACTTATATGCATATGTATACTAATATGTTTATTGTTTATAATGCATATTTTAAAATAATAATGTTATAAAAAATAGGTACCAGATAGATCAAACTACTTAATTAATTTTATATATATTTTCTTTTTTAGGTTTATAACTCTTATACTTTTACTTATACGTATAAGTTATATATAAATATAATTTAGTATAAATTGGGTAATATTTTAGTGCTAAATGAAACTAACCACTTGTGCCTTTGTATTGGAATCCTAGTTTTTTTAATATCAAAATAACATGCAATTTGAGTCAACAAAATAAAAATATTATATTATTGGTACCTACTTATTATGAGGTTATTATGATTAATAGTGATTGGATATATTAACAACAATAATTATTTTGATGAATGGTCCGCAACTTATAGACACTTAACATTTTCATTTTCTTTTGAAATTTCAAAATTTTGAGTTATGAAATATACGAATGTTGAATAGGAATATGGTTTTCATTTTGGATAAGTATAATAAGTAGGTATAATTAATGTACAAAAAATATTATTTAAGTATTTATTTTTACATTAAAGATATTATTCTAAGAACTAATTGATAAAACCTAAGTATTAAAGTAATAAACAATAACAACTATCTATATTATATTGTAGTTTCTCAAACTATTTCCACACTTAACAAACATCTGGAGAAACATATTGATTGTAGGACGTACATAGAAAGTTTGTTAAACATTTTTTAAAATTATTCAATCGCTTAAATGAGTTCCAGGGGGGCCATTGAAATGGAAAATGGAAGTTTTTTCTATGCTTGACAATACATTTGTGACCATATCACAAACACAGGAAGTCACTTTCTGCTTTATCACCTTTAGATTAAAAAAAAAAAATTAAGAAATAATAAAAGAAGATTTTAAATTATTTTAAATTTATATAAGATGTTTATTTAGTATTTTTTTGCAATAATGCCAAGTATAGATTTTAAATATTTAATTAGTTTAATTTTTAAATATTTTTATTGCTAATAACTTTATAAGTATCAATACGGTATAATTTACCGATATTATAAATAAAGAATATTGTGTCTATGTGTATATTTAGAAATCATTTAAAATAAATTTATTTACTTTACTTTAATTACTTTATAAAGTTACTTGTAGGTACATCGACATATTCAGCAATTTACAATTTTCGTTTAAACATTTTTATTTGGATTATTAATATTAATTTTTTTTAGAAACACGTCTACATAAACCAAACGTTCGACAAATGTTTGCCAGATATTTCGAATATTCGATGAAAGTTTGACGAACTTATGACAGACATTTATTAAATGTTTATTAGGTGTGGACGCAGCTTTAGAATATGGTTGGTACTAAAATAAATTTCAAACAGCGTATGATAAATAATATTATGTGACTATTATAACTATAAACAATTATCAAAAGATAAGTATATTAATATTACACAATGACCATAAACATTACAAATCATAACAAAAAAACAGAGACGCATTTATTTTAATTATTCAAAACATGTTAATAAATCTATTAAAATATATTTTTATATATTGTTTATTTGAATTAGGTACATAAACTTTGAAGTACAGTCAAATTTTTTTTTAAAAAAATGAATAACACTTCTTAATAAAAATATTATTTTACTAAAATTCTGGTTCAATAACAAACTAACAACTAACAATAATATTAATTTTATTGTTTGTAGGTTGGTAAGCACATAAAACATTTTTATAATTATTAAATTATAAATACATATAGATATACAGGATATCCTAGGAACTACGTTACGGGATTGTACAAAGTGAAAATACGATATTTTCGTGGTTACGAGTCTGGGAACCTTAATGTAGCATACTGAAGTTTTATTTAAGTATAATTATAAAATTTTTCACCCACGCAATTTGCGCATGCGCAATGAAACTTTCGAATGTTAAATGGTAATACCAATTTTTTTTTACATATTCATTTTTATGTATTTTTCTAAACATTTTTTGATCAGATTTTTTTAATTCTACGTCCAAAATTAGCCGAATTATAGAGTCTTAAAATTTTATATAAAATGCCTAAAATATGATTTTTTCTTGATTTTGATAAATGGAAAATTCCAATATTTTGATAGTTTTATGCCCGGAAACCTTAATGTAGCCAATTAAAACTTTGTTTTAATATAATAATACAATTTTCTTCCCCAACATTTAAAATATTGGAAATTTCCATTTATCAAAAAGAATTATATTTTAGCCATTTTATTTTAAGTATTAACCTTGCACAACCTATAAAGTAGTTACTAGGACACCCAGTATATATATATTCAATATAAACCATATACGACAGTAAAGCAATAATATATATATAATTTATAATATCAATGTGTTTTTAATTAATATTAATACTCCTGAATGAACATGTCTATAGGATGTATTAGATACAAATAGGAATACCTAATTTAATATTTGTACTTTTAAGCCTAAAAAAATCAAAAATTATTTTAATATATTATTTTACAATATACTTTTACTAGCATATTTATTCATTAAACAAAATTTAAAATAACCAATTCCATGTATTTTGTTCAAAATTCTACCTAAATAGGTAATATTACTTTCAGTTTTCACTTAAATGTATAAAATGGGTTCTAATGGTGCCTTACAATATATTCATGACGTGACATATACTCGTATTTTTGGATGAGAATTTTATATGTAACCTTTTATAAAATTTAGAAGTATTCTATTTTGTAAAATATTTTACGAAGTAATGTTTTGCAATTATAATGACTACATAAACTATTTCAAATAAACTGTATATATTGAATCCTAAATATAAACCTAAACATCCTCCAATTATACCTGTAATAAAATAATAAATTAGGACATTTTCATATAATTGCAATAATTTCAAGATGAATTAACAAAACAAAAAATATATTTTTAGACATTTATTACACCAATTTCAATAAACCAGTTCTAAATGTTAAAGTTACAATTTTGTATTTGTAAATTAATATTAATTTATTAACTGGTTCTTTCCAATTGAGTTTAAATATAAGACTCAACATTTTTACAGATCAGTTTTTTTTATTTCATTAAAATATTATTTAAGCTAACAATTTTTTTTCTCTCACAATTTTGTATTTGTTAATAAAATTACATAATAAATTCCGTGAAATATCTCTCAAAGTTTCAAAATAATAAAATGCATGTTTTTTTTTTCAGAACTAATTACAAGTAACATATGACTAATTATTATTTATAGCATAATTGAAGTATAAAATTAATTTAAGTTGCTTCCTTCTCCTTTCCCGCATAAATGTAATAAAATCAAAATATAATTTTCAACAACTAAAAAGTGTTAAGTTATACATTTATATAAATACGCATTACGAGAGTTTTGAAGTTATAAAAAATTCTTTGAAATCGTTAATTAAATGCATACAAATATGTTTTTTATAGGTTAGTACTATATATATATATATGTATATGTATTATTTATAATAATTGAAAACTTACTGATGTACTGATTTACACTGAAAATTGTCTTAGCTTTATAAGCCATAAAACGAGGACTTTTAAACACAATATCAACCATAGCTCCTGTAGAACTGAAAACAAAATAAAAACAAGAAATACATTGTTTATTATATATTTTGCTCGTGTATTATTATTGTACTCATTTCTTTCTAAATTGGTTTTTTTCAAATAAGACCAATCATCATAAGACGACGATTCTGTAATCATATAACGAATATCGGAACATGACGGCCAACATTTGCACCTTTTTTCTAAATCATTCATTATTGATTGTTCTACAGGAAAAAATAAATATAAATTATAATCAAAATCAAAATCAAAATTCTAGGATAATAAATAAAATTATGATAATTAATATCGTATATAAAATATACTCATTGATGATATGATGCAATTCTTCTTTGCCAAACCGCATATTTTAACATTCTTGGGCATAGCTAAATAAAATCGATAATTTCATTTTTCATCAAAATGACAAAATCAATTACAAATAATACTGAAGTAAAAATGTTTTACTAACGAATTGCATCGAGGCCAACGCAACCGCACTTGGCTAGTGTATTATTAATGTAACATTCTTTTCTACAATTTATCCAAGTATATTTTCGGAATATTTTTAATTTCCTTTCATTGTTTAAATAACATTTTCTAATGTCTGGTGAGCGTGATCTTAAATCCGAGGAAATATGTTCAACATAAGGGGTAACTTGAATATGTACATGGCTGTTTACTTGTATCAGTGATTTAGTAGTAAATGACCAAGGCAATTCTGCCGGATTGTTAAAATCAATCTGTAATTAGTTTAAACGATAATAGGTATAATTATCGTACTAAATTTCGGGTGCCTATTAAAATTAAATTACTTATTATAGATTTTATTTTATTTTATTTTATTTGTGATAGGTAATTTAATAGTTATCGTAGTTCAAATTATATGAATAATTGTAACTAAAACAATTAAACATAAATAAAGTGTATTATACATACCAAGAAACCTCCTTGAAAAATAGTCGAACAACTTTTAAATTTATTTGAACTCAAATATAACATCATACTAAAGCGATTGTTATAACCTACACCGTTTATTCGAGCAGGAACTACATCTAAAAGCATTTTTTCTTGTACAGTATTTGAGTATCCATCGTCTATATTCCATTTTGATATTTTAGTATTATCATACGTCATTGTTTTCAAAAAAAAATCTTTGTATCTAAAACAAAAAATGAACTCTAAAATTTAACATAGATATGCATAATTGAAATATTATAAGACTATACAAATATTTTTGAAGTTAAACGAAAACAATAAAAAGTAAATCTATAATTCCTATTGAATATCGTGTTTCTAATACTTTTATACAAATACGAATTTTAAAAAGAATTTGACAATTACGTTTTATATTAAAATTGATATCTTACAACTCATAATAATCTTCGTTAAACATTTCATATGCTGGAATCATATTAAAAACATAACAAACTCCCAATATGGTCGGTATTAGTTGAACATAACGACAAAAATTTGGTAGCGATATATCTTTCCAAGTTGTATTTGTTTTAAATAATTCTGAGCAGCTTATAGGACAGTTCTATTAACAATAATACAATTTGTAGAAAATATAATAAATCTTTTTTAATGCTTTTTTTAATATATGTACACTAATGTTTGTTGAAACATAATATAATTAACTTAATAATATTTTCAACTTTGTTTAAAGTTTAAAATAACGTTAAAAATGTACTTACATTTGCAAACATTTTTATCGTTTCTTGATCAAAGTATTCAATTAAATCATTATTAATATGCTCTCCGTAACGATGGAAAAAACAAATGTTGTTATAATATTGTTGTAATTTTGCCCTAATTAAAAATGTTTACTAATTAAAACATAATACATAAATTAAATGTATTTAAAAGTCCAAGGTGTATTTTCTAATTAAATCTTTTCAGTAAGTACTTTTAAGTTATTGTAATCACTAATTTCATTAAAATATTTAAAATGTGTTTAAAATTATTACTGTACTGAAAATATTTAATACATTTTACACAGTTAGATCTTAGTAATTCATTTCTGTTTAACAGTTTAGTATGTAAATTAAATTTACAGATATAATGTGTTGTTTATGTTTAAATCCCAATTCGATTTCCTTAATTGATCTTTCGAACAAATGGTAATTGACGGAAACGGAATATCTTGTATCGGATATTCATTATTCTCAATAAATCTTACTGTAGGACTGTCCAACCACATATACGACAAATAAACTATTACGAAACCACATGTAAAATATACAATAATAAATACCAAAACCCAAAATAACCTAAAAAAGATATGAAAACATTATTAAAAAAGTTATAAATCATTATTTTTTGTTAACCATTTCTTTAGTTTTTAATATAATATAATATTATCTTTAATATTTATTACAATTATAATGTACGAATATAAATACAGTTACATAAACACAAGACATTTTAGAAATTATTGCTTTATATGTTATTTTTAATAATTACCTAATAAATATTTTATATAATTCTCATAAAAATTTACTACATTATAGAAATTAATTAATTCAGATAATTATTAAATACGACAATCTAATTATCAAAAATTCGTGTACTATTTATATAATTAAAATATCATAATTTATACGTTTTTTTATTATGCTAAAATAAAAATATTATAGGTATCGAAGTAATTCCATAAAATAAAAGAAACTAAAACAATAAAAAAACTATAATTTAATAATATGTATAATATATACATATTGATATTAAAATGCCGTATTTTTAGTTATTTTTTGAGATGGGGTTTAATTATAAAATAATATATTTTAGACTATGTAATTGGCCCATTACAATAATAAAATATGAATTTAATGTAGCTATACATTTTATAGTTTAAATTCAACAATGCTGAAAGTGATAACACCCTTACACCACCATAAATACGCTACTGTTGACATACAAGTGGTCCCACCAGGATTTGTTCGATTCAATAGATATCTATATTATTTTTATCTATTACATATAACCGAAACTAATAATCTATATTTGATAATTACTTGTATATAAGATGGTCTAATTTTTATTTTTTTTTGCTTTATATAAATCTAAAATTTAAGATAAAGAATGTTTACTTCCATTAATTTTTAAGAGCTACTTTGTTAAAATATGAAATTTGTATTATTATAAGAGTATTTATGGACTTATCTGCATAAAAAATTAAAAGTCCATAATTATTAACTACATAAATCTTAAAACCAAATAAAAAATGGTAGAAATGTTAAATTTTATGCCAATTTTTTTTTATATAAAAATAATGAAAAATACAATTTAAATTTGATGTTGATTTTAAATCAACAAAAAAAAAGTGTATAGGCCGATTTTAGGTGTTCCTTCTTCGTCACTTCGGTCCTCGGAAAAATTAGTAGTTTATCATAATTAAAATTTGAATGCAATGATACTGCATTAGAAAATACGATTCTGAGCGAAACTCAATATAATAAAATATATTATACTGATAGGTTGTTTCATAAGTTTACCACGTGTAAACTTACTATGAGAAAACTCAAAACAAATTTAAAGTACCAATGTTCAAAATTGCATTAGTTATCATGAAAAACCTAAAATCAAGTTTATCAAAATTGTAAATTTTTGGTAGTTTTTCTTCTCACAAGGAAAAAACTTTTGGTAAATTCGAAAAATGAGTTAAATAAAGTATAATATATAAGTAAACTAGACGCATTTTGCTACGGAAAGCATACCCTATTTGTGGTAATCGGACCATGAGAAAAAATTGTGCTTTCAGACATGAAAAAAAAACATCTTTGTAAAACCAATACATTCCTCGCTTCGTTCAGAATCTAAAACATGAATTTAATTAAATATGACTTCTATCCTATATAAACTGTAATTGTAATTTTAAAAAATCGAACATCAAAAATATCTATATAAAATAAGTAAAAATTTATTAAGGATGAACAAAGCATAAAATGTTAAATACGTATTATATTTTGTATTAACATTTATTTGTTTTTTAAGTTTATATCTACTTAACATATTTAAAAATTCTGTATTAATATTTTAAGGTACCTTTCAATCAATAGTCTATTCTTTTGTATCAAACATTGGAATCCGTGTAATGAGGTATTTTCAAAAAAATAACTTATGTAATTCTCATTGGGCATCGTGAATAAATTAGTTTAATCGACCAATAAACTATAACAAAATAATTTATATAATGTTATAGAAAATTTAATATTGTTTAAATCTTATAACATATTAATACATCTTAATACACATAGGGTCATTCTATCAACTGTCAATTAAAGGAATTTAAACTCCTGTTAATGTTTATCCTTGATTAAACTATACAATTTTTATTTTATAATCGCTTGGTTAAATTTTAACCGGGCATTAACTATAGTTTAAGTTAACTAACATAATATTATGGTCAGTTAAGGGCTTTAATTCAAGATTTAGTTCAATATTATCTACAAATATATTATTTTATTACCCGTTAATTAATTATAAAAGATTGACAGGTAATAATTTTATGTATTTTTTACTATTTGGATTATTTCTTTTACCAAAAAATTATTTTACTAAATAAAAATATAGTCAAAAGTAATAAGTTAAAATAATTTTTTTTTAACTATTTCAATGTAAGTACATATCTTTGGTACCAATTTAATTTTTAAATATTTAACTTATTTTAATTAAAAAATATTAATTCTAGCGGGTATAGGTAATATAATTATATAGTAACAAATAATATTAGTTATTATACGGTAATGAATAAATTGAGTTTTTCAATTATATATACCAACATTTTAACAAACTACGAAGACCTTATAAATTGTAAATAAGAACCGACAACGATGACAATGATGACAATTATTCGATAAATTCCGTTGGAATAAGAAAACTTTTCAAAATAGAATTAAAAATTATAAATGGTTTAACAAGAAGTATCAACTGTTACTCGAAGAATCGCACTAGATACTGCAGAATAACATATATTATTAACACAGAAATTTTAAGACTCATATTTAATAAATGTTGGTAAATTATTTGGTATACATTACTTAGAGCCGGCTTTAGGCAGAGACCAGTGGGGCCCCTGACCCAAGCCTCGAATTATGATGAAATCATACATTATTTTATATTATAATTTTTAAAAAATATTTTCATTATAACAAAAAAATTGTCGACTGAAAAATCAGAATTACCGCCTGCCAACTTGCAAATAAGAAAAAAAAAGATCTTAACTATAATCCTCGCCTAAAAAAAATTGCCCTGGGCTTCGCTCCACCCTAAGGCCAGCTCTGATATTACTTAATTACATAAAATATAATAAAAAATATAAATATTACTTTAGTGAATTCGGACCACAATTTATTAAAATGCCTAAAGTAACGCTTATGACCTTTCTAAACTTCAAAACTGATTTCTTTTTAAACTGAATTTCCACAATATATTATATACATCTCATATTTCAACCTCAACGGTTTTTCACTCCTATATCTTTAACATTTGATATTTGTTTAATTTATTATTAAAATTAATGTTTTTTCTGAATTACACAAAATCTACAATTTATGAAAACCACAAAAGTCAAATAAAACATAATAAGTTTGGTATAAATACTTCAAAAGGAGCTATATATTGATTAATATATTTCCTGGAATGCCGTTTATACTTGTAATACCGAAACGTTGAAAATTATTCTACTGTAAAAAATAAATTACAAATTAAAATATAGGTAAAAATAAAATATACAGTAATATTTAAGTAATAGATAACATAAAACTATTCAAATTCTTATCAGACTTCATTTATACCTTTATATCTAGGATTTTTAATATATAATTCGTGAAATCTGAAGCAAATAGTTATTACTAATTTTCATACATTAAACAAAAATAAAAAAATAATCATTTTAGTAAATAATAAATAAATCACTAGAAAACCACATAGGCGTGATGAGGGGGTACTTATCGAGAGGCTAAAACCCCCAAAACAAGCCACCCAAATTGATTTAAGTAACTAATAATAAATACTATATTATTATATTAGGGGGCTAATAATTATTATCTCCTTACAATTAAAATAAAGTAAATTTTAATATAATAATATTATTATACATAGGTATGTTAAAATATGTTAAATTACTTATTTGAAAATAATATAATAAAAGTAAAAAGCAAAATGTACGATTAAATAACCTAATGAATCTAACTATAAGAATTACAATATAACATAATGTGAATAAAATTATCGATGAACTCGATCATTTGAATTATCAATTTAAATTAAATATAAATAAAATTTACCTAGTATTTGTTGAAACAAAACATATTATAAAGTGGTAGTTTAAAAATATATTTATACATTATAATAATATTACAGTAGGTCCAAATTATAATTTTTATTATACCTTATTTTTTATGACGTTAATATTACTATCTACGATACATAAAATTATAATGAGTATTTGGGTACAATATTTTAAGTTTATCAAATAAATAACTACTTTAAATGATGGATATACCACGTTAAATTGTATTATTCAATGTTGAACAAATATGAAAGTCATAACTTAATATCCAACAGGATATATAGCAAAATACTAAATCAAGATTCCATGATTACATAGACATGTCTTAATTGAACAATTTTCAAAAAACAGTTTTTAAAAATGTTCACGTTTAAATAGAGAAAAACAATATCTGTATCATAAAGTTTTTATTTTTACAATAATTAATAGTTATTAGTTTTAATTTAAATTTAGATTATTGAATTGAAAAAATAAAAAATGATGATCTAGACTTACACCTAGATCATCTGTTTAAATATGAAAATTATTTTTTAATATTCTATAAATTCTTTATCGAGGTATATTTTTCAAAAATAAATTTGACATTATCTCCGTACCTACCAATTACTTATTTTAAGATCTATAGACCAGTTTTACATTTCATCTCTAGTAAACCTTGGTTCTGGATATACTTTTTAGTAGATCGATGATAATTAAATTTTTAGGCATATTGTCTCTTGTTTTATATTTAATATGATTATGCTTGATCGAGAATCGATGTGTAATAATTATTAAATTAAAATATTAAGTAGTAATATACTATGTTTTTCATATGGCATGTGAATGTGTGATAGGTACACAGTTAACACACGACAAATGACACACAAATTATTGAGTTTTTTACATATTATTTTCATGAATTTATTATTACGTTGTCGCTCGTCATATCACTCATACAATATACCATAATTGTTGTTCTAATAATAGAATAGCACATAGATGTAGTATTTAATAGTATAATATAATATTTATCGTATTTATATAGAAACACATTAATTTGAAATTAAATTTTCCATAATATAATAACATGATTGAATGACGCAACACGCAATAATAAAAACAAAGTCAATACTAAAATATATAAATATACTTATATGGACGATATATTCAATTTATAAACAAATAAAGTTTGAACTATACTTGGACTTTGAAACAATTCGATATATATAAATAATAATTCGATTTTAAATAAACTTATTTTCTATGGTCGTATTAGTACAATATTATAAATCTCTGATATTTAATTGTTTTTAAAGTAGTAGTAGTAGTAGTAGTAGTAGTAGTGCTTTTAGTTATATTAAAATATTATGTCGGTTCTACACAGAAAAGGAAAACAAAACAAAAACAAAAGATTTTTCCAAACTGTATATAGTTTATATTTTTATACAAGAATAGACCATAGAATAATAATTATAATAATTAGTCAATTACGTAATTTTAAGTGGGGTTGATAATTAAGGAAGGGAGGCGAGGCATTGATGAATTAATTTTTCGCCCATTGGACTGAAATTTTTCAAAACATGAATACTTTGTTTAAAAAATAAAATTCGATATTGTCGACAAAATAAATTAATAAAACGAAGTTTATATTTTGTTTTGTTTTCTGTGTGGATCTAGCATTAATATAATTTCATATGTGACCATACAAGATATAAATGGTTCTAGGTCACTTTGTACGGTCAAAAAGTTTTATAGGTTTTACAGGTAATAAATATTATGCACAAAGGTAATATTGTTATTAAATCTAAATTATTATATTAAATTATTTCACATTTTTTAAAAATTACATAATATAAAAGAAATTTAATTTAAAAATTCATAATTAGTTTTTTTTTCGTTTTTCCATGCGTGTTACATAAATGTAATAATTTTTTTCCATGTTATTGACTTTAAATTTTTGTTTTTTACAGATTCGTCATCGCAGTTGTGTTATTAAATTTTATTTCAACGATCGTACTTTTATATTAAATCGCTTAATTTCGATATTTAACTCTGGTATGTATTTCCAAACTATTTATATATAACAATATTGCCAATATAATATTACCTATGTACATATTATTTATTACCTATAAAACTTATAAAAGTTTTTAACCGTACAAAGTGTCCGCGTTCTGCAATCTGCATTTTTACACGGCCGTACAAAGTGTGCGCGTTTGGCATTTTAAACTATAGACCGTATAAAGTGACCGTTTACCTATATAAATGTATCTTATTAGGAAACTTGTATTATAAATGTATAATAGTTTATAAATTAAAGTAATAATTCTAATCACACATAAGTTTTCTCTCAAATTATACAATTCTTAAATCGTTACAACATTGTCAGTTAAATTACTTATATTATAAATTTTGATACGTTTTCTTAACAAATTATATTACAATAGTCTTTTAAACGTTTTCCTAAGATTAATTTTAATTAACATGAATATTTTATAATATTTTGAATGTTCATGTTAATTTATTATTATGACAAATGACAATATAATATTTGTTGTTAAAAATAATATATATTGTCCATTATTTCTTGAGTTATTGTAAAATAACGAAAACGATTATAATATAAGTTTATTATGATATTTGATGTGTTATTTTTGGATAGTTTTTCAGAAAACTATTAGAAATATAAAAAAATGATACAATACAATTAATACAATTTGCAAATTTAGGTTTATAATTAAAATAATTTACATAAAGTAAACAAATAATAATTAAAATTAAATAAAAATCTGTTTGAAGATCGTTAGTTACAATTTTTATAATAAGCATTTTAAAATTACATTTTGAGTAAAATTAACATATGAATATTGTACGGTTTTTTATTATAAAATTATCTACCCATACAAATTTTAATTACTCTAAACTATTTCATAACGTTTTAAGACCGAAAGAACATTTTACATTCTTCATATTTTCATAAATTTAAAATATTGAAACGTTTATGATTAATTTTAGTCTAAATATAAAAATGTCAAAATGTATAAAATTATGTTTGAAATACGTATATTATACTTGTATAAAAAATGCATAAAATACCTAATTAATAAATAATTAGTTTTCATAAAACATCCAACTTAGCTCATTCTTAATAATAATACTAGTATATTATAATAGTTTGGTTAGAACGAGACTATTCTCTCCGTTAACTGAAAGGACGAATTAGAGATTTCCACCACATTTATCTTGTCGGAATTTGTTTACCTGATTATTATTATTTAACATTACTAAATAATTTACATTATAAAACGTATACCCGGTGGTGTTTTAGAGAGTATACGCGGGTATACAGCGTATACCCTTCAAAAATTTAATTATTTAGCGTATACCCCCGAAAAAAAGAAAAATACGTATACTCCTTACCCCCGTGTGTCAATTAAAAATATAATATATATTAATGCTAATAATAATTATTATTTATTTTAACATTATTTTAACATTCAACGAAAAAGTTAGTAACTCCATTTTGTCAATTGTTCAGGAGGAGCAGAATAAAATTTAAAGTTAATTTCTTATTCTATTTTTATTTTTTATTTTAATAATATTTTATTATCTCTGTAGAATAGATAGAAATACAATTATTTTCGTGGTCAATAAAGAATAAAAACCTTTATCAAAATACAGTGTTAAAAGTCGTAAGTCAAAAACGAAAAAAATTGAGTTACTATCTTTCTCGTTGGATGTGTCAATATGCCTATGCGAAAGGTCAAAATCTTATAAATGCGTTTTATAATAGTATAGAAAATAAATTTAACTGACACTGTCACACTGATGTTGAACCCCGAATCTACAAACGCGAGAGTGTAATGTTAATTCTATAAACAGTATAATAAACTATTATTTTAAATTTGTAATTTCCGAAGATAATACTATAATAGGTATGTATTAATCTGTTTACGAAGTGATTAAATACTTTTTCCCACCTGTATCTGTATCTATATCTTTTTTATTATGTTATAAAAGGTATTTTAAAAATATTTGTGGGTTAAGCCACCCCTAATTATTCCAGTGAGGTTATGAATCATTTTAGGGGTGTTTACCTCTACCCCTCTCCTAGTTGCGTAAATTATGTCGTATACCCCAGAAATATGTTAGCAAAACATCACTGTGTATACCTACAACTTGCAAGTCATTATTAATTAAAGTATTAATATAATTTTTTTTTATTTAAAACAATAGATATGTGTATCTTATAGTTATATTAATTATTTTTAAAAAAATATAATATCACTTACTCAATATTTGGTTTATATGTATTTTCTAAGTACAGAAATTAACTTAATTTGAAATTTGCATATTTTGTTTTATTTTTCGGTTTATTTATTTCTTTGATACGACTAAAACCTCATTATAATATAATATCATCAAATAAAACAATTGATATGGATATACATACTAACTGTCTATTTTCAATTATTATTTGTATTATATTCACTTCAAAATGATTAAAACACAAATAAATATTTAATTCACAAAGGGTAATATTAATGCTATTAGTTATAAATAATTGTTCGTCCCTAGTGAATAATTATTTTATTATTATTATGAAACTTTATAATTTAATCATATACGAGTATAAATAATGTGTTTATAGTATAAATGTATGATTAAATCATTTTAATGTTCAATACATGAAGCTTACCTACAGCATTATATTATACTTGTCTTAAATTATATAAAATGTTCTAGAAAAATGACAAAATAATGTTTCTAAAAATTAAATGTATAATTTACATACTTTCATAATGAATTAACATTTTTATTATAAATTTATAATAATAATTCATTATTTTAGATTATGAGTAAAACAAAGAATCAATTTTACACCGTAAATAATTTACGCCAAAATTAAATCATGTTGGTAAGCAAAACATGTACAAATTTTTATGTCATAAGATAATAAAATTCATATTAAAAGTCACATACCAAAGTATATTTTAAATTATTCTGTAATAGTTCTACAATTAGTATTGTAAAATATATATTTTAAAATAAACTAAGTAGGTACTCGTATCTACTTGTTTAAATTATATTGTTTATAATTATTCCTATATATAATATAAGGTATATTAAACACATATTATACCTATTAATATATATATATATATAACATAATAACTTAAATTTGTTTTTAATGTTTTTTATAAATAATATAATCAATTAAAATGTTTATAGATCATAAAACATATTAAGGCAAAACGTTTATTAAATCCAATTATTTTATAAATTTATTAAAGTAGATATGGAGAATAACAAGTTGACAGATTCCTATATTGTTAGTAAGTATATCTAAACAGTAGATGTAGTGATGTATTGGTAAATAATGTCTTGAGTATTTGCCATATTTTTCTCAAAATTACTTTAAAAAAGAAAACATTACTTGAAATGATTATCGTAACATCAATTTATTTTTATATTTTTAGTCAAAAATAGTTTTTATCCTTAAAAATAACTATAAATAAATTATAATTAAAACTCTACACTTTATTTTTATTAATTATTAGAATTTATTTTGTTTTAACAATTTTTAATTTTAAATCGTAGAGGTAATAATATATAGCACATTTATTTTCATTAATAAAATACACTTAATATTAAAATTATATAAATTTATTGTCATTAAATGTACAATAAATTTATAAATTATAAAATATTATGGCCGTATACTTATAAAATAATCATTTATATTGCGTATATGCACTTTTATATAAATATTGTTATGATTATACACCGTATAATCCCGTATACGCTCCAATACATAAACAATTTATGAAAACATAATGTACAATACGTTACAATTTAACATTAACACTTATATTAATATAATAATGATATATATATAGGCATACGTATTATTTAAATATTTTAAAACCCGGTCTTATTATAACAAATTTTTGACAACAGTATGATGCTATTTAACATTTCAACGATTTATTTTGTGAGATTGTTGTTCTGTGGCCTTACAAAATTAGAAGATTTTCTTAATTTCGCCTCAATCCAAGACTCGAAAACCGGAGCTCAAAGGATTTTTTTTTTTTTTATTAGTAGAATATTTTATATTACAATGATTTTATTACATAATTACATTATGTTTATATATATATTACGTTACCAACAATTGTGATTGTTATTTATAATACAGCATATACCCGCGGCTGAAAAGCCGGGGTCAAAAGATATTAATTTATTACATAACTTTTATATAAAACAATAAAATTCATAAAAATATCATCCAAAATGACGCGGACATCTGTGTTCGAGGCGAGTCCAAACGAGATGTTTTCCATGTAACTCTTCACTAGTTGCTGATTAACTTAATTAGCTTGACATGCAATGCATGGATCCAGGATATAATTCCAACAAATGGTACAATTATCGACATTAATGTGATAAACGTTTATAAAATTCTCATTAAATATAATATATTTACGTGTTTTTACAAAATGGACCGTACGACGACGACGGCTATATAAGATATATGTTTAATATTGATAAAATTAAATTATTATAAAATTTCCTAACGTTACAATTTATTAAAACATTTTTTTTAAATATATTTATTATTTATGTATTATTAATGTATTGGTTATTCTTATTTTTTACAGGAGGATGTCTATAATATTGAAAGGTAGATATTATTAGATAGTAGTCAGAAATATTATATGGGTGTTGAATTGGCCAGGGAAAAAAAATGAAATAGTGGATGAGAAAGCTTAAATGAATATGTGGAGTGATTAGAGAGGATAAAATAAAAAATAAATACATTAGGGAAAATATAGTAAAAAATGGAATTCCATATATTGGGGGAAAATAAAAGTGGATAGGATGTGATTGTTTGGACATAGTATGAGGAAATATGATTCAAGGGTAATGATACTTTCTATAGAAATGAAAATAAAAAGTTAGAGGAGAAAAATAAAACTGAATAAAAAGTGGATAGATAAAATATAGAGTGATATAAAGATAACTAGTGTGGTCTATGAGGTGTTAGATTTTAATGACTTACTCCGTCCAGTTGGGATTGTATCGCAAAATAGAAGAAGAACACTAATGCCCAATTATTTTTTAAACTACTAAGTTAGCTATTTAGTTAATCCTAAGTACTAAGTACTAATATTTAGTTAATACTAAGTACTAAGTTACTAAAGTTGGTTTTTGATACTTGCAACATCTTCTATAGTAAAAAAGTAATCAAATAAAGTATAAAATAATAAAGATGAGATTCTGGAGAATAAGTGACCAAATATTTTCTCTAATTAGGAGATAATAATAGTGGATCTATTTTTAAATACAGTAATGATAACAATGACGGAAATTTTAGATCGTTTTTAAGATTCAGAATGCAATCTGGAGATTTGACATTAAAATCTCAATAAAAAAATTTATCAGAAAGTGTTGTTGCCTGTTTACATAAGCCTTCTTTTATAAAACGAGTTAAAACGTATTTGTGGAACATCAATTCAGACTCATATGGTCACCAAAATTAACAAATCTGTTTTTTTTTTTTTTTAATTTAAATTTACGAAACTTGTGATATATCACGAATAAAACAAATGTCTTTATGTGTAAGATACATTGAACATTGTCGTATTAGGAAAGATTTTTGAACTTTTATTTCTATTTATGACGCATCAAGAAAAATATTAATTCATGCAATATGCTTGATGTAGACAAATTAGGTTTAAATAAAAAAATTTAATTGGTTGAAGCTACTATCTAATATCATAGTACTTAAAATACCAGTAGTTTTACACAAACACACCGTGCATCATAATCATAACGTAAAATTATCTAAGAATAAACCCTTGATAAATGACTGATACCAATCCTATTTAAAGCTAATATAATTTTTTTGTTAATACATTAATATTGTCACAAACAATTATTCCAAAAATAAAAAAAATAATTACCTACTATTATAAACATCTATAACAAATATAAACCTGCTCGTAGAAATTTATTTAAATATATAAGACATTTTAATCATCGTTAATATAAAAATAATATATTGTATATTGTATATTGTATTATAATATTGTTGTACAATATTACACGTTTGGTAAATCTTTAAGAAAGATATGTAAAACAATTTTTTTAATGCATTTGATCATCTTCTTAATTTGTGTCAATAAATATATCTTTACTTATTTTTATTTCATAAATTATAAAGCCAACTATTTTTACTTTAAATTTAAATATTTATATTAACACTATACAGTAACTACATATACGTATAGTAATAGACGTAGACGGATATAATAACGACGGCAATGATAGTTTACGACGTTATTATTTTTTATAGCATTAGGTCTCTGAATACCTATACAATCAATTTACAAGGTCATCATAATTTAATATAACAAAAATGGAAGAAAATACAAACGTTTTCGATTTTATCTTTTTTATTTTGATTATAACAATATGATACAATATTTTTCTGGTCACACTGATAATCTTTATACATTATAAATGTGCCGAGATGATTTAATCATTATGATGATGACCTCCTAAGTCAGTTTTTTATTTAATAACAATTACTTGAGCCAAGTTATACATGAAACTATAACAAAATACTCTCCAGCAAATTGTTATAAGTACCTACCTATATAATATAATATTTTAATTATAAAATAAATAAATTAATTTTTAATTTTTATTTTCATTAATAAAATAAAATAAATTTTAAGAAATATTTAATCTAGAAAAATGATTTTGCTGACAATTATTAAATTTAAAATTTTTAAATTGATCAGGCTTGTGATTTTGTAATTTACTTAAAAAAATAAAAAAATAAAAAATTTTTTTATTATAAATCGTATTGTATATACTATTTTATATTGATATATTGTATGTTTGTAAGTATAATATGAACCAATCTACTCGATATATAACTATAATATATAAACAGAATATTGTGTAATAAATATAATAGAAATAATATTAAATTTATTTTCACCAGTTTTGTAACACAGAATTCTAATCATCTTATATCTATACGTAATATTGATAGCATTAATATATATATATATATATATATATTACAGTATTCTAAAATATAACTAATAATAGAATAAATTAACTAAATTCATCAACGGTTTATCTTATGTATGAACTATAGAATTTCCCTATCTGGTATTAATATTTAGATGAAAGCCTAAAGGTTCGGTTTTAGGTAACGCATAGAACAAATTAGTTTTTGATACGTGCAAAATCTTCTTTAGTAAAAAAGTAATAAAATAAAATATAAAATAATAAAGATGAGATTCTAGAAGATAGGAGACCAATAAATTTCACTAAAAGGTTTCCCGGCCAGATGCCAATTTTCAGTCTCTAACTTTTCGATCAATTCCAGACAAAACCGAAATGTAACAATTTTAAATTAAAGTTAACATTGTACTCTACAAAAATATATAATAATAATGTTAGTACAAAAGGATTGAAAATTAACTATATTTAAGTCCATTAGTTTATAATACAATATAATAAGAAAGTCCGGAATTATATGCACTAAAAAAGCTTAAAATAATATGCAAATATGCATTAAAAAAACTTGAAATATACACCTAATATGCTCTTAAAGCATACGAAATATGTAAAAATATACTCTTATCCAAAATATATGCATTTATATGCAAATATATATATATATTTTTTTAATTATATTATATTTTTAAATATCAAATGAAAAATGTAAAAATAAATATTCTTTTTAATTTATATAATATGCTATTTATTAGAAAATACTATATTTATATTGGTTTTATTCAGTCCTTTTTCTAAACATCATTTCAGTCAAACCAAAATAAATTACTTAGCAAACTATATTCATTAAAAAAATTACTAGGTATATTCTATTGTACATTATTTCTTAAATAAATATTATTAAGAGGTTATTGACATTTTATATATAGATTATCAATTGTGCATATTTTGTATAAAAACATATTTTAACATTTATTAAAACAAATAAATCAAAAATATAAAGAAAAAATTACTTTTTTACGAAAAAGTCTATAAAATATGCTTAAATATGCAAAATTCTTCAAATATTATCCCTAAAATATGCATTTGTATACACTATACAATTTTTCTTATGCATTAATTATTAAACAAATCTTCGACATTTCTTACACCCACCAAGCTGCATACTTTTAAAAAAATTTGCAATTGCATACAAATCCGGACTTTAAAATAAACTACCAATTTTTCTGATGACCGAAGGGTCGAAGAAGAAACGTCCTGAATCGACCTTCCTACTTTTATTAATTAATCCTTAATCGAAATTAATAATTACCCACATACTTCCATATTTGCATAGGTGTTATATAAATAAAGATTGTACCTCTCGTTTTCTAATAACGTTTCTTCATATAAAATTTAATAGTGTTTCTTTTCGTTTCCTTCACGGATCAAAATTTGAAGGGAATTAATTAATTTCTGGTTCTTTTGTTTAAGATCGTTAATTTTCGCATTTTTTTTTATTGTGTCACTATTTAATCTATAAAGTCACAACATTTAGGTAGGTATATTATTAAATTAATGATGGTGGAGGGTTCTTTACGATCTGACCATTAAAATAATATTATTGTTGTGTAAAAAATATGTACATATCATCTTACAAGCGGCTGTGGTTTTTCGATGCCTATTTGAACGAGTAACTCGAGATATATATATGTATATAATTATATGTATAGATACGATTTGTATATGATGAATTTAAAATAAAATAAAGAATACTTTTTAATTACGTTGATATAATAAATGATATGATAAAAATAAGAAATAAGAAAAGAAATTGACAATATATTTTAGATTCTAAGGGGAGCGAAGAATAAATTGTATCTACAAAGATTTTTTTTTTTTTTTATGTATGAAAACACTTTTTCGGATAGAAATAATTGCCCGATTATCACAAGTGAGGTACACTTTCGGTAGCAAATCGTGTCCTCTAGGTATTTTATATAGCTCATTTTTCGAATTTCTTCAAAGTTTTTCCCTAGGACAAGAAAAACTACCAAAAAATGACAAAATTATGATTTTTATGATTTTTTATTTTTTATTTCGTGATAACTAATTGAGTTTTGATCGTAGGGAATTGAACATTTTTTTGAATACTAATACTGGTAATCTACAAGTGTGGTAAAATTTTAGAAGGAATTGGTTGAGTTTTTGGTTAAATATAGAACTTTGAATTTTTTTCCATAAAAAAATTAATATTTCCTATAATTTTGATTTGAATATTTTACAGAAGCCTAATAATATACAACTTAATCTTTTTACAAAATATTTTGAAAATCATGACTGACAATTTTATTTTATAGGCTTTTTATTTTATTTTTTTCTGATGAAATCATTTTTTCGTGTAGTAAGAATGATCCGATTACCACAAATAGGGTACCTTTTCTATACCGAATTTCATCTAATTGGTACTTTATTTAACTTATTTTTTGAATTTCCCAAAAGGTTTTCCTTACAAAGCGGAAAATCGGCAATTTTTATAGGCTTTTTATTATTTTTTGTTTTCTGGTGTATGAAAACCTTTTTTCGTGTAGAAATAATGATCCAATTACCACAAATAGGGTACCTTTTCTATACCAAATTTCATCTAATTGGTACTTTATTTAGCTCATTTTTTTAATTTCCCAAAAGTTTTTCTTTGAGAAGCGGAAAATTAGTAAAATTACGGTTTCCGTTATTTTAAATTTTTTATTTTTTTAATATTAATTGAGTTTTGATTGTAAGAACTTGAAAATTTTTTTGATTACTAATATAGATAATATTTATGTTTAATAAAATTTTGAAACGGATTGATTTTTTTTTTTTTTGGCGAAATATAGAGCTTTGTATTTTTTTCAAAAATGTTTAATATTACCTGCAGTTTTTGGTTTAAAGGTATGAAATTTTTATAGAAGCCTACTCATATACTATTTAATCTATTTATAAAATATTTGAAAATCGTGACTGACAATTTTTATCATGAAATGATAACTCCTTGAATATTGTTCGTAGGGATTTGAAATTTATTTTACATATATTTGTAATTTACATTCGTGGTAAATTTTGGAATGGATTATCAGTATAATATATTGCAATATATTGAGATTCGCTCAGAATCGTATTTTCTAATGCAATATCTTTGCATTCAAATCTTAATAATTATAATAAACCACTAATTTATCCGAGGACCAAAGGGACGAAGGAGGAACTTCCACAATCGGCCTTTCCCACTTTTTTATATATGAGGTGTGAATTTGAATGTGGTGAGCAGTGCGGTCGCACCGAGCTGAACGTTAACCAAAGGATATAAAATATATAACTGAAAATATCATTACAAGAAACAAAAATTTAAATTTAAGTAATTTTAATTTTTTATATAATATATGATACGATGATAGGCAGCTACATGAATATTGCGATGTATGTCATATTTTATAAAAATTCATTATCCAACTGTTCTAGATATTACATTTGCATAGGTATTATATAAATATAAAATATTGTACCTATCGACTTCTAATAAGGTGTCTTCGTATACATTTCGATCGTGTTATTTTTCGTTTTCTTCATTCTCCGAAATATGAAAGGAATTATCTACTTTCTGATTCCGTTGAAAAAGTTCAATTTTTTTTTAACAATTTTTTAATCATATTTAAGTGTTTCTGTACGCTTATATCATCATTGAGTATATTTGTGAAGTATAATTTTTTTGCGAATTGTGGAGGAATATTCAACACACTTGAAGTCAAGTCTTTGTTCATTTTTTCGATCATTAAATATTAACTCGTTACAATTTTTAATAAGAATTTCAAATCAATATCAGTATCATTTATTTTAAAATAGTTTAATACCATTTTTTCTGTTTCACTTTTTTTCTTATTCACTGAGGTATTCATGTTCATAATAAATAATTAATCGTTTAATTAAGAACATGTTTGAGTAATTAGGCAATAAAATATGAAATATTTTTTGATAACTTGTTTAAGTATAAAAATAGAATATTTATAACAAAATAATATTATTAACATTATAAATATGTTTCAATTTGTTACATGATCTAACTAAAGTATAAATTACCATGGATATCAACATATCTTAGTAATGAATATATTTAAATTGTAACTATTATTTTAAAAAAACATGTCATTTCTATAAGTTTTTATTATTAAAACTGGACAAATTTAATATTGACGGCAAATCAACCTTGCGATTGTGGAAGCTTTATTATGTTATACTATATATTTTTTAATCGCCATGCTTCGTTCAAATCTAAACGCAATTTTTTACCAAAAACATACCATATTTGTGATAATCGGACCATTATTTTTACCCAAAAAAATGTTTTCATACAAAAAAAAATAAAAAAATAAAAACATCTTTGTAAAACTAATACATTCTTCGCTTTGCACACAATCTGATACATAATATATAATATATAGTATTTGAACTAATTTTTATACTTTAAAAATGTATTTTTGCATCGTGTAAACATTGTAAGTATACCTATATTTAAAAAACATTATAAAAATAAATATAAAAGTATAAAGTTGGTTACCTAACTTGAAGGTATGATTACCACAAGAAGTGTATACTTTTCGTATAAAATTTTGTCTTGTTGGTTCTTATTAAGCTCAACTACGATATCTTGCTATCGAAAAATTTTAATACTCACAAAAAACAGAAAATGTAATTTTGTCGAACTTGAAAATGTCTTATGATAATTACTGCAATTTTGTGCTACGAAAAAAAAAAACGGCAAAATTCACAGATATCGTAATTTTAAAGAAATTAATTAGTTTACATACGTAGTAAAATTTAGGAAGGGATTATCAGTTAATTATATTGTATTATATTGAATTTCGATTAGAATCGTATTTTCGAATGCAATATTATTGCGTTCATATTTTAATTATAATATTAATAACTATGGCCTATGGAGTGACGTCGAAGTCAATTTATCTAGGAAATTTCTAGACATTGAAAATTTTGAGTTAGTGATTCAGTGGGTGGGTATTTATGGAGAAGATGATCTGCCGATTGTAACTAATAAAAGCTAATTATAATTGATCAAACAATAAAAGGAGGTTTAAAAATAGTTTAAATGTTTAGACTTTAAAGATAGCGGGTAATATTAACCATACATATAATCTTGTACTTCGTCACCACTGAATTAATGGGTTATACAAAATATCAAGTAAATTCTAAATTAACTAGTAACATTAGTTTTATATTTATTCTACAGATTGACTAGGTAAGTATCTAAAAATGGTCGTTATATTAAAAATCACCTAGTCATAATATATAATTGGAATTTCATACATTAACGCTTACATGTTGATAATTGATATTATATACCTACGCGACATCGTCGTTGTTGTTAGGTTTCTTAATAGTTCTATAAATCATAATATTTTATACGATGTACATATTATATAGGTAATTCTATAACGATAAATGATAATGTACTATATAGGTACAATGTGCTACAATTAATATACGGTAGTTGTACCGACGTGAATGCCGCTGACGAGATATTATTTATATAGGTATAATATTATGAAAACAATATAGAAAATATAAACGACTATTAAAAAGTAATAACAATAATTATTTAGTTAAACTAATATTGCATTATAGTTCAAGATACATACCTACGTTACATTGTTTATTAATATTATGTATATATGCGACAACAGCAGTAGACATTACATATTACATAACATGGTAAATTACTAATTATTATTATTATTATTATCGTCTGTACTCTGACATTTGTCTGTGTTGCAACTCTAACAAGACATAAATTATATGCAACAATAAGAGGAAAGTAATAAAATTTAATTGTAATAACAATACGCATTTCCGATTAATATTAAAATACATTTGTACGTCGGTACAAAACTACAAAGTACAAAGTAATTAATATTTTTTTTTTTTTTTTTTTTAAATTATAAAATTACAAATATATCATATAAACTGTAAATTGATTTTGTGTTTCAATTCTGACAGAATCGATTAAAAATGGGTAAGTACGTTTTTTTTTTTTTAACAAACCTATTTAAAAATACAAAACAGGTTTTAACATTAACGATATTACTGATTTTTCAATTATCTATCCGTTCATTTTCAATTAAAATTTCCTTCTCCGATATTTGTCCATCTTATAGTATATTTTTTGATTGTCATACCTATCTCAAATGAATAATACGTAATAACTTGGAAAATTCATTATCTATCGCTCCATTTCTCCGTTCATTCTTTGTTCTGGTTTCGTAATCTTCTTATTTCACCGAGTGTCCCTTTCTCTCGTCTTCAGCTAAATCATAAACAGTTTTCGTACGTGTTCTTTTCTGTACGGGGTTACTAAACGTAGTATCCGCTTATGTTTTATCCTCACATGTAAGTAACATATTATTTTATTTTATTCCCCTTTTTATCATTCGTGAATAAAGCATTATTTATTTATTTATTTTTATTACCTCAGAAACATATTTTATTGTGAGTTTATTTTCTATGAATTTGTTTTTTGTTCTTACTTAATGTAGTGTGATATAACGTGTTTTCTATTAAACGATTATCTTTAATAAATAAAAAATAATAATAATTCTGCAAGAAGCCTCCTGCTGTGACAGACGAGATCGTCTTAGCGTGGCGGCGGACGAGGCGCCACGAAGAGCATGCGCGGATCTGAACTGTCTGCGCGGCGTTCGGCTTCCTTAGTTTTATGATAATAATGTCGCACGTTTCGAAATTCAATTTTAAGACGCTGCCGTCCGCCGCCGATCGCACCGAACGACCGAAGACCACGCCGAACATTTTACTCGGCGTCGTCTAGTCCAGGCGACGTGTCGTACGCGCGCACGTAAGTTTTTGATAAATCGCAGTGTTTTCGTCGTAATTGATCACGTTTTTACCGTAGATCGAATATAGATCCTCGATCGAAAAACCGTAGAACTTTATAGAATTATATTAAGATTTTCCGGTAAACGGTAAGTAAAATAATACTCTAGCAGTTAATAAATATAGTTACATTAAGAAAAACGAATGGAACTTCTTTATTTTTGAATCGTTTGCAATGCGAGATATAAATCTATTTCATCGAGTTAACGTACAACATTTTTTATTGCATTTTTTTCTAACAATTGTTACGAACGGTAAGGTACAGTGAAATAATTTTAAAATCTGTTATATGTACTTATAAAATAAACCATTATTATGTTTGGTTTTTTGTTGTCGGTGTGTTGTCGCGCTATGTACATTGATTTATAGTATTTTATAAATGGAACTAAAATAAATCTAATATATATATATATATATATGTTTAAGTCTAAAGAACAAGTTTGAATAGCATATTTGAATTTTTCTCTATCAATTATTATTATATTTATTGTAATTTATATTTAATAAACAAGATATTTTTATTTCAATGTTAATTTCTGTCATTATTATATAGATATATATTAATGATATTTTATAGTATTTTTAGAATAATAATTCAAGTAATTTTAGTAAATTCTAATTCTAATAATTAAGAATAAGTACAATACGTTGACATTTCGAGTAACTTTACTCACTGCTCACTGCTCATTGTCATCCTACATTTATTGTAGCTTAACATGCATATTATTTTCTGTGCTGTTCATCGTTTCCAGTGACGTAAATTATTATTATAAATACTTACTATATACGTAATATAATTATTATCATAATAATATGTAATGTTTTCTTTTGCATAAATTTCGAACTGCACATGACCACCCAATTAGTATACAATAACATGAAACTTAGTCTAAAAACAAAATGGCATAAACAATACTATCACAATAACTTATTTTGATAAGACGACCTAAGGGCTCGAAATTTGTTTAGTTGTTTATAATATTACATTTATACTATAACTAAATACAATAACATATTATTATGGCTAAACAATTGGCTGGGCAAGTTAATGCATTATTTTAATTATTTAATATTAAGTCAATTTATATAAATTATTAATAAAGGTAAGTTACGAGTAAATACTTGAATATTAACTTTAACAGTTAACAGCTAATTATCTTTAATACTCGTATTACTCTCATATTATGTAAAGGGGATATTTAAGTACTAACCCTACTTATATCAATAATATAATATTTTCCTAAATATGTAATTTATATGTTAATATAGGATAATAGTATTAATTACGATATAATTATTATATTTTTATTGTAACTTGCATTCATAAGTTTATATCATTATGCATATCTTAAGTATGTAAAACTAATTATTACAATATATTTATTATAAATTAAATTTATAAATCTTGAATTAAATTATCTCAAATTTGTATTCAGGATTATTCTATAGTTAATAATATTATGTTATCAGTATCGCTACGTTTTAATTATTACCATTTAAAATACAATATTTAAAATAAAAACGTTAAACTAAAATTAACCCATTATTGATAAATTGTTTTCAAAAATACACTTATTAAGTTCAAATTAATATAATCAATTCACTTATTTTACTTTTAACTTTAGTTTTATAAAAGTTAATCGTCAATACCAACTATTGCGTATCGGATATATTATTGTATATTAAGTAGGTATCAAATATTATCAATACGTTTGATTTATACCATTTTAAAATATATTAATTTTTAATACAATTTTATACGAGTCGATTTCTAAGAGCTGATAACTATCTACAGACCAAACAAAAATAACGTCATAAGTTTAAGTATCGTATAACTACTGCAAGACAACCACAATATTATTAATATTATTAGCCTTAATTAATTCAATATTACTTTTAATGTATTGTATTAAAGCAAAATAGTTTTCGAAATTAATTTGCTTAATTATTATATTGCATCAAATCATAAATTGTTAACAGAAAATTAATATTTTCTTTCTAATTATAAGTATACTTATTTTAAATTATTTAAAATAAAATAATATATTGACTTGGTCAAATGAATTTTAAAAATAGTGTGAATTGATTTTTTTTTTTCGGATGACCATTTGTTTATTTTTACTTGTTTAACATGTTTATTTTACATCATAACTAGATACAAAATTAATTACATTTTTACTAAATAAAAAAAATATTATTATTTTATATTTAAAATGCTTACAAGTTTTTCGTTTGAAGAAAAAATCACAATGAATAAAATGAATTATACTTTATTCTAGGCTTCTACTCTTTTCTGCGTTAATGAAATGCGTTATTTTATCTTATTATTTCTATATTTTCGCTATATTCTTTCCTGCGTTCACTAGATCATGTGTTTTAAAATGACAATACAATAGCTTTTACTATCAGCTTTAATCATTTTAACACTATAGTACTTTTATAGCATTGCATTTTAGTAATTTGAATAATTTACTAACCATACCTACTGGAGATATTCAGCTTTTATTATTAAAGGTTGTTGTGGATTCCCATTATATTATAACTTGGTTGATTTGATTTTTCTCTGCCATTACAAAATTTAATACTAACAATGTGTTGATAAATGATAATACATTCAAGCAATAGATAGTTTAAGTAGAGAGAGATTAAAGATTGTTTAAATCTATTTAATTTTAATATAAAATTAAAATAGAAATTTAAGTATAACAGTTGATAAATTAAAATTAACTTAATAAAATATATAATTTAATGGTAAAATTAATGGGTATGATATCCACAAGTATATGAATAGTCTATAATTATTACATATAAAATCAAGCTATAACGTATAAAGGTTCAGTTTAGTATTATTATCCCCATTACATTGCGTTTATACTAAAACAGCGCTAAAATAAAACCTATATTATTATTTTACCAACTGTTTCCCTTAATTTAATATTTTTTTTTAATCCACTGAAAAAACGTAAAATAAGCACTATAATTTATTACAATTTACAACTATACATTTTAAACGAGTGAAAATTAAATATTTAGCATACCCAACATGCTTAAATCAATTATTAAGTACTTACTAAGATGTACACAAAGATGTAGACCACGTACTAATTAGCTTTAGTTCCGAAGTGGATGTAGGTAATGAATTTGATAATGATTAATTTTTAGCAATATCCATAGCAAATAATTTTAAAAATATCTTTTAATAATATGGGTTGGTTGTAAATTTGACCTATTTTCGTGTTAATAATATTTTCATTTTAATAAAATATATACGTACATATTTTTTTAATATTGAAAATATTGGTTGGTACTTTGAGTTTTTCCTATTAATAGAGAATTTAGACCACACATTTTTATATAATATATTTAATACAATAATAAATAATGCCTTGGTATTTTTAGAATAGTTACTTATAGTTACAGTTAAGTATTAATAATATTAAGTTTAATAATACTAACACAACAACTAGAAAATACTAATTAATTAGTGCATATATAATTAAATAAATTATAAAAATTATTTAAAAGTCCTATAGCTACATAGAGAGATAAAGAGATCAATATTTTCTAATGACATAGGTACATCAGCTAACTGATTCATTTAATTCAACATTTGTGAAAGTGTTTGAAATATGAAGAGAATTTAGGTGAAATTAAAAAGATTTTTTGGTTTAGGAGAGTTAGAGAATCAATTTTCCCATTATTCACTAGATTATTTAAAAAATAAATTGCACTTCATACCTATTACATACAGGGTAGTCCTGAAAAGTGATTTGGGATTGTGGAGGGGGGGATCCACTCAATGACCATTTTTTAATTAATAATTGGTTTTGGTTTAATCGTACTGCTTAATAATCGCATAGAATTCGGTGATAATAGTTTTATTTTTGAATTAATACACACTTTAGTTTAAATAATGGTATATGTGCAATGTGTTAAAAATAATAAAATAATATAATATCATGTATCTAGTACATAAATTGAAAAACTAAAAGTAGGGTGTCACTTTTCATAATTAAGAAAGAACGTCACCCCAATCAATTTTTACTTCATTATGACGTGGGGTTCACCAGTCAAATAGTAAAGGAACGATAAACTTTCTGAAAAATTACTTTACTAATTCAGTCCCCCTGCGTTCCCCTCCTGCTAATTTGATCTTGAATATAAGGGATTGTATTGAAATTAAAATGTCAGTAAAAACTATTTTGAGAGCGGTTTATTTTAAGTTATATGGGACGGTTAAAATATATGACCTCCCTTTGAAAAACTGAAATGACTGCATTGATCTTGATCAGTAATATTTAAGTCAGCCTTCATCACATTTCACCCCACCACCACCACCACCCATAGTATACATCATTTGGACGGCCCTAAATCTACCCACCATGTAGTTTATGTTAGGGTGATGAAATATAGGAGGATAGTCTATGGTAATATAGGATTGTATGTGTAGCTTTCAAATTTAAACAAATTCTTCTAAACTAGCTAAAACTGATTAGATAAAGTAGCTGTATGATGTGTATACTATAAAACAGAATTGAATTCTAATAATATGGTTCTGACTAAAATATTTTAAAAGACATTGTCACTTGTCAGCTTGAAGTCTTTCACAATACACTAGATAAAATCTAATGTTTTAAGGGCTCTTTAACAAGCATGTTCAATGTACATTTTTGAAGTAAAGGATTAAACCAAAATCAAATTCTGATTTATCAAAAGACACAATGGAATTATTATCAATAAAGTATATAACAGTTGGATTTTTAAGGCAGATAAATATCATAGATTGAAAATGAAATTATTTATTTATTTGAATTTCAACACCTAAAGGGTATAAGAAAACTAAATTAAATATAAATACAGAAAAATAATACGACAATATTAAAAACGGAGTATAAATTAAAACCAACATTATAATTTACTTAAAATATAAGATAAAGGATTAAAAGGATAAAATATCAATATTGGAGAAATCATTTAATATGTGAAAAACACGATCGAAAGGATCGAATAAATCAAAATAGTTTTTGATTCGTTACCATAATTAGTTCTATGGAAATTATTATAAACTAAAATCGTATGTCTTGAATTAAAAGAAGGAACAGCAAAAGATAATTTTTCTAACAGATCTGAAGAGTCGATTTTACCATTCAATAAGTTAAAAATAAATTAAACAAAATTATGTCGTCTCACAGAAAAAAATTTTTAAATTAGCGCCAACACCCTATCGAAATTTAGAAAAATTTAAACATTTATTCCGAATTAAATTTAAACGATACATATTAAAATTTTAATGAGGACACCAAATAAAAGAAGCATACTCAAACACTGAACGAACAAGTGAAACATAAAAGGTGATAAAAGTTTAAATATTATTAAAATCAATTAAATTACTATTTATGAAAATTAGAATTTTTGAAGCTTTATCACAAATATAATTTACATGTGAATTAAATAATAACTTTGACGAGAAAATTACATCCAAGTCTTTAACCAATGAAGTTTGAAATAATGGGGTACCATTAATATTGTAAGAAAAAATAATAAGAGAGGTTGATCTAGTAAAAAGTATTGAATTACACTTGTTGATATTAATTGTAAGGGAATTGTTTATACACCATTGGTTAAAATTTATTAGATTATTTTGTAGAGATTCACAATCAGAGATATTATTAACAATTTTAAATATTTTTAAATCATACGCAAATAATAAAAATTTTAATGAAGAAAAACAAACATTGACATAAACAATAAAAAGGCAAGGAGATAAGTGACCACCTTGTGGAACACCAGATATAACCTGAAACAGCATAGACAAATAATTATGAATTTCAACAGATTAAGTTCGAGAAGATAAATATGATTTTAACCATGATAGTAACTAATCTGAGACTCCAATAATTTCTAAATTATTTAACAATATATTGTGATTAACACTATCGAATAATTTTTATAAATCAGTATTGATTACATCAACTTGTAAATTAGATTCAACATAGAATAATAAAAGAAAATGAAAAATAGCCAAATTTGTAATGGTGGATGTTTGACATCTAAAGCTATGTTATTCATTAGTAAGGATATTTTTAAATAGCATATTAATTTTAGGAGAAAGTAATTTTTCAAAAAATTTAGGAATAGCTGATACAATAGTTACAGGTATATAATTACTGATATTCGATCTATCCCTTGATTTTAAAATTGGTATTATAAAACTAGATTTCCACAACTCAGGGAGAGAGGATGAATGAAGTGATAACTTAAATAATAAATATATAGGAATAACTAGAGAATAACGACAGTTATATAAAATTATGGATGGAATATTATCTAGACCTACCGTAGTTTTGCATTTAAGTAATCACAAACCGTCAAAAACGTCAGCTTTGGAAATTTAACGAAATTAATATCAACAAGATTACGAAGAGAAGTAATGTCAAATAATTATACATGCATACATTAAAGTATAGTCCTAAGTCATCATCCTTCAACATGAATCTATTTAGGTTACTTTGAAGAAGTTGAAAATCAATCTATTGAATTTACTCAAAGAAATAATTTCATGTCACCTGCAAATGATTCAAAGATAACTAACGATTTGCAATTTATACAATTTGCAAATTATAATACCTTAAATACGCTTATTTATATATTCCAGTATAGTATGTTTCTTAGTTTTCTCAATTTTAATTTTTATACCAATTTAATATATATGGTTCGAACTACAGAATTGAAATAATTGAAATAAACTGCTAATCATAGTCTCTTGTAAATTATAATACGTTGTCATGTTGATTGCTGATATATTATAATGTATTATTTTATCAATATTATTATAATATTAACATTATTATTATATTCATATTTAATTTAATAAAAAATCGCCAAATAAATACAATTTGTTATCTTGTTTTTAAAACTGTTTGTAAAAAAATTCAATATTAAAAGATGTACCTAATATGATTTAATATTTAAATTAATTAATAATTTAATGTCATATTCAATAGTACTTAATATATTTTAAAATTTATATATTCATGTATTATAGAATGATTCTACCTAATATAATATGATTTGATTTTGATAAAAAAAATTAATTTACCAGGTACCTATATTATATTATGATAAAGTAAAAAAAAAAAAAGTGTAATTTTAATTATATGAATTCTGTAATAAACAGAATAATTAATTGGATTTATTAAGAATGTATAAATTAAATTAAAATATGTAATAATTATTGATTTTAATAATTCGTCTAAATAAATTTATTTATTTATTACCTAGCCATAATTCAATAAACAATCTAATTGGGTGTTAAAATATAAATAATTTAAGTAGTCACAGTATAGAAGAATTTGTTCTAAAATATATTAATTGTTTTGAAGTTTTTGTTCAAATATTCCCCATAATTATGAACTTGTGGCAATTTAATTTGGTTTAGTATCTCTAGCTGAACGTAGACACATATCAGGCATTCAATTTCTGGACGGATTTTTACGGGGTAATATTAATTTTTTTTCTTAATTTCTTTAATGTGTTTTAATGTGCCTCAACGTTCTTCTCGCTCAGTTACTTCTTTTTCAATTCCATATCCTACCACTAATTATATTAAAACTTAACCTATGAGACGAATCAGCAATGGCAATATGGATCTTATGTGCCTTTATTGTTTTTTTATGTAATACCATTGATTATAGAATAGACTATCTATAATGACGTACTGTCTACCTATAAATAAGTTAAGTTACACATCTGAAAATTCTAGTTATTTGTATATTAATATTATTTATATATAAATTATTGTAAAATGGTTTTATCCCGTGTATCTGATAAAAAAAATATATAATATCATTATATTATAAAAATAATAATATTATTATATAATATTTTTAACTTAGTTATTTAAGTGTTTTTTTCAAATAACAAAACAAAACTTTATCCCATATTAATCATTATAAAAAAACCATATTTATTACTGATTACTACAACTATACATTTAATATTTTCTTTAATTTTACCAATCAACCTAATAAAGTCTATTATATTCTATTCAATGAATCCAGATATAAATAACAGTAAAATACAGTAGCACGACTTCAGAATTTGGAGATACAAACCTTTATTATATAATTTTTACATATATATTTGTACATTATTACAATAAATTATAATTAAACTTCTTTTAAATTTAACCTAACTTAATTTATCCTTACCTCCCCCCGCCCAATTGTAAAATCTTGACAACGCTTCTGCCAAAGTAATAGAATATAATGTTTTATACATAATGCATAAACATCTAATGAAAAAATTTTAAATATGCATTGTTTTTTTAACACTGTATTCTAGAAATATCCAATTGTAGTATTATGTGTATTGATGTTTTCAATAATGATTTTCAATACTATTTTTTATTTATTCATGAAAAGTATTTGTATAAAACTACTGTTACAATAAATTTCAAAAACAGCTAGTGTTATAGATTTAAACTTAAAGTCAATTTTCCTTATACTATACGCTAACTCAGATAAATGTTTTATGTTTTTAGCAGCAAACTTTTAAGGTTTCAACTCCATATTTTAGTACGGTAATGGTAATATGACCATTAAGTATCAAAGTATAATATTTTTTATAAAACAATCAATATTTATATTTCTATAAACGCAAAAATACTTTTAAAAAAAATATCAATAATTAATCAAACAAATAAAATCTTAATAATTTTTTTTTTAAAAATAACATAATAGGATAATTGATTACTAATAAACAATAGTTTATTTAGATGCATATTAACTGAGACAAATGTTAAAATATTATTTTAATAATCTTATAATCTTTATTAAACGTATACACAATTTTAAAATTTTTTTTTTTGAATATTTCAAGATATTTGAATTTCACAAAGACCAATATTTATAAAACAATAAGGTAGTATAGCTGTAAATAATAGTTCTCAATATTTAGGAAAAATAGTGAGTTACTTTAAACATATATCGTTAAAAGCTAATATTTATCATAATCATAAACATTTTACCAAAATATATTTTAGGATAATATTTAATAGTTTATAGTTAAACAAATATTTTCATTGACAAAACAATTTTCTATATTATTTTAATGTTAACTATTTTATATACCTACTATATATACTAGTATACTTTATATTTTGAGTAGGTTTCACCTAATACCTACTAGAGATAGTCTCACGTATTTTTAAATTATAATTAATTATGATTGGTCCAATTTTATAATGAGATGAAAACAGTTGTATATGACTTCCAGATATTATGATTAATTTTTTTTAAATCTTTATACCGCTAAAAACCCCAAACTAAATTAATTAATTATAAAATATTTTATTTAACACTACAATAGTTGTGATTGTAATAACTATATCTAACAAATAAAAAATGCATTCATCTTCGTTTTTAATATTATATCTGATAAGAAGCAGATATTAATAGTATATTTTAGTTTTTTTTTTTAAATTATTACAATTTGATAAATTTCTTTCATAATAAAAATAATTTTAAAATACGAGCTTATAATTTAATTATTCTACTTTAAAATAATAATTATAAAATTAATTATTTATTTTATTATCGACTACCATTTATATCGTTAAATTATCAAATAGATAAACTCAATGTAGCCATACTTAAAGTTAAAAACTTTACATGTTTCTAAATAAATGATAAGTGTTATCCAGGGAAGGTAATTTCAATATAAATTAGTAATTAAAAAAACGAAAAATTGCGTATAATATTAATTGAATTTTGAATTTGGTTATTCTGTCTAATATCATTTGCATACAATAAAAAAAACAAAATTCCGGTATTATTATAATTTTAAAGAAGAAGTGAAAGAATAGTATACTTTACCCATAGGATTTATTAACATTTTAGATTGAGTTTCAAAGTTTTCTAAAACATTAAACATTATATCTACTTATATAAATCACTTAACTTTTTCCCGAAAGTCGAGCATAAACAAAAAGAGACATTTTACTGTCAAATGTCAATAATAACATAAACTTACTATTCATAGTATACATTTGGAGAATTTTCGGTTGTTTAATGATCAAAATAACTAAATGTTTAGCTTTAATAAAATATACTATAATATAATTCTGTACATTATAGTTGATTTTATTAAAATAATGTAAATTGTTACAAAAATATATTCAAACATCAATATTATTTATTAACTATTATAAATATTATATAATTTTTAAAGCCCATTTTATACTATTGAACATCATCAAATAAATAATCCTAAATAAATTTAAATTTTTATATTGAGTTATTATTGATTATACCCAATATGTCAAACACAAATTTTATATCTCATTTCTGGTGGAATTCCGATAAAATAAGATTATTTATTACCAGACCTTAGATAAAAATTTGTTTCCCAAGCCCAAAGTTCAAAATAAAAATATACTTTATGTATTTCATTGTTTATATATATAAAATACAAAATTATGAAATACAAATAAAGTATTTTTAATTTATACATATTTTAAGATATTTATGCATCTTAAAAATATAAATATTTTCCTATACTACAAAGTACTTAAATGATTTGTTGAAAATTATGTTTTCTCGTTTTATTTTTTTTGTTGCAAATTATTTTATTATTTCGTCAAAATTCAACTATCAAGCCAATTTAAATCGTTGGCTAAAGCCCCGAAATCATTCTTTGTTGACCCATTGTTAAACGATGCATATCTTTTATTTCATTTAATATAATAACAATTTCAGCTACTGCTATTTGAATTATACAAAATATTTGAGAAACAAACACATAAAGTAAACACATGAGAAACCCCAAATATCACAATTACTTGCAATTTGATTCAATATGGTTTTCATCTTCAAAATTGAAAAACAATATATAATAAAAATATACACACAAATATAATATAAGATTTCCCACAAATCAATCAGACAATCCAATAATAACAGATTCAAGTAGTTCATAAAACATTAAATTTGTTTTTTTTAGTATTCTAGTGAATTTGACATACTTGTACAATCTTCAATCTCATTTTTCTCATAGAGCATTTCACATTTTTTTGTCTTAATATTTTTTTCGGCACACAAAATCTCGGGCTCCAATAAAAAAAAAACTAAGAAGTGTATCGTTGACATTATTATTGAAAGGTACTTGCAATTATTATTTGAGAAGCATCCTTAGTGTTTTACACACTTGAAAACTTGTTCTTTTCGTAAAATAGGGATTATAAAGAAAAGATAATATTGAAAATAAAATAAATAACTACAACAAATCTGTAATAGTTGATAATATACTAAAATTTAAACATTTATGTATAAATGGAGGAGTAGAGTAATTCATATAATATAATAAACCAATAGGAAAATTAAAAAATATTTTCTATACTTCTTAAGTACAATAGCATCATCTAAACTAATCTAAACAATATTAGTTTTTTTTTTCTAGAAAAAATAGTTCGAAAATTAAATGTAGAACTCTCTATAAATTATTAACGTCATACCATATTAAGTGTTAAAATTGTCAGTTATAAATTATAATAAACACAACATTTTATAATCACATGCAGACATATCTAAAAGTGGTAAAATATAATTTTACAATACTTTAAAGTATCAAATAACATTCTTGTTATTCACTCAGAAGGCAAAAATCACATAATTTATTATTATTAGTTACGTACATAGTAGTAGTATAAAATACGCCCGATAACATACAAGAATAACAGTACAAAATTATATTATTTAAATTAATTATTTTGTTTGTAATTTACAATTAATTAAATTAGTTCATAATATTATATCAAATACAAACGATAATTATTGTTTTTTTTTTTAAATTAGTTTTTCATTATTATAAGAACAATAAATACTTAATACTATAATTAGTTTATTCAAGTAGATAATACAAAATATAATAATTTATAAAATATTCGAGGTCTCAATTACTCATATGTCAAAAACGTATCGACCTCTGAAAAGTTAAACCTAATATACTCATATAAGTATTATTATTTAAGTTTTAATGATGTAGCAATATTTATTTCAATCGATTTACTATATCTTACCAATGTTGACTGGCTCGTCAGTTTTAATATGTCATTACACGAAGTCACGAAACGTCTACGTTTTATTTAATTTCAATCACGTACCTATATAAAAAAAAAGTACAAATTTAAAAATGATATAAAAAATTGTTCTTGTCGATTTTTACCATTATTTAACTATTCCCATTTTGTAATTTTAACATTTATTCTTTTTTTTCTACAATTATCTGTATCCGAACTCAGGTCGGCAAATATCTTTCAAGTCGTGGGCAGTTAATTTTTTTTTATATTTTATTGAAAATGGTTATGAAATTGTTGAAGCCCTAAACTTACGGGACTTCTGAGCTGGTACCTACTTATCTCCTCCCCACTAAATCAGATCCTGTTGATAGTAAACCTACACAAAATAAAACTATTGACCGTAAAAAGTTATTAAACATTTTATTTGTATTTTCTGACTTTCATATTAGTGTTAAATTGCTATTATTATATTTGAAATCTTTCGAGCGAAATTATTTTCACTACATACATCTTCGGTACAGGATAACCAAAAGTGACAAAGTATCATCATGGCGGTTAGTAATTCGACGATGACAGTAATAATCGTAATGCGTTCAACGCGCACAAACATGTGTAAATGTCGAAAGACGAAGAATTTAAAAATAAACTCGTACGAAATCTCTGTAATTCATACGGTCTGTGCGTTTGTATCGTAAACGTTTTAATTTGGGCATACATCACACACAGCTAATCTCAAAAGTGTACTTAAGTGTGCGTTCATTTATTCTGCAAATACAAATTCAAAGGTCAATAGAAAAAAAAGTATGAGAAAAAAAACTACCTCTCTTTGCAAAAAAATTCATAAAAACACAAAGACCGTCGCCGTTATTACTTTTAAAACTCTCCTCCTCACATCGGTGCGCACCGATTACGTAAGCACACTTTCCTAACTGGTCCGGCAATCGCTGTACAACGTGCATTGTAATAAAAATAATAATAAATATCATTAAATATACAATTATTTGATTTATTTTAGTCGGTTAAATAGTATAAATTATGAAAATTAATAGTATATTAAATAATTGATTTTGTATAAGCTTCAATATTATGTTTCGTTATTAAAAATTGTACCTATTGTAATTCTATTGTATACAAAAAACGTACATTAGGTATTTTTAATTTCACAAATTATTTGTATATTCTCAGATTTACCTAAGCCAATCTGCAAAACTATTCCAATGTTCGGGCATTGACCAAATCAGTGAAACATACGATTTACCGGTCAAACCTATGTTACTATAATATCATTTTTTTCACAAAATCAATATGATTGTATGATAGTAATTCGACACTATAAAATCATCTTCGATTATTTTTTATTCACCTTACAGATTGAATTTATTGAATATATTATATTGAAATACTCGTACTTATTACTATGACTATACGGAACCGGGCCGGCCATAACATCTGAGAATGACGTTTATGGTAAATATCAATATATTACGTACGTATATTACCATTCATCTAAAGGTAAAAAAGTTTAAAAAAATGAAGTAGTGTATTTGGTTTATTGATGTACTCGTCGTGGATTTTGATAATATTCGTTAAAACACAAATCTAAAACATATTATCATAACACCTTAAATAGTATATTTACGTGTCAAATACTATTGTAATATTATTATTAACTATTTGTCGTCAAAAAGATATTTAATGTATAATAATTAAAAATAAATAAATACAACTAACTGCCTAAATTAAGCGTCCGTAGTCGATGGTATATATTCTAATCATAATATATAAAAAAAAATTGTATTTATTTAATATTGTATTATTTAAATATATCTCATAAATTAACAGCTAATAACTAATGGGAAAAGCAATAATTATGTATTATATTCGATAATGCTAATATATATTATAAGTACTTTTCAAAGATGAAACAATGAAATTTCTAATTTAAATCGATTACTTTTTTATTAATGAAATATAAACAAAAACTAATCCGATGTTCCAAAATAAAAAAAATACAAAATATACCTGTATTAAATATATACAATTAAAATGTCTTCTGTATAATATTTACAGTCGTTATATTCAACAGGAATATAAACATTTTATTCACGGTATGTATGGTTCATTTTTGTCAATAGCATATAGTAATTTATTCTCTCCATCAAACAGCACAAATTTAAATAATTTGGACATAAATCAGTAAACTCGTATATATTATGTAATAATTTAAGGCATATAAAGTACATTATTATAATATAAACATTTTATTACAAAGATAAAAATGATTTTATATTGATTTAATAAAAAAAAACATTTAGGCCTGCGCCAGCCTTCACAAACTACAGCCCTTGTGACATCTTGTTTATGCGACACTCAAAATATTTGTTATTAAATGTTTACAGGATGAGTAAAAGTTACATCATACAATTTTATGCTCTATAAAGCGAGATAAAAACAAAATACCATCCAAAAATTTTGGTTAGTTCTTATTATATTTTTTTGGTCATAACTCGTAATAATAATGATCAACAACATCAAATGATCACAATATTAATGTTATCGATTATTTTTAAATATTACATTCGTACATGCTACGATCGTTAAACCAAAACATCCAAAATGACAATTTATCAAAATTACGAAATGTCACATATGTACTGTTTAGGTAAAATATATTTATTATAACGAAATAGTTTGTTTCAATACAAATCAACATATTTCAAAATATAAGCGTATATTATATGCTGAAAACAAAAGCAATAGATCTATAAAGTCTATATTAATTAGCTACTACTATTCCGTACTCTAAATGCTCATAATATTATAATATCATATAAATCAATTTGTGATCATCATACGTTCTGATATTCCACAATTCATAAAACGATTCATTTGTGTTTTAAAAGTAAACTGTAACCAGTAAATATTAATTTGTAAAAAAACAATATTTTCCATTTATGAGTTTGACATTGCACACTTATTTTTCACAATTCACATTAAAACAATGAGCATCAGACATTTCTCTTTTCAGATTCTAGGTGTGCGAGGAATGCAATAATTTTACATAGATGTTTTTTTTTATTTTTGTCATGGAAAACAATGAAAATATTTTTTCCTGGTAGAAATAGTGGTCCGATTACCTCGAAAAGGGTATGCTTTTAGTAGAAAATTGCATTTTGTTGTAACTTTATTTAGCTCATTTTTCGAATTCTGTTAGAAGAAAAACTACCAAAAAAGACGGAAAACAGCAAAATTCACGGAAATGATAATTTTGACGAAAATGATTTTATATATCATGATAACTAATGCCATTTTAAACGTATGGACTTGTAAATTTTTTTGAGTTTTCTTATATGTAGTTTACACATATGGTAAAATTTTAGAATGAATTATCAGTTTAATATGTTGTATTATATTGAGTTTCACTCAGAATCATATTTTCGAATACAGTATCATTGAATTCAAATATTAATTATAATAAACCACTAATTTCCGAGGACCGAAAGAACCAAGGAGGAACGTTTAAAATCGAGCTTCCCGCTTTTTTAAAATTGTATTTTATATTTTATATTATCAAATATACTCCAATCGTCAATTACATTAACCGCTTATTGACTAAAAACTAAACTTTATAGCTTTAATAAAATCGTCTAAAAAGTACTAAAATACCCAACTTTAAATAAATATCATAAACTCAATATTCTAAAAACACATAAATATTTATTATAAAATTATTTTTTTCTGTCATATGTTGTATACTTCATTGTTAAATATTCACAGAGTTAACCACATAAATACGTACACAAAAATACCTATATTATTTTTTTTATAATAATAAAAATTTAAATAATACAAATTAAATATTTTTTTTTAATAATATAATCAAAAAACACCCAAAGTTTCAAATACATTTTTGAAAAGCAAAACGATGCTACATCCTACATGTAATCGTCTCATTTTTTAAAAAAATATTTAGTGAAAAAATATAAAAATTAAATTTTATACCTATAATATAAATGGATTATTTTCTTTAAATAATTTTTATTAAATTATATGTTATTATATTTATAATATTATAATTTTTAATTTAAGATATATAAGCCAAATATATTCTTTAATATATTCTTCTTCTAGGCTACTTGGCTACTTGACAAGTGCTTAAAAGTAAATTATATTTCCTACCGTGAACCATTTAAAAACTTGAAAACAACTACGTAGACGTGGTAATGAATTCTAGCTGTTTTGTAACTTATCACAAAGACACTTAAAACTTTAATATCTGAATAAAGGATAACTATAACCAATTATGTAAATCATTTTTTTTTTTTTAATACTTATAGACATAAAATTTAATCTTAACATTATTTTATTCAACTAAGCTATCCACTTTATCTAAAATAAAAATAAAAATCTAATCATAAATCCATTGAACATTTATCATTTACTGTAGTTAAATAAAATATACCAAATTTCTGGGATATAAATAATTTATATTTAATCTATGCAGGGTGTCCTAATCTATTTAATAATTGAAATATTTAATTTTTGAATTCAGTTTTAAATTTTTCAAGTTGTTATATAGACAACGGACTAAAATATTACTTTTATGACTTATTTAGAAAAAGACAACTCATACAAAAATTTTAAAAAATAAACTCTTTATTTTTTAAATTTTATAAAATTTGTAGCTAGCCATTTTTAAGATTAAACTTAAAAAAAATAATTTGATGTGTTAATATCTTAATTTAATCAAGTTTTCAATGTTTAGAAATTTTTTTTAATTATTGAAAAAATCATATTTCTGACGTCATTATTATAGCGTAAATGTTTTATATAGTATTATATCGTGAAAAACAAAATTCATATTAATATTATGATAAGTGATATAATTTGTAGATTAATAATAATTTTTCCATAAAATTGACAACTACGAATTAAGATACTATCTACTATTTAAGTAAAGTAAATCAAGTAAAGATACTATCTTAATTCGTGTTGATAACTAAGAAACTAAAAACCAACAACAACTGTTTATATTTCAAATCATGGTATTTGCACCCCTCTGAAATAATGTTATTTCCACATCAATTGGTAAAATTCCCATTGAGAAATTAGCTTCTAATAATAACACTTAATTGTAATAATGACGAAACATAATAATGTACTATAAATAAAATGTATAAAAAAATATTCATTTATTTTTAAATTACTTTTGCCCCCTCCCTTTAGAAACCTCCCTCTAGAGACGCCCATGTTTTAAACCGTAGTAAGCACTGTTTATGATAATATTGATAAAACAAATTTTACGTACATTGATATTAAAATATTAAAAATAACGACGTCAGAAATATAATTTCTCCAATAAATGAAAATTATTCTTCAAAATCTAAATCTTGATTAAATTAAAAGATCGATACGTCAAAATTCTCATATAAATATACTCTTTAAAATGGCTATACTCAAATTTTATATAATTTAAAAAATAAAGAGTTTATTTTTTTTTTTTATGAGACGTCTTTTTAAAATAAGTGATAAAAGTAATACTATAGTCATTTGTCCAAATAATAATTTGAAAAAATTGCATTCAAATATTTTAATTTTTCGCAGAGATATTCCTATTAGTTAATAAATATGAGACACCCTGTATACCCTTTTATATCTAATTTTAATTTATTGTAAATTTTTAGTAGTACCTATATAGTTAATTTAGATTTATTTTTAAGCGGTTTCTAAACAATAATACAAAGCATAAATTTATTATATCCGCATTAGGTCCGTCCGTCAGTCCTTACTATTCGTTGTCATGGTTACAATATTAATATTAATATTAATAATATTAGTTACCTGGTAACTATATTCTATATTATAATAATATTACCATAATTTATTAGAAAGATAGGCCATATTGTTTTATAATAAATATTTATGTCTATGCTTTATTATTGATTTAAAAATATTTATGGCATGTTAGTCGATAAAAAAAGGTTTAAAATTTGTCTTCAATGACCTAATTACGATTACATAATTATCCTCTTAAATAAATAAAAAATGTGTAAGTATATGTTTTCAAAGTTTATTATTTTAGATATAAGATTAAGGTTAGAAGACATTTAATAATTAGTTTATTTATATTTTAATAAAACATTAATTTACTAATTTATTTAATATTTATTTATTATAAATGTTTATAATATAAGCACCTTGCTATCCGGTCCGGAATTCTGGACCTGGATATTTTGATATATGAATTTATGTACCAATATTGCCTATACAATACGCCGTCTTATTTTAAATCTGTATTCCATTTATGCCCTTAAAAGGCGAGTGAAAAATTATGTAAACCTAGTTGGTTGCATAAAGTAGGAAGGTCGATTGTGGATGCTACTCCTTCGTCCCTTCGGTCCTCGAAGAAATAAGTGGTTTATTATACTCAAGATTTAAATGTAATAATATTGCATAAAATAAATGGTTTTCCAATGTAAATATTTAAATTAAATTTCAAGTTCCTACGATAAAAATTCAAGGAGTTAAACCGTTAAACCCAAAATTGCAGGTAATATTAAACATTTTTGTAAAAAATTTCAAAGCTTAACGGAAACCATAATTTTGCCGATTTTCCCAAAAAAAATGTTTGAGAAATTTGAAAAATGAGCTAAATAAAGTACCAACTAGATGCAATTTGCTACCGAAAGCATACTTCATTCGTGGTAATCGGACCATTATTTGTACTCGAAAAAATAATAAATATTGTAAAACCAATATATTCCTCGCTTCGCTCAGAACCTAAAATTATGCAATTTATTGTTATTTAAATAACATCAATTTCAATTAGCTTTATCAGTGAACCTGTGGATTATTTCTCAATTAAAATATATTATGTCTTTGTATAAATATGCAATAAATGAGTGCTTGAAACTAATTAATGAATAATATACCTTATATTACTTATTTCCTTTATTCCAATAACATATATTAATTTTTTTTAATCCGTAAATAATATTATAATTTCCACATCTAACAACAATTGACCGGTTAAATTTAAATATGAATAAAAAGAATATCCATTATTACTCACTATTAATTACTTCTTTTATGTTAGTTACACTTATTTTTTCTACTTCCAATTAAATACTCCTTGCAATTTATTATTATTAATACTATACCTATAGATAATTTTAAACTTGGTTATGTTCAGTACATGAATAAAATATATATTTAGTGAATATTCTCTTAATATTTTTATCATAGGTACTTAAACTTATATTTTATTTTTTACATTATAATTATATTAGTTCTTAGATGTTTATACTATTATTCTATAAAATCTCGAGTTCATTTATGAACAAATGTTTTTTTTACAATCTTTAATCAAATTTCAGAAAGCCTATATAAGAGAAGTTTCGTCATATTTTATGCTTATTAAATTATAACTATATAGAGTCCGGATTTCAATACAAATGCATTTCTTTTTAGTTATTCCAAGATTATGCATTCCTAGTAGGTTAGGTTAGGTAATACGATTGATATAAAAGATATTTCAAAAATGAAAATTGTATTTCACTTTTTTTCCATTATTAAAGCATTTGTTATCATCCTCAGGTCATTTTATTAAATGCATTAATATATATTTTTACATAATATGAGTTTTTAGTGTCAAATTATGTATTTTAAAATATAATCTCAAGAAATCTTTAACTTTATATTATGATAATTAACTATGCCTCCCCAAAACATAGCCACATATAATTTTTACATATGTTATCCGATTGATTTTTTATTTTTGTATCTAAATATATCTGTATTTTTTGTAATTAAATTAAAAATAAATGTATATACTAGTATATATTATGTTATGTATAATTTTTTAATGACATTATTTTGATAAAATTCATTTTTCAGGAAATTTTTTTTAATTTAAATCATTTTCAGTAGTTTTTAGGGCATAAGGATCCTCTTTTAAAGATATAACTATTAAATAGTTACTGTATAATATTGTTATAGACTTTAGATACATCAAGTATATTTATACTAATATAGTATAGTATATTTATTGTATATATTATAGTATATCTATGTCAATATTGGTAGTAATATAGTAATACAGTATTATCCATTATATTAATTATCTACCTACCTATTTAAGAAAACTAGAAAATTAAAAATGAACTAAAAAAAAGTAGCAATACAATTCTCTATAGGAAACCTACCTCACTTGAAGGGATCAGACGATTATATCTACTCGAAAATATATAATAAAAAAGCACATATAATTGTAAAACTTAAAAAAATAACTATAAATATAATTTAATCTATTATCCACCACATTATCTAAAATATCATCAACTATTTAAAATAAATAATTAGTAATCTTATTTTATTATTTAAGTATTATTCTTATTGAAATATCATGTAAAAAAAAACTCACAAACAACAATGACTTCACCTTTTATTACTTTTCTGGTTTCCTATAACTATTGTATATCTTTGTTGAATAATTGAAACTGCAGATTATGATATACTATTCTCGTTGCATCCTAATATTTATTTAATTTATTTAACTTTTTTTCTATATAATATTGTACAACATTATTTTTATATTTATAAAGAGTTAGGTTATTCATTCCGAAATTTATAAGGGATTAATAAAATCAAATATGTTTAGCACAGCGTAATAATATCTGACATTTTAATAAATAAAAAGTAAAATTAAATTAAAACAAAAATAACGGATTTTGGATACTCGTCCAAATATCGGTTATTCACCTAGGTTCTAAATAATAATATATTAAAGTCTGTTATAAATATAATTGGAAAACAAATTGCTACCCAACAAAATAATTATTTTTTCATCCCTCTTAGTAACAAATTTTCGAACAATTTTCTTTCTTTGACTTCTTCTGTAATTGTTTTTATAGCTAAGCTTCATATAATATAAATATATTATTTATATATAAACAAATAATAATTAACACATACACTATAAGTATATTTAAATTTTACTGAAATTTATTATTTCTGTATATTTAAAACAGATCATAAATTGTATAAACGAATATAATCGATCAAAATATCAAATATACATTTAATTAATGAATGTGAAAAAATTATATTTTAATTGATGAATTTTATTATACGTATTAATATTAAAATAGAACGTATTACATAAATTTGTATATATTTTTTACGAACATTTTATAATATTTGGTTCATTTTATGAATTTTTCAACAGTTTTCTTGAATGTAAGAAAAAAAAACCAGAACTTGCAAACGTTATTATAACGTTATGAATATAACGTTTAAAATGATTAAAACGTGTAAAAGTAACAAAAACGAAAAACGAAAAATTAATATCATTAAAAAAAACAAAACATTAAACGAAATATTATTAAATTACTAAATAACGAAACATAACATAACATAAATATATCGAAACGTTTTTGTTTTATTCGAACATTAGATATTATTATACATAAGATAAAAAAAATACCCAAAAATTATTAAAAAACTATAAAAATCAAAAAACACGTATAAATATATTAAAGTATTTATTTATATATATTAATAATAAATAAATGAAAAATTTTAAAAACATTTATAATTATTTTTAGTCTAAATGGAATTTTAAAAATTTTAAAAATTTGTAATTTTGGACATAAACCATTCTACTTTCCAGATAAATCGGTTTCGTTATACATATTCTATTAAAAATACTAAATAGATCTCTAACTAGTAGGAAATCTTTTTTCATCTATCACTTTAATAATAAATATAAAGACATCAATTTTATTTATAAAACACCTTACAAAATGGCATACTGTTAAAAGCCCAATAACGTTTCATTTTATTTAACGTATCTAACGATCTTCTATTAAAATTTAATTTTAATATGTTTTTTAACAAATTTAAATTGCATAAACTTTTCACGACCTCACGTTGTTTGATTTTAATTATAGATGTAGTATCCGTTATAATTTTAGTTTATTTGAAAGATAACTAGGTACACATTATATACTTGAAAGTTTATAATAATATTTTATTATATTTATTTCTATTTTCATAAGTGAAAATAGAAATCGATTTCAGAAAAATTTACAAGTATTGTCACATCTGACCAAAATATCTCCAGTGATATGAAATTTGCTGTATTTATATTAGGTACTTATCTAATTAAAAAGATTATACATTTATATTCAATAGAGAAAAATATATTACTATAAAAGAAAAAAAGTATTGTCTTTTTTTTTTTAATAGGGCTGGATAGTTTACAATATTATAAAGAATAACAATAATATAATATTGCATAGATAACTTTTTATATGTTATTTTTTAATTAATATTCATAAAATTACATTTAACTTTGTAGTCTCCTTGATCATTTTATTTTTATTTAGAAGTCCATTTTGTAATTGGAAAATATTAATTAAATCCTACATTATATGTATCTAACTTATAGTTTCAAAAACACAACTAAGTAAATTTCTTAAGTTATCCAAATTAAAATTTACAAAGTATTAAATAATTTATAGATGCATTTCATTTTAACTAATTTAATGATTTAAAATATGTTTTGAATGCTATATAATATTAAATTCATACTTAAAATAAATGTTTTTTTTTTTAGGTACAAACATTATGTGAAGCTATGAGGTGACATAGAGTAAACCATGATATTATCTCCACAAATTTCCATGTACATATGTTTCATTGTATTGAACAAGTATACTTTATGTGAAATAAATAATGTTGAAAAAAATACAGATTTCTCGAAAAAAAAGTTGTTTTTCGTTTACGAAACTCAGACAACAAAGGTACAACAAAAAGCTCATATACTATATCTTAATGCAATTACTCAAAAGAACTTGGTGAAACGTTCAGTGGGTATTTCGAATAAGAATTCAAACGTAACTGCCACAAAACCGAAAAATCAAAAACCTACAACTACGTTTACTACGAGGTCGCCCCGAAATCTTAATGTAACAAAGGCAATAAAATTATTTCAGAAAAAGACTTCCTCAACCGGAAACAAAAACGCTACAATCTGGCCAAAACACTCCAAAAGACTGGGAAATGACGCACAAAAACAGCTTAGTCTAAAAACGCTAAACCGGACAGACGAAACCATAGACATAAATAAAACCAAATATCCAATCGATACGTGGAAGGAACAGGGATTTTTCACGGATGATTATATTAAACTGATCAATGCGCATTGGTTTAAATTCACTCCTCCCAATGATATATCACATTACATTCTCGGATTTCTGTACGTAATAATCATGATATTCGGCTGCTTAGGGAACTTCCTAGTGATTTTTATGTACATTAAGTTAGTATAAAATACAACATATTGTTATAGTATACGTATGCGTCGTTGTTTATGTATAGTCGAACGTTAACGAATAAAAAACAATAAAAAAAAAAAATCTTTATCTATATATAAAAAATGTTTTTCTAGGTGTAAATCTTTACAAACGCCGGCTAATGTGTTAATAATGAACTTGGCAGTCAGCGATTTTTTCATGCTGGCGAAAACGCCGGTTTTCATCTACAACAGCTACTATCGAGGCCCCGTGTTAGGGAAACTTGGTAAGTATTTCTATTATAGTTATGATAACGAATAATTTAACGATTATATGTATTTATAAGTTATAATTCAACTAAAATATATTGCTATTTAAAATTTTTAATCGCCCTTTATTCCACTCAATAGGTTGTGAAATATATGGTTTTGTTGGCGGCCTGACAGGGACCGCTTCTATCGTGACGTTGGCCGCCATATCGTTGGACCGCTATTACGTCATAGTCCATCCACTTAATGCGGCCGTTAAAACTACCAAACAGAGAGCGCGAGTATGGATAGGTCTGATATGGACCTACGGTTTCGTATTCTCCATTATTCCGGTATTGGACATTGGGTACAATCGTTACGTGCCGGAAGGATACTTGACGAGTTGTAGTTTTGATTATCTGACCGATGACAAACGTGAGAAGGCTTTTATACTGGTCTTCTTTACGGCTGCGTGGTGTATACCGTTCGCTGTTATATCGTATTGTTATGTGAAAATATTGGCCGCAGTTTGGGCGACCAGTGAGATGGCTGCCAGCAGATACGGCCAGGAGGAGGAGAAGAGAAAGACGGAAATAAGACTCGGATACGTGGTGATCGGTGTCATTATGCTGTGGTTTGTATCATGGACTCCGTACGCAATTGTGGCCTTACTTGGCGTTTTCGGCCAAAAGAAATACATAACTCCGTTCAGCTCGATGGTTCCGGCGCTATTTTGTAAGTCAGCTAGCTGCATGGACCCGTGGATTTACGCGATCACACATCCGAGATTCAAAAAAGAACTAACGAAACTACTGACGAAAAAGAAAGCCAAGAAACTGGAAAGGGATTGCGGCATAAGGAAGTCGTGGTCACGTTCAAAAAAGGGCGAATTCGGGAATCATTCGAGTACTGAAGACGAGGACGTAGAAGAAATGGTAGTCATGAGCAATCCCACGGTGGACATAAAAATTCATCGGCAAGGGTCCTCTTCCAGTCATAAGACCGAAGAGACCAGAGCACTGGAAACCAAATTCCCGCTTACCAGACAAGAGAGTCTGAAATACATGCCGCCCAGTTGGTATAAACTACCCAGGACCACGTCCAAGAGTAGTATGTTGGATGTGAAATAAATGTGGAATAATAATTAAATGGTAATGAGATTAAAGAAAAACAACATTGAGCTAACCAACAAGCTAGAGATTAAATTTAATTAATTATATTTAATCGGTAAACACTGTGATTAAAATGCTAGTCTATATAATATATATATTATAAAACATGATCTCGCACATTCTATTATGAAAAAATCTACAAATATGTTATTAATTATGTTATTGTTATGTAAGATGTATAGGATAGATGTATAGGTGCTTTTATTTATATTTATTTATCGTGTAGTATAAATTATAGTAATAATATCAATAATAAAATATCAAATTCATAAATCCACACAATTACTCATACGCATATACACACACGCACACGCACGTGTTAACGTACATCATGATAGCTATTGTTAAAACAGTATAATATTTTATATTTATTATGGAATTGAACACCCGAATTACCGATCAAATGCGCTTGTGATCAAAGCGTGTTATATACGTACATGTTACATCAATTATTATTATATCATTCGATTTTATGTATTTTTACTTTAAAAAGCCCCTGGTTTAATAACATTATATTTTGAAGTTTGTATATGTAGTACATATTTAGATTTTTATATTAATGAATCTCAGTATCTCACTATATAAGAGCATAATTTTATCTACAGTCGAAAAATTATAAAAAATATAACAAAAAACATTAAACACATAATTGTTTACACATAATAATTAATATTAGGTATTATGTTGCATATCATATGACATTATAAATAATAAATTATTTATTATTATTATTATTATTATTATTATAGATAATATTTAAATGTATTTCCTACTTATAAATACACTATAGTTAGCTTTTAATTCCTGTAAATCAAACTTTGTCAGTAGTCGAATTTGTTGTACCAGCATCTAGCGGATTGTTTCAATCAATATATTTGACTTCATGAATTTATGATTTGGCTAGTTATCAAACATTCAAACTTGTTTAGTTATACATAAATAACTAAACATAAACTAATCATACATACTTTTATACTATTCTTATTTGTATTATAATATAGTACACATACTGTCAAATTCGTGATCGTAATGCATCACACAACCTAAACAATTAAAATATAGAATACCTATAACTATATAATTTCTATAGAAATTTTATTTTAAGAATTAAACAACTAGTTATTATTATTTCTATAACTATCATAATCGAAACATAACAAAGATATATCGATAACGAATCCTTTCGACAGTAATAATTTCAATAGACCACGATATTAATGGTGAATTTAAAAATTATTATAACTACCATAATATTATCACTTCACCACCAATAAAATTATTTACATCAACTAAACAAATACCAAAAAAAAAAAAAAAATGCTATAAATCAATAAAAATTTCAATATAACATTGTGTAGTATCTATTCGGTTAAATAAATATATATATTTAAACATAGAAATTAAAATGTATTATAGTAGTTCCTATACTTTTAATCGTTTTTTTAAAGTTTTACAGTCATTTTTAGTCTAATAATGAAAAAATGAGTAAACGAAAATAATATCAAATATAACAAACTAAAAAACTTAATACAATTGATATGATACCAACTAAATGCATACTAATTAATTAAATAAAAGTAATTAATTACAAAAACATTACATAATTGCTAAAATTAAAATAAATATTACAAAATATTCCACCAATTCAGTTCATAATTATACAATATACCATTCAAATTTAAAAATAACTGTTCGCAGAATATTATATTACTAATTAATTAAGAAAAACAATTTTATATGTTTTCTTATGAAATTATTTATAATTAATATCAAATACAGGTATACGTTATTTTAATGTATGTACGAGTATTATGTTAAAGATTTATTATTTCATAAGGAATTTAAAATAAAATATATCTTATTACTTTCGTTTCTATTTTTTTATAAAATTCTACAAAGATTTTTCATGCACAAGAAATTCGCATTGAAAATAAATAACGTTAACATAAACCTTAAACCTTAATAAACATCATTAACATATATTAATACAAACTTATATTACTTTGAGATTATCAAAATCTACTGCAGCTGAAGAGAATTTATGAACCGATTTTAAGCTCTTTAGTAGCTTATGTATAAATTCTAATATTCTAAAAATCAACAAAACGTAGTATACAAATAACAAGACAAAAAGAAGAAAACTAAATTTTAAATAGAAAAATTTATCTGAAAAAGAAATCATAATCTGTACATACATATGAGTCTATTGTATTATTATATTGTATGTAATTATTGTTTAAACAATTTAAATTTAGTTAATAATGCTTAATTTTAACACATAAGTAATAAAAATAATAAGTAATTTTAAAATTATAATGATTATTTAGCAAGTAGAATTTTTAGATTTTTTAACAAATTTTAAAAAACAAAATTTATATTATTAATTTGTTAAGAAAAAAATTTTATATATTTTCTCTTGCAATAAAAGAGCAAATTAAAAGTTATTTAAATAAATGATTGAACAGTAAAATAATTATAAAAATTAGAAAGTCGAAAATCAAAATTAAAATTTGTACTTACGGGAAACCTTTAGTCTAACAAATAAAAGTATTTTTAAATTTCAATCACTATATACAAAACTTAAATTTTAAATTAAAAAAAAAAACATAAGAAATTAAAATATAAATTTTCAAACCAAATTGAAAATATATTTTCCCTAAAACTTTTTTTTATTTAATAATTTAATGGTCGCTTACATAAATTACTGCTAATTACGCATTTAATACCAAATATTATTAAATCATTTCCACATAATATTTATTTAATATAATAAAATATTTAATTTTAATATAAAATTTGGAAACTGTAAAAATTCATAAAAAAATACGAATTTTTCAACCCCTATATAATAACGATTATTATAGTCTATATTATTACATAGCATTATGTATAAAAAATTAGCTAGCAGAAAAAATAGTTCTATGATTAAAAAGTTTAAATAAAATTATAACATTATTATTATAAATACTTACACATAAAATATTATAAGTATTATTGCTAATTTATTTTTAACATAAAAAAATGTTTTATTTTAACAATAAAGTAGGTACATACACAATAACAATTATATTAATACATTTTATTGTATTTGTATTTAAATTACAAATATATAATCAGATACATTCAGTGACGTGGTGAACATATAATTATTAATTTTCCAGAAGCAAGTCACTATTTTTCTAATGATTCACCCACAATAATTATGATTCACTACACATTTTTATACAACAACCATCATCATAGTATTAAATTAACAGAAAACGTCATTAAATATAATCGTTATGCCTTATAAGTTATTTCATCATAAAATATTCACAAATACCATTATATTTTCATTCTAATGATATAACAAATTATAACTCAGATTTAAAAACCCATCCACCATCATTTAAAAAACACAGATGTTAGGTTAGACCGCATCTCAAGTATCCCCTTCGCCGCGACACTAGATACATTATTTTAAAACCAATTTTATACAATGATTAACATTTAACTCTTATATTCATCTTTGATAAAAATTATATTACATATCTAGATAAATATAATTAAATTAATGTCCCAGGTACTTATTTTTTGAATATATTTTTATATGGCGTTTCTCAATCAAATAAATGGAATTATGTTACTTATATAGTGAGATTTATATAGGTACTCTCCGTTGTACATTGAAATAATATTTATATTCATTCATAAGATTAATCAGAACAGGGTAATTAATAATTTTTTTAACTTCTTTTTACGATTTTTAGTGAATTGTTTTCTATAATACCATTTATTTGATATCTACCTACCAAATATATTTCAAATTTATATCATATATTATATTACGACATGAATTTATATTGTGTTTTACGTAAACTAAAAAAAAAGAACCTTTAGGTATATGTATAAAACGGAGTGTTTGGCAGTGAACAAAAAATAGAACAGTGTAGTGAAAATGAGAATACTTAGATAAATGGGGATAGCCTAGAGACGATAGAACAATAAATGAATACATAAGAGGAAGTCTAGGAGTTGCAACAATTGTGAAGTAAATGAAAGTTAGTGGGTTAGAGTAGAGTTAGAGAATAATCTGTGATGAATTTGGACATGTTAAAAGAAGAGATGATTCAAAGACAGTGAGTGTTGTTATGAAAATGAAGACGAAATAATAAAGATGAGGTGGATAGATGGAATAGAGAATGATATGACATATGAAGATACCTGGTGTGAATGGACGATAGGTAGGAGATCGAGATCTAGAGACTAGAGTAGCTGACTCATTTAGTTGGGTAGTGTTAGGTGAAGAAGAAAAATAAAAAGAAGTAGAATAATATTTATCACGTAATTACTCCCAATTTGATTAAAGTCGCATTTCTATAAATCTATACGCCTAGTCGAAAAAAAATTAACTCGTATAATTTAATATTTAATTTATAAAAATTGTTTCGATATTTTAGTAAAATATGACTAATTTACCAACATACATTTTTTGTAATTAATTATTTTAAACACAATTTTGATTCAATAATATAAAGATTATATAATATTTCTTTAAAAAAAAAATTTGTATTATTTTTGTGATTGAATGATTAAACGTCTCATATTAAATTATATAAATGTATAATATTATGTCATACAAAAATAAATTATTTTAAAAATGTATTTAATATTTCAACATTTTATTAAAAAATTGTGTTTTATTATTTTAAAGAAAAAAAAAATTATATACCCATAGTTTTTAAATAAATCAGCATAATACAATTTTAGCAGGCACCCAATCTATACGGAATACTTTATAAACTATACTTAAATCTAAAGTTACATTAATGCAATACAGAATTAATAGTATTGATGTAAATTTAATTTTAAAATTTAAAAATTAATTATTATCCTCATATATACTCGTAAATCGTAGAAGTTGTTTATTTTATCTTACTATACTAACTACTATTCTTGTTTGGTCAATTATTATAATTTAAAACATTTTTTTATAATTTTTAGTTAAGTATATATAATATTACTTATACACAATTATTAAAATTACTGGACATGAATGAAAAAAAATGTAATTATAATAATTGACTAACAAAAACCATTCAAATAGTAGATAAGATAAAGGAATCACCATGTAAATTTATCAAATATTTGAAAGTAAAATATACTTCATGTTTATATAATATTATCTGCTATAATATATAAAATTGTATAAAAATTATAATATTTTAATTAATATTTATATTTATAATAGCACATTATAGTTTGACAAACACAACACTAAAATTGTAAATAATTTAAATGTACAATTATATTTTTAAACTAGGTACATACACAATTCGATCATCATTATATAGTATAATACATTTTTACTTATTTGTCAATATATATCTATTTCTTAATATTATCAATTACACAATATTATATAATCCGTTAAAAGTTATAAATTATTATTTATTATAGATATTGTATTCACTTAAACCACCATTTTAATTGTACCTATATTTATTTTTATTTTAACTATCAAGTATTTAATATACCTAATTATAAGAAATTGAATATAATAGTTGTCAATTTATAAAATTACATAAAATAGAATTTAGGTATTCATATAGTGTAATAAACTAATAAACTAAATCACAAATATTCTAACATTATTTACTATTATTGCTCACATCATAAATTTACTGCAGCTGATCTAAAGACTGGTTAAAAATTATCTTAGAAATAGCCATTCATATATTTACAACTTATCATATAGTGCTTAAACATATAGCATAAAATCAACTAAAAATCAGTGATTGGGATGCATCCCTTTCATATATCTCGCTACTTTATTCTTTTAGGATTTTTTTTAAATAAGTAATTAATACTATTCAGAAAAATAATCAATTTCTAATGTATATATTGCACCAATGTACATTATAATATTATAATTTACACAAAATATAATTTATATAAATTTTAAGAGTACTAAAATTATATCTTATATTATCATTTATAACTACATTATAATATAAAAATACCTATTAATTGACAATTTTATATGTAAAATTGTTAGTTGTTACTATTTTCCATCTGTATCATTTTCATTTATTTGTAGTTCTTTTAAAAGTTCCGGCTTTTGATTCCTTAAAAAATTAGCAAAAAATATATAAGTATTTAATTAACATAACAATAATATTAGGTATGCAAATTTAACTTGTATAGTATTTTAAATTTTAACAATCCATATCTTTAAATTTAATTAGGTGTACCCACAATCGATATAAAAAAAGATTACAAATTTTAAAAAAGATCAAATGTATTGAAATAAAATTATTTTCATTATATATATTACTTATATTATTTTAACTATTTCAAGTATTAAATTAAATTTTTAAAACCAATGTAAATATCATTAAAAAATGATAAGAAGAATTCCAAAAATTCGAGTCAATAAAAGTAAGTACATCAATGATTAATTTCATAAAACGTTTTCAGGTGCAATTACTTTTCAAACATATCAATAAAATCTTCGATGGAATCTGGTAGTTTCTTATTTAGTGTTTCTGGTAATACAAGTGACCACACTCCAACCAATAATGCGAAACTTCCATATACAAGCAATGGCATATTGATCCAAATATCACTCTACAAGAAATAATATGGAAATAATTATGTTGTTAGTTTTACAATATTTACGTAAAATTTCAAATGTTTTTTAAGCGAAAAAACTGACAAACAATCGTACCGTGTTGTTTATGAATGGCACTACAATCCCGCCGAGTCTAGATATAAACGATCCTACCCCCAAAGCCACATTCCGTATTACGGTTGGAAACTGTTCTGCCGTATATACGTACACAGTAGTATAGGACGCAGTTACGCCCAATTTGGCCACCATCGCAAGGAAAATTATCATCCACGTGTTACCTAGAGAAATATTATATAATTATATAGACTATCATTTTATAATTCCACAAAACGTTGAAAATATAGATAAACAACCCTCAATACCTTATTTTAGTATGGGACCCATAAATCCCCGACCTATAATTTATTACTATGAGTTATCTAATCTACAGACTTTCGATTTACATGTAGTTTACCCTTTACCAAATATATTAATGTTCCTTTAGTGGCGAAATTTTGGAGTTGCAAGGAGTTGCACCTGCAACCCCTGATTATATTATGTCATGGTCGCAAAGATATAATTTTACGACTCCTAAAATATCAAAAATTTAATTTAATACTTAAGAATAATTATTTCTTGTTTTAAACAGTCAGTTTTGTCGAATTTACATTATAATAATATGTACACAATTCCTTTTTCTAAAAAATGAACATTAAAATATTAAAATATTAAACTATCATAATTTATGTTCATTACCTTTTTTGGTAAAATAAAATATTGAATTTAACAGACAATACTATACTTTAATTCTTTGTTTATAAAGTAAAGGGTGGATGGGACTATGAAAGAAAGAATAATATGTGATGGGACTAAAATAAAATACGGTAATTTACAAGTTGCAACGCCATTATTCCCATTAACCCCATTTTTTCCAAATTACACCACTGTTTATAATATAATATCTAATATTTTATAATAAATAAATAGTTTACTTTTAGGTACAAATAATGTTGCTAAAAGTGCTAATCCGGCTAATATTAGAAATCCAGACATATTTATTTTCCTGCCAAATCGATTTTGGGTCAATAGCAAATACGTATAAGCCGGAAATTCGACTAACCCGGCTAAGTTGAATACCAAAAATTGATTTTCTCCTAAACTGGAAGTACTCCATGATAGACCGTAGTAGATGATATTGTTAACAAACCTAATGAACAAAATTAAAAAAAAAAAAAAAAAAGATAATTAAATTTCTTAGTTACAGTATACGTATAATATAAACTATACAGTATCTAGTTGTAAATAATACAAATTATTCAATAATATATATACCTAATAGATACCTAGTAAATAATTGTATTATATATAAACTTAATTGCCATTTTTTTATTCGTAAATAACAATACAGCTATTATTATCTCCGTTTAATAGGTCAAAATATTCAGAAAGTAGTTAAATAAATAAATAAATAAATTATAATAATAAATTTACCTACTTAACCATTATATTATACTAATATACGATATACCTATTACATCTATTATAGGCACTAATATTAACTGTATGTTATATAATATATTATGTAAATGTATTTGTTAATTATTATTGTTATTACTTGTTAACACAATTTCTCTAGGTAGTAAATTATTATTTACCAAATGAGCATTAAGATGATTAATCTCTTCAATATTACTGGGTATTTTATAATATCAATAAATGAAGCTTTTGGCAAATCTTTAATATTTGCTTGTATAACGAGGTTTTCTCCAGAATTGCATTCCAACACATCTATTATGTCTTTGGCTATCATATCCACGTTGTTTACACGACACACTTTTTGGAGAATATTTATTGCTTTTTCTTGTTGGCCGTTAATTAATAACCATCTCACCGATTCCGGTATAAACCTAAAAAAGTATTATTGCTAAAAAAAAATTCTAAACATGTGCTACATTATTAACCATTGATAAGTAGTATAACACAAAGTCGGTAGTGTTATAGCTAGCTGTAAGTATCGCCAATTTTCATTAAAAATGTATGCAAATAAAGATGTTAAAATGAAACCGACAGAAAAGAACATTTGTAAAATAATACCGACCCTCATTCGATATTTAGGACTAACAAATTCCAAACCTGTGAAAAAAACGGAAATATTCCAATTAATTTTAATCGAATTAATTCGGAATAGCTGTATGTTTATAATGTATATTGTACTCTATGAAGTTGAAAGAAATTTAAATCTCCACATGTACCTATGTAATTTTATTACCAAATTGTATTATTAAAGTAATTATTTTATATTGATCAGTACTTTTAGTAGTATTTTAAAAACAGAGTTTTACTTACTAATACAATAGGCTGCCAAGTGTAACCCTGATGTAGTTGCTCCTACTAATAATCTTAAAAATACAAAACTCCAATAATCTCGAGTAAATGCCATACTACAACCTGCAATTAATTGCAGCCAAACAGATATGTTGAATATATATTTTCTTCCTATTCTGAAATTAAACAAATTGTATTTTATTATAAAACTTTTTACAATTTTCACATTATATAAAATAAAGTAAAAATAACTTATATCTATAATTTAATTATAAATGTTCACAATCTCAGTGTTCCGTAAAGGTATAGTTCATTAGTCAATAAGTGATGAATTTTAATTAAAATAACTTTCTTATAGTCAATAGCCATCACATAAATTTAAAGCAGGAAGGTCAATTTTGGACGTTCCTTCTTCATCCCTTCAGTACTCAGAGAAATTTGTGGTTTATTATAATTAAAAAATACAATTTTGAGAGAAACTCATTACAATACAATATATTATACTGATAATCTGTTCCAAACGTTTACCACGTGTGTAAACTACTTATGTAAATACTCGATTAAAAATTTCAGTACCTAAGATCAAAACTCAATTAGTTATCACAAAATAAAAACTTTAAAATAAAGAAAATCGTAGTTTTTCCGATTTTCCTCCATTTTTAAGTAGTTATAATTATTCTCCTCCCAAAGAAAAACTTTTGAGAAATTCGAAAAATGAGCTAAGTCAAGTACCAACTAGATGCGATTTGCTACATAAAATATACCCTCTTCGTGGTAATTTAACCATTATTTCTACCCAAAATCATGTTTTCAAATATTAAAAAAAAAAAAACATCATTGTAAAATCAATACATTCGTTTGCTTCGTTCAGAATCTAATATTTAAATATATTTTGGCGCTATAGAATAAAATATTTAACCCAATCTATTATAGATCTATTATCTATATTATTTCAAATCTAATTAACTTCATCTTCTTCTTTATTTTCTTTTACACCTCGATCTCTCATGTTCTAAATTTATACCAATGTATAACCTACAATTTCGTATCACTAATTCACTCTTCATCATATCCGACCAGCTCTTTTTCGGTCTTTCTCTTTCTTTTTTTTTAATCTACATGCATTCTAATTACCAAACTTATTAATACCTTTACTCCTTTACTTCACAAAATAGGCATGATCCATCTCAATGTCTTTCACGTATTTATGTATTTTTCCTACTCAGTAGCAAAGTTAGAGAGTGTTTAAGTGCCAAAATATTCCCCTCCCTCTGATTTTATTTACATAGTACTTCGGTTTGTATGGTTTTGATTTAGCAAAAGTAGAAACGCCCTCGCTAAGAACACTCGTATTATACTATCTTATATATAAAATACTCATTTTTTCTATTGTTTTATCGTTCTATCTCCTTATTTACTATTCCAAAATTCAGATTCGTGTACAAGTGTACAACAAACTACCTATGTTCCAACTCGTATATAAACATCCTTTTATCATACAAATCACAAGATATTTTCTCTGCCGCTTCTCTTTGCCTTATCATTATGATTTATAACCTTCGTAATAATTCTAGTAAAATGTGGTTAAGCTTACCTATCAGATAAGTATCCAAATATTATCGCCCCCGACATAACACCGACCATCAATAGAGAGTCCGATATAGCTTTGTACCATGCCTTGTCACAGACCATATTAAACTATACACAACATTTAAATTTGATTAGTTAAAAAATATAATATTAATTTTAAATTAATATTAAAAAAATATACATACCTATGTGTATAATTTCTGATACTATAATGATAAACCACAAATATCGATATCATGAGAAAAATTTTAAAACAGATTCTTAGTTATTATTCGATATCAAATTAATAATTTTTACATTTTACCAATACCAAAGGCGTATTTAGCAATTTTTAAAGGGGGAGATGGGTTAAAAGAATTTTTAGAAGCTTTAATGAAGCCAAACCCCTTCGGTTATTATTACATTTATACATCCACCAGTCGAAAAAATATTCAATTATTTATCAAATTTAGGCAATTCAATAATTTGTGTTTGCAAGTAATATTAAATACAAGTATAATATAAGCTTAACTCGTTCGTTAAACTTTCATTGAGATATTAAACCTAAAATCGATCAAGAAAAACTTGTTTTTTTGTTCCTACATGTTTGAATTGTAAACAAAAAGTATACAATATTAAAATTCATTACGACACTAACCATTAACCATCATAGTAAAATTCATAATACATTTGTGAGAAAATTACATGAAAAAACATTTTAGAATTAAAATAAATCTCTAAAATCAAACAAAATGATTTGATAATATAAGAAGAAATGCAATATAGATTCAGTTAAATTGTAGTTACGTAATATTAATTTTTTTATAATATTTTTAATTTGTCTTGTTAAATTATCATTAGATGAGTAAAAAGAAAAAGGGTCACAAGCACAACAAATTTTTACCCACGAACTTTTGCCGCATAAATATATGTTGATAATTTGAGTTTGAAACCACTTCTACACAACAACGATATTATTTTAATAACTGCATACTATTACTTACGGGCATTTAAGTATTTAATATCTTTATGTTATAACTCAAAATTAATTTATATAATAATTTTGATCATATGAAATGTAATTACATATTTTTAATTGTAGGTAGGTATTAAATTCGATAACTATTGTTCGACACAATAATCGATATTTTAAATTACATCGATGACTGTCATACAACTGAGTAATACCTCCATCACTGCAGTATTTCGTAATACCGACTTGTCGTATATCCAATGGTCACAGTTTCTACTCCGGTTCACCAGAATCTTAGCCGAGTAATACTCGTTCGTAAAATTCGTATCGTACACTTTACATGAAGACCAACTATCTGTACGGTGGTCAAAAGGATATGACATGTTCGAAATCTCGGGTGGCAAAACATAAGACGCATTGTCTAGTTCGCCCGGTAATTTACATCTACAAATTATTAATTAAATATATATTATTGACATTATTTTTAAAAAATAATAAGAAACATATTGTTACAATGAAATGTTAACATTTTCTAAATAAAACCAATACCTGTGACTGGTCTTGGCCAGAATAAATACTCCGCTGAGTTTGTGGAAAGCACACGATATCCCGGTTAAACAGAGGAAAAAAAATATTCTTTTCTGATAAGTTCCGAAATCGCCGATTTTATGCAACAGATCGTCATAAGTCATCTTTATACTATAACTAGGTAATTTATCTATGTTTAAACAAAAAAATTAGAAATTAAAGAAGACCAATGAACGACCTTCTAACAATTGTTCTTTGTTACTAATATAGCATTATATTGTTGTTAAACACTGTTCAAAATTAACACAAAAATTAGTAGGTATCTACTATAGAATGAATACAAAAAGTTAAAGAAATAATTATTCTTTGTTAACTCTTAAATTATAAATAATTTAAAAACAGAAATAACGGCCTTCGACATAAAGGTTACGTACCAACTAGATGGAATTCTCTATCGAAATCATACCCTATTGTGGTAACCGAACCATTATTTCTACCAGAAAATTTTTTAAAAAAGGAAAAAAAGAACACATCATTGTAAAACAATAAATTTCTAGCTTTACTCATAATCTAAAAAGTGCCTTAGATTATTATCTCATTTATCTCTAATACTATATATCTTCAAAGTACCTATATGCAATGATAATTATTACGTACGAAATTATAAAGGTATGGGGATAGTTATCCATGGACTTTTTTATTGTTTATTTAAAGTGAATATAGTTTATACTTTAGAAGTACCAAAAACAAATTATTGCCATTTCATAGTATAAATTATACGCAAGATCACAGAATATATTTCACTATTTTCATAAAAATATTTCATTATTTTAAAGAAATATTAAATTTAATTATTAAAAAAAAAAAAAAAAAAAAAAAAATGTATTGTACATAAATATGACTGTGTGTGATAGGGCGTATTATTTTGTAAATAATAAATATATTGCCCCCCAAAAAAAATCTTGTATACGCCACTGCGTACTCAATATTATATTACCAATGTTCTTTTTCCAATCGTGTTCTGTATAGATATGATTATAATATTAACATATTAAAAAAAAAAATTATACTATACAAGACATAAGTGATAATTACCTGGACACCGCAGACGTCGTTTCCATAAAAATATAATACTGAAAACGTTGGAAAAAGGAATTTGTCTACGTAATATATCGATAGAGTAAAATACTCGTAAGTGAAATAAACGAAAATTACGTATATTTGTGTTCGAAAATAAAAATTAACAAATTAAAAAACCACTGTGAATAGTGTTATATTATTCAGAGCAATGAATGTACACTAAAATAAATATATTATGAGACTAGTAAATATTATTGCATAGAAAATATAAAGATTGGTATTTAATTTTATAATTCACGAATTATATTATCACAAATTGTTTATTAAAAATAATAACGGTTAAAAATTAAGATTTAGAATTTATAATTATTTTGTATTAATCACATCAATTAAATGTATTATAACAATTAATGACTATTCTGATCACTGATTATCATAATATTATTACTGTATAAGTCATATAATATACAAGCACAATAATAATTATATAATCATGTGTATGATTTAAGGAGGAGGCTTAAAAATATAGAACAGTATTAACTATTAACTATTAGTTAACATAATATAATAAATGTTTTTGTTTGGTAAAATATTTTCCCTCTTTAGCCTTAAAATTACATAATATTATTATGTCTTGATGTTTTTTATTACAATCTACAATAGTATATTATTAAAATTATAGTATTAATTGAATTTTGACAGAATATATCATATTATATTTGACATACTTAAATTACCTCAATGTAGGATAATGTACATAAATATGAAAGTATTATCCTTCTTCTTCTTTTTCGACTTATGGGGTCAACCACTCTAGTTCTACTTCCTACACCACCATAAATCTATAATTAATTATATTTAATTAGTACTCCGATATTATGCAAAATAATCTGTAGTACATCAAAAATAAGAAGAGGATATGTAAGGTTAGGTTTGGTTCTTTAAAATAAATTATATTATAATTATCTTATTTATTTAATGTAAAAATTAAATTAAAACAATAACATAAATACCAATACTATTAATCAACTTATTATTAGCTTAAATAATTTTATTAGTTATTCAAACAAATTATATTAGTATAATTCCATAAAACTTACTCATCTAAAATAAATTTAAGTAATTCATATTTGATATGTAAAATATTTATTTTGCAGTGACCTTAGTTGAATAATATAACAAATTTGTAAACATATATTTAAAAATAACATTAATTGTATTATAACTAATATAACTAATATTCAATTATTTAATTCAAATATTAAAATTAAAAAATCAGCTGATGTTTAAATTTTATATAATAAGAACCATATTTTGTAATTATTTACATACAACATGTTTGTAAAAACTTAATTAATTCAATTTCTATGTATTATATTAAATTAATTATTTCCAAATACATAGAACATTATGAGAAAAAATTTAATTTAAAATAATTTAATCATATATAAATTGCATAAATTAATATTATGATAGCATCATCATTTTTAAAAAAATAGAATTCAAGATTCAAATCCAGTCTTATTTAAAAATGTATTTAAAAAATATATATATATATTTAAAATGCAAAATCATTTCAATGAGTTAAAAAATGCTTCTTAATATTAGTTGTTGTAGAAGTTTTTACTAAAAGCAAAAAAACCACTATATCTAAAGTTTAAATTCTTAAAATGTTTATGTAAAGTTTTTATAAAAGAAATTAATAACTCTGGGGGATATTTTCCAAAGGATTTATTTGAAGGAGAATATGGAAGCATCATTATATGTTACATTGAAAATATTACTATAATTAAACTGTCATTATGCTAGTAATATATTATAGCTTATAATATTACTAAATTAGTAATAGATAATCTTATAACCTGTTAGATTTTGTTTATAACTATGACGACAAACACAGTACTATAGCCAAAATATATTTAAATATAAATGTATATTTTTAAATTACAAATATAATTATATCTTAATAAAATAATTTTTAAATTTTTAATACAATAATATATAATTTTACAAATTACAATTTATATAATCTGTTTAAAAATGTCAGTATACTTATACAGTTTATTCACTTATTATATTAGCAATAAAGTATACAAAATTGGAACATAATGTTGTTTTTTTTAATAATTCAGTAATAGTAAAACAGTTATCAAAAAATAGCAGTCAAAACAGTAAGCTTAAAAAATATATACATTTTTTTAGTATAAAAAACTACATAGAAATAATTCTAATACTTGTCCTTCTACTTATCCTTGCTTGCGTCACCATTTAATGTCTGTTCTTTTAAAAGTACCTGCTCATATTTTCTTTAAAATAAACAAAAAACAATTATTAATTAATTAATGATAAATATTATAATATGCTATAAGTATAAATTATTTTAGTAATAAATTCATAGAATCTAACTGTTAAAAAAGTTGTATATTACATTTTACAGTTGTTTAGTCATTTTTATATATAATTTTAATTTATATATATATTTATATTTTATATTTAATTTAAATAAATGTTTAAAAACATGTTTCCGATCTATATATAATATATATACATATATATTATAAGTATAGAATGTTCAAAACTTTTTGTTACAGCAATTTTCTTGTTATGTGTAGATTAAAGAAAATTGTATGATAAATAATAATAATTCAATATAATCAAAAGATATAATATGAAGGTTTCATTACTATAAACAACTTTTTTAATGGATTTTTCCGAGGTCAACATTTTTATGTATAAATGAATTTAGCTGTACCAAAAATGTCTGTGTACCTTATATCTACATACTTATATCTAAGTATTTATTAATTCAAATTTTTTTTTTTATATATAATTATTTAAAATATATTAATTATATTCTAAACTACAAATAAAAAACTTCAGTAAAAAAAACGTTTTTTTTTAAACACATATAATTAAAGATTTTAATATAACCAATTAAATTAGTTAAATTTGATCAATATGTTTAAGAAAAACGAATTACTTTTAAATAAAAAGAATTAAAAAATATTTGTTTATTTAGATTTTAGAAGATACTACAAGAAGTAATTATTATTAATTTAAAATTTAAATCCTTGTGGGATATTTTGTATATATAATAGGTGATCACAATATTGTGTTACAAAAATGGTGGAAACTACAAGTATTTTCAATGTCACTACCATTATTTTTATAACACATAATTTTGTTCGCTCTGTGTATAATATATATAATTGTTATTACTTATTTAATTTAATCAGTTTATTCGCCCTATGCATTATTTGCAAACAAAATAATAATATCTTGAATACCTACAAATTAAATTATAAAATTATTTCCAGCTTATTCAACTAGTGACTCGGGTGTTTACTAAATTGGGATATTTTAATAATTAAAAACAAAAAAATCAGTGAGAAGTAATTTAAAAACACTCTGTTGTGGTTTATCTATAAACACAAAAAATAGATAAATGGGCAATGCATGCCGAATAATCTATGAATGTATAAAATTTATATTTTATTTCAAATATTAATACTTTAACAAACACGGTCAACATTATTTTTTTAAAAATTCTATTATTATAATTTTAAATCGAAATTATTTTGTATTGTTTTCACATAATAGAATTCTATCATTTTTTTTTTTTTTACATTGTGTTGTATTTTAAACAGTATACACTTGGAAGTTCAAAAGAATAATAAATTAAAAATAGAAACGTAATTATTCATAACTATTAAAACATTTGTATATACATTCATCATTCATAAGTTACAACAATGTATTCTTCTAATATTTACATGTTTTTATGTTTGCTCCGTATTTTTTTTTTTTTTTTTTTATCATTTTTACTTCTGTCAGTTATTGTGATCGGTGAACTGTAATATTAAGCCAATAAAGATGTTTATCATATTATATATATAATCTAACCTAACACATACTTTTTATTTTTTTCAGACAAAGCAATAAGATCTTCGATGGTATCAGGCAGTTCTTTGTTTAGTGTTTCGGGTAATACAAGTGACCATACTCCGATCAACAATGCCAAACTACCATACACAACCAATGGCATGTTGATCCAAATTTCACTCTGAAAATAAATTGTACAATCGTATGTTTACAATACATAAATGGAAAATAATAAATACTCTTTTAATGTATAATCCACCATCATACCGTGTTATTTATGTAAGGTGCTACAATTCCACCGATTCTGGCGAAAAATGATCCTACCCCTAAGCCCATATTTCGTACCACGGTTGGAAATTGTTCAGCTGTATAAACATATACAGCACCATATGAAGCAGTAATGGCTAATTTAGCCATCATTGCACAAAATATTACCAACCATGTATTACCTACAATAATAAACAAAACAAAATCATAGTAATTTTACCATTGAAATTAAACACTTAAATCAAAATAATTAACCATGGTTAAAAAAATTTAAATAATGTAATATGTGAAATGCATATTGTAAATTAATAATATTCAGTAAATTATACTAACATTACAAGATATAATAAAATTGCATATATAACGAATTAATATATAATTTACTTTTGGGTACAACTATTGTCGCTAAAAGTGCTAATCCAGCTAATATTAGGAATCCAGAAATATTTATCTTCCTGCCCCAACGATTAAGAGTCAATAACAAAAAAGTATAAGCCGGAAACTCGACTAACCCAGCTAAAATGAAAACTAAAAATTGATTTCCTCCTAGACTGGAAGTACTCCAAGAGAGACCATAGTAGGCAGTGCTGTTTACAAACCTAAAAACAAAATAATACAATTATATTATAAATATATATATGAATATTTAAAAATTTAAAAAAAAACGTTCCTTTTCATTAATAGATTAGTCTATTTTATTCAATTAATAATATTAATTGTATTTACTTTTAGTACATTATGTAAATGTGTAGTTGTGCAAATTATCAATATATATAATTATAGTATATTAAAATATTATGGGCCCTAAGGAAGTGTTTTGACCTAAATGTCGTATCGCCTTGGACAACCCTTATGACTTCAATATGCCACTGTACATAATATATAAGTAAATATGATGCCCAACCTACATCCATTTTTTACAAAATTCTTTAAATGCATATTATAATAGTACATTATAGAATATAATAAGTGAAGACTATCAAAATGATTTTAAATATTTAATTTAATTGTTAATATATAAAGTATAAAAATGGACAACGGAAAATATACAATATATTTTTATTAAAATAATTATTTTCAATGGTATGATAAATAATAATTGCCTTTAACGTGTTTATTAAGTAAGTTAATTTAGGAAACTAGTTTTTTGAAATATTATTTATTACCATAAAAACATTATGATGATTGATCTCTTCAGTATTACTGGGTGTTTGAAAAGATCGATGAATGAAGCTTGTGGTAAATCACTGGTTTGATTTATAGACTTGTCCTCAGAATTACATTCTAATATGTCTATTATGTCTTTTTTTGACATATCAACATTATTTACACGGCATACTTTTTGGATAATTTGTATAGCCTTATCTTGTTTCCCATTGGCCAGTAACCATCGTACTGATTCAGGTATGAACCTTAAAAATTAACACTAGGAATAATTATTAGTAAGATTTGACGATAAAACATGTGCACTACTAACCAATAATATGACATATAACATAGAGTCGGTAGGGTAATGGCTAGCTGAAAGTATCTCCAATTAGTAAAAGCTTTTGCAAATGCTGATGTTAAAAGGAAACCGACAGAAAAGAACATTTGTATAACTACCCCAACCACCATTCGATAATGAGGGCTAACAAATTCCAAACCTGTAAAAGTATATATAAACTCTTTAGAAAAAAAAAATATGTAATATGTTTATCAATTAAATTATTTTGTTAATTTAAAACTTATACAATAATAAACATTATAAAACATTTAAGGATATAAAATAATTAATTATTACAATGAATAAAAAATACAATATTATACTAATATATTATAGTTATAGTAATAATAATATATAATAGTATAATACCATAATACTAACGATTACATACTACTCATGTACCTAACCATTAGGTTATAATTTAAAAATACTTCATATTAGTAAAAACTTACGAATAAAATATAATCATTAATTAATTAATTATTCATTATTAACTTTATTAACTTATTCAATTAACTATTGAATTTTTAAGTAATAAATAACTAATAAATATAAATTGCTACTGCATAATAAATAATTACAGTGAATACAATTTGCAGCAGAATGAAATGTACTGATTGAATATAACACAAAAATATGGTGTCTTCTTACATCTAACATTATAACATGCAGTAAAAAAAATCACACTATATGGAACTTAGCTATAGTTTTTAGCTTAAAATTAAATTTTAAATACTCGTCAACAAAATAAAATAAAAGAATATTTTGAAGGCTCCAAACCATATTTTTAAAATATAATTTAACCAAGTAGTTATGACCATTTAAAAAAATCTATAACTTCTTAAAATTACTGTATAAAAATAAATAATTATGATGAGACCTAGATAATATCCTGAATAAAATTTCAGCATGTTGCATTGCTGCATGACAACTGACCGTAAGCATCAACAATGCAATTGTATGAACGGAGTAATAGATTTAAGTGTTTAAACTCTTCAAATTTAAACTAAAAGCTATAAATTAAATTACTATATGTATTGTGATTCTGTCGTTATATGGAAGAAGCTTGGAGATAAATATGATATAAATATTAATGTAATATAATTAATAATTAATATAATAATAAATTACCAATTACATAGGCTGCTAGATATAAACCGGAAGTGGATGCTCCTACCAACACTCTAAAAAATGTAAAAGTCCAATATTCTTGAGTAAATGCCATACCACAACCAGCAATTCCTTGCAGCCAAACAGAAATAATAAAAATATTTTTTCTCCCAATCCTGTAAAAAAAATATTACAAAATTTAAAATGATATAAATCCTAAAATTATATTGTATAATATATACTTATAATATAATTTGTTTCTTTTTGGAAAAAAAAATTGTTACGTTTATAATTAAAATATTAAATACATCGATTTTGTGTGTCATTCATATAAAAAACATATTTTAAAATTATATTTCCAATTCATTATATTTGAGCACTATATAAGAGATTATGGGGTTAGAATCATACATATAATATAACTTATGATAGGTGTTTAGTTTTAATTGTCTGAAATCATGTTTATAAATTTATGATATAATTAATAAAGTAAAAAAAAAAAAAATAATAGTAAAAGTATTTTTTTAATATATATTTGTATATATTACCAATAGTAATATACTAACCTAACCTACATTATTTTTATTATTAAAACATATCCCTTTTTCTTTTTCTTTTTGTATATATAAATCCAAAGCAATAACACATCGCAAAATATATTCTTACTTAACCTAACCTAACCATATGGTAGCACAGTTCATTGGTTGCAAGTTTGCAATCCTTCCTCAAAATATCAATCACAATATTATTACAATATCCCCTTTGACGTTACCTTTCTACCAGCGAAAAAATTAACCTAGATTAAATTAAATTACTGAACTGCCAAAATAATAATCCTAAACCAAATATAATAACTAATAAGAATATCTATTAACATAAATCTGTTGTAGATGTGTTGAGTAATATTAGACTATTTAGTCAACTTTTTTACAAGATTAAAATACAAAAAAAATATATAAAAATTATGTTAAACATTCAAAATTAAAAAAAATTGATTTATAATAAACTCTGCCTACAGTAGTGTTAACTGTACATTATGTTGTAATTAAGTTAAACTATGATAGTATATATATATATATATATATATATTAGTCGGATAAAGTAAGAAAAGCCTCTCGAGGTAAGAAACATCTCAATGTTTGTTACTGAAGGATTTTAATAAATTACTTTATTTCTATTACTGTGTGTTTTTATTAGTATATACCAATTACCAGTTATTTGGTATTTAGAACAAACCTAAGAATTTAATATTTTGTTTTAAACGTGTTAATTAATTTAATCCAAATTAGCTGTACAATTTAAAGTAATGCAAAGAAAAATTTTTAATCGTTTTAAATTTTAAACATTGGAAATTATTTTGTGCTAAGTTAAATTAAAAATACTTTTTTAACAAATATGAGAATATAAAATATTAAGAGTATATGGCAAGCAACATTGTCATGCAGTATGCAGATCAAATTATATATAATACAACAATATGTTTAATTATTATTTATCTACTAAGTATTTAAGCTGGTAAAAAACCTTTAATTAAAATTAAATTTACAAGTACTATTGTTTAAATTTAAATTTCAACCACTTCAATTGAATATTAAAAAAAAATACTGGTGCTATTGAACATTAGTTAATAAATCAAACTATTATCAAGCGAGTACCTGTACATAAGTATGTATATTATGTATATTAAATACTTATACTTTATTTTAAATAATTAATTTACTTTACATACAAAAAAGCAAAGAGAACTATGTTAATCACATATCAGACATAGTGTAGGCGGTATGGTCAGATTTAGAAGTGAATGTAGAACCCTCACCATGTTATAAATATTTTATGGTAAATATGAAAATATTAGGTACATAATATTATAGTATTATTATGTTCATCTTATAAAACTGCCTAACAGAGTGTTTTAATTAAATCTATGATTAATTTTAGATTACATAGGATTATAATTTGTCCATATCATAAAATTAGAAAAATTTGCAATTTTCTACCAGAGTGCTACCACACACAAGTAACATAATCACTAAATCAAGCCTAAAAAATGCCCCCCTGATGGTATAGCGAACTTCAAATTTCATAGAAGCACACATTATATTAATTGTCTATCTCTCTATGTGCCTTGAAATGTTTAAATTGATTAAGATGAAATTTATCTCTAATAAATCAAAATTACTAAAAATTATAGACTTGTACTCAACCCATTCCTCAAGCGTACCTACTCAAAATATCTAGAAGCAATCGCTTCTCAAAAACAGTTCATTATGCCACTGTGTCCCTATACCAATAATATAACTTACTTGTCTGACAAATATCCAAATATTATTGATCCCATCATGACACCAACCATCAACATTGAATCTGACATACCTTTGTACCAGGCCTTGTCACATACCAATTCAAACTATACGTAAACACACACAATATAACGCTATAGAACTATAGAACTATACAAGTAATTGTTTTTTATTTCATAGATACTATGTTTACATAGGTAGTGCTCTTACTTCCATTACTGCAGTGTTTTGGAATACTGACTTATCATATATCCAATGGTCACAGTTTTTAGTCCGATTCGCCGGTATCATGGACAAATAATACTCGTCCGTAAAATTTGTATCGTACATTGTACATGAGGAAAAATTGTTCGTTTTGTAATCAAATGGATAGGTCATGTTCATGATATATTTGGTGTCTGGTGGCAAAGTGTAGGACGCGTTGGCCAGCTCGCCGGGTAATTGACATCTGCAAAAACACAATCAAATAATAATATAAAAAAAATAATTATATTTTAATGAGTAACAAAATAAAAACTTGCCTGTGGTCAGCTTTTGCCAAAATAAAAACTCCGGCGAGCTTGTGTAAAGCACACGATATTGCGGGTAAACACAGAAAGAAATATATCCTTTTCTGATAAGTCCCGAAATCACCGATCTTGTGCAAGACGTCGTCGTAAGTCATATTTTATAATCTTATCGACAATTCCGACGATCCTTATTCTGTTATCCAATGATCAGTCACTTTCTTTTATTTGTTAATACTAAAAATTATAATATAATAATATTAATAATATAATAGGTAGGTAAGTCGGTTGCCCGGTTCGTTTTCATTTATCATAATCAAATTTATCAACATTTTAATTAAATGTAGCCAGTACATATGGGAAATGGACATTTTTACGTTTTGATAATCAACATAAAGACATAAATAAGTTTATTTATCGATTATTACGATCATTTTCAGTTTTTTTGAAGTCGACAGTTGAAAGTCAAGACCCAAATATTAAAATAAATATAATAATATAATAACATATATTATTATAATTATGATGAAAATCGCATTTTTGCGTAAACAGAAACAATAACGACACTATAACAACTATCAATAATTCATTACAAGTGTTATTATAAATTTAACATGGAGGTATATTGTAATTTTTAATGTACCCATCTATTAGTTAAAACCATAATACATACACATTCATTAGCTCTCGCGGATTAAAATATCATATGAAATTTTCGATAAAGTCAAGGTTGGTTTTCTAAAAACTAAATTTTCAAAGTCGGATAACATAAATAAAATAGTCTATATTTGTAGTAACTATTGTATTACATTATAAGGAAATGTTTAAAAAGGACGCTATATCCATATTTGTTGACTCCGTCTATCTAACAACAAAATCAAGGTCAATTAATACTTAAATTGTGGGATTTAAGTTAAACTTATAAATTAAACTTTACTCGTTACCAAATTTAAAGAATAAAATATTTTCAAAATTCTCTCGTGGGATTTATGTAAAATGTCAACTGTCAATGAATTTATATTTGTTTAAATATAAAAAAAACTTAAAATCCTTATGGCCCATTGCTTAAACCTAACTAGTATCAATCTAGCCCAGGCGGTTAGGAGGCGATTGCCTCCGAGGCCTCCCTTGTTTTTTTTTTCTAATTTGTATAATATATTATTTCAACTCAAATAATAATAAAAGATTAACCAAAAATATTTATGGATACAGATAGTGTAGAAGAAAATAAATAAAGAATCATAAATGATGATGACTGTGGAAAAATACATTGTAATTGACAAAGAATAATTTATTTATTTATTTATTAATGATGTGACAAATTCATCAAAATTATTAAAAAAATTACGTATACAATTTTAAATAAAATGAATAACATACATGTACTATAAAAATATTAAATAAATATTAAATTGGCATTCAATTTTATTGTTTTGTGTTTATTAATCTCTACAATAAAATTTAATTGAATGTTCTAAATATTTAATATACAATTTTAAAGAGTTGATTTCTGGACGAGGCCCGTTTAAAAAATTTACCTCCTAGTCCCTTAAGGTTCCAGGCTAACACTGTACTTGGTTGTTAAAGGATATTTCACAAACAATACCCACGAGTAAACCTCGACAATGTCCCACTCTTTAAATGATATAATAATAAGTATTTTAACTGTAAGTTCAAATCAAATGTCACAATTTAAATTTTACGTAGCTGTGATTTTGTTATATTTTCCGTCTCTAAGGAAATTATTATGGTACAGATCGATTCACAATGAGACGAAACAGAACCAGTCCAGAATTCATAGGAGTATGAATAAAATTATTGTTTCAGTATTTTTAAATATACGCAATCACACTAAGACAGTAAGACGAAACGGGACAACAAGCACATAATGGGTTTATTTGTTACTATTCTCCAACGGTATCCGTCCGGGTTTTCATAAAATTGAAAACGGCCAACGATCAATCAAAACAAAATTATAAACTACTTTACCAAAATATTATTATTATCAATTGAACTCTTCCTTAAAAAAGGGATGGATGGGTCCCTAAAAAATATCCTTTTCAAATTTATACTTGATGCTAATATTAGATAATGGGTATAAATAGGGGTGGCCATGAATGGGTATCAAATAAAACAAATTAAACTACCTGTTTTAAAACGTGTCGGCGCCAATGACTATTTTTGTCACTGATGTAATATGTATATTGTACATATTATTTATAAAATAAAACATTACTTACTGATAAACTAAAAATCAAAAATAAGTAATTTAAATAATTTAATATAACATTACAAAATGATATATAAGTAGTATGTTTATAAACGTTACAACTTACAACACTACTACACTAGTAATTTCTCAAAATGTATAAGCTGTGCAGAGGCGTATTTAGCAATTTTAAAAAGGAGGTGTTCAGATTTTTTTTAGAAGCTTTCGTGAACCGAACATGCCTCCTCACCTTTTTATACCATAAATAAATAAATTGCAAAAAAAAAAATAAAAATAAAAATGTTCTGTATACATTATAATACAAAATCTAAAACAGGTGGAAAAATAATATTATTAATAGCAATTTTGATGGTTTTTTTTGGTCATGGGGGGGGGGGTATTAACCCGTTCGACTGCAACATAAATACGCCCCAGAAACTGCGAATTAGTTGAAAAATTTGTTTATATCATTATTGTATAATGCTCCGTTCCGTTTAATGTAAATGCAACAGCAACGGGTGACCCGGACGGAAAGAAATCCATTCCGTCGTAGTGTAAATCCGATCTTAAATCTTCCTATAGTATTAATAATTTTAACTTAAATTTTACCTACATAGGTAATATGTTTTTAATTTACTAATTTACTCATTACTTTATGGGTAAAAATATGATTAGTCTTTGCCATTGCCCATTATCACGACTTAAAATAAATAAACCGTCTCGAAACTGACAAACATATTATTCTGTATTAGGTACTGAATATTACAAAATTATTTTATGCGTCCTTTGTTTTTACAATTGTAATTCTGCCCCCTGGTGTATTTTATATTACGATTATGAACTAATTAAGAACTATTATTAGTGTGTAACCAGGTAGGTATTTATCAATTGTGTTGTTTATTAAACTTATTACATAATAGCATGTGAAATGAAATTGTCAAAATTAACAAGATTAAATGACTAAATCATTAAATATTAATTTAAAAAGATTAAAGACTCATATCTTTAGACCATGCATGGTGCGTGTATACTTACATACGATATATTATATTACCATAGTTATATGGCACATACCTATCGTATCAATTACAAACGATTAATCCAATTATAATATTTATAACGAATACTGTAATGGTCAACAGATACAAGTATATAATATAGTTTAAAAAGATCATTTAGAAAACAATATTTTTACATAGTATCCTACCGCTCTTACTGTTTATTATTAAAATAATAAAAAAATTTAATTTAATAACAAATTCATTTTTAAAGATATTCGACATTTCCCACTCGTTTAATAACTTTTATTTTTTATAAATCGATTTTAATTATTAATTATTACACATTCGGCAATAAAGTAAATTTCAAAAATAAAATATTAACAATTTAAAAGTTAAAACGTGTCAAAACCGAAACAAAGATAATTGTTTAATAGTATGAATTATAAATATAATATAATAACGTTTAACTGTTTTAGTACATGAATAAAGCGTAGGTATACTTTTTGAGTTAGAAACCTGAAGGTTTTTTACACTAGATTATAACATTACGGATTATATACATTTATACAATCATGACTCTCGTGTCGCCTATACAAAAATAAACTATACAATATTTATTATAATGTTATGATAATTTTATTGAATACAGTTGACCATTGTGATGAAATGTAAACATTTATCAGTTATAAGGAACACTATTATAATATTATAGTCGCTATTGTGTGGGTAAATGTATTATGTAATGTTGTTTTTTATAAAATAAACACAATTCACAAGTGTTGAAAACATTTATTTTATACCTAACTAGTAACTTTATAAGTAATAACGACGTTTGACAATTTACTTTAACAAATACTTACATACTTCCGAATTAAAATTGTATACACGTGTTCAAAAAAATTAAAGGAAAATTATCGTATAGAATTAGTGTCTTGTTTAAATGTAACATGTAAAGCACTTATTTGTTTTGAACGAGTTAAATTAAAATTTATTATTGTGTGTTAGGGTCGTCGGTCTTCTGCAATTTTTTAAACTCGATTAATATAACTTAATTAAGTACTTAACTTAGACTTATCTTTATAGACATTTTTACAGTGATTATAAAAAATCTTTAATCAAATATCAATGCGTTCAGCGGTGTATTATTATTTAATATAACAGGATTACAATTTGCAGGTATTACCAGTGATTTCAGTGATGTATTTAGAAAAGCGGTCTTCGGTACCTATACCCCTAACGACTAATTATTGATGTAAATTATTACTGAATTTTGTATAAATTGTTATATACGGGATTACGCAGAGCATCGCTATTTTTTAAAAAAAAAAATATTTGAGCATACTCTTATGGACTTATATGCCCATAATAAGTCACAATAATTGATAAGCTATTCAAGTTTTTAAGAACGCAAATTCATAAAATATATTTTTGCATGTTCCCTAATGTTTTTTTTTTTTTTTTTTTTAATTTAAACAGCTCTGGGAAGTGGAAATAATATGAATTATTGAGCATCCATTTGACACCGTTAATGAGTACCGGAATGATAATTATTATTTATTGCCAAACGGTAGCAATCCGGTCACTACCTACCGGTCGGTGAATATAACGTGTAAAATATTGTAAATTGTAACAAACGAATTCAGTATTTCGACCGTGGTGTGGGACACTCATGCGATTTATTTTTGAACGACACCGGGCGGCGATCGATATGACGACGACCGTATAGCGTATACACGCAAGCGCGAAATCGTTACGTTTTTCGATTCGATTGCGATTTACGATTTTTTTTTCTTTATGAATATACAATATTTACAACGTTACACGCATCGATCTCGATTATGGTAAAATAATCGTGTTTAGTTACCTGCAGAGCCCGGCGAGTCGGCGTCGTTTCCATGAAAATTCGCGGCCAGTAGGAGGGGAAGAAAAACCGTTTAATGAAATTTTCAAAAATCGATAGTCTACGATTCCGTAAGGCTATAACTTATACTTTAATGTGTACAGTAAAACGGTAGCCGATCGGCTGTTAAAAATGATATTTGGAAACAACGGCGGACGAGTGAACACGTTGCAGCCGAACGTCGAACCGCCGATACTGTGCCGGTGCCTCTGCGGTCGTACGAAACGATGAATGGCGCGTCGAGTGTCGGACCGGCGTCGGCGGTCGGGTCTGTAATCTATGGAAATGTATATAATAGTATACGAGCGCGCTACACACGCACGAACACGTAAACGATAATAATAATAATAATGCACTAGCGCGCGCGCACAATAATATAATATAGTACTCGTACAATGTATTTTAATCGTTTCACATAATCTTATTAATGATTTATTATTTTTAATCTCGGTCTTTTCATGACGTTTTATATCGGCATGGCCTATTCGTCAATTCGCATAATTTTCGATTGTAGGAAAACAACATTATACACGCGTACCTATTTTAATAATTTTTGTATGTAAAATTAAACGCAATATTTGATCGCGGACAAGCAGTTAACCTGTCCATAACGCTATATACGGATTTTGTGCGCCAATCGTCGCAGCCCCGTACGATCAGCACGTGTTTTCCGACCGATCTTCCGAGCGTTTTATCGCGCCGCGTATATACGATATACCAATGACTACCACGGCTAAATATTTACCGCGATATCCAACTGTATCGTATCTCATATACTATTATATTATCGTCTTGGTACGTGCCACGAGGGACACCGGGACGTGATATAATTTTTTGTCCGACACGGTGGCGCCATTTCATTTTTTTTTTTTATGTTTAATACGGAAGTTTTTTATGAAGGCCACAAAACGTTTAAAATCAATTAAACGTTTTCCAATACGGGTTTTAATCGTGATTAGTTAGTTTTCAATACATCTATGTATACTCTAAGTGGTTCGAATGACGTCCCTGATTCAACATGAATAATAATATAATATTATTACATCATTATACCAATAGATAATTTTTCTCAATATCACTGTAGAGTGTAAACATACTTATTATTTGGTTTTTTTTTATCCATAGAAGTCTTTGTCCTTCGTCCCATTATGATTTCATCAGTAATAAGTAGACATGGTTAATAGTTATAATATCATTGGATAATTTTTTGTATAATCAAATTCATGTCGTTATACCTGGGCCGTGTTTAAGGGGGGGCCAAAGGGGGCAATTTCCCCCAGCGTCAAAATATTCTTATTAAAATATCGGCGTTCAAAATTTTTTTTTAGGTCAATTAATATGTGGTGGGGGGAGGTAAAAAGTAAATATGCAGCATTTAATTTATTTTGCCCCTAGCCTCTTCAACTCTAAATCCAACACTGCGTTATACATTTATGTAGTCATCAGTCTATCAATTCATCATACATTTTTAAAATCATACATCACCCGAGGCAGTTTTTAAAGGGACAATTGCCCTTCTCCCCTTGGACCTTATTACGCCTGTATAATTATAAAAATACAATTATATATTTTTAATTTCTTTCTTTTAATTTTTTCGACTATTTTATTAAAATTAAATGATTTATTATAAAAAAAAAAAATCGTCTCTTTTAAATTTTTATCAAACCCGCCTTTGTCGTCTGTTATACACACTATACAGATTGTGATTTGATGCATATTATACACGAAAATAGGCTCTGTATATCATTATTACACTTACAGTTCGTATTCGTCCTTTTCTATTCCTGGTATAAGTATAGTAGATAATACTAAATAATAATTTATCAATATAATATCACATTATCGCGTATACATGTGAACATAATATTGAACTTGTACATGTGACAATAAGTTACTATACGGAGTAAATTTTAACATTTATACCTAATATCATTGATTATAGAATAGTATTAATATTACCTGTAATTTTGGGTTTATCAGTTTAAAAATTTTATAAGCCTAATCATACACTACTTAATCTTTTTACAAAATATTTTGAAAATCTAAAGTTAATTTTTTTTATAGATCATCAAACATTAATATTTTATATTGATGTTTGATTTTTGTATTTTTAATAGTCTGAAGATATTTTTTCGAGTAGAAATAACTGTCTGATTAACACAACTAGGGTATACTTTCGGTAGACAATTGCATCTAGTTCCCTGTGTGCAAATATTAATCTCAAAGATGTAACATAGTTATAACTTTGAGAGATGTGAAGTTCAATATTTGGACCTATGGAAATCTCAGAGATGTCACCGACATCGTTAAAATCCCTACCTGTGAAGTTCGTGTATGCGATATCACAATATTATGTTCTATGTGACATCACATTGTGACTTCCATATATTATTTCACATTTTTGACTCACCGAAGTCACATTGAATGTGTATAAGGTCACTGAGAAATATAATAATAATATCACATAGATATCACATTATTATGTCTCTGTGATATCATTAAATGTTATTTATGTGACTTAAATATTTTACTTCTTAGGTACAATAAATTGATAATACAAGATATAGGTGTATGTTAAATAAAAAATACATATAACATTAAATATTATAAAATATATTTTAAAATATTAAAAATAAAAATAAAAAATAAAAAATAAATATATTAAAATAATAATTATAATTCATGGAGTAATGCTATGGCTATAGATTTATTGTGTGTTGGTATATATAAACATTTATATTTTAAAGAATTGAAATCAATTAATTTTGGTTGTAAATTTGTATTTATATTATTTATGTAAAACATTTTGATTATACAAGATGATATAGGGTTATGAAACATTATGGAATAATTTAAATTTGTTACAAGAAGATTAATTTGTCCATTTTTGTCTTTAATAATATTTTTAACTTCAACTATGTCTTGATTTTTTAATATAAAATATTTATCCCTAATATTTTTTGAACTTACTATAAAATTTTTAAGAATCATTTTTTCATATAAACATGTGTTATTAATTTCATTTTTTAAAATGGGATAATTTGTAGAAATACATTGTGTTTGAGTATTAACTTGTTCAATAATTCGATTATAGGTATCTTGGAGGGGATATCTTGAACTTTTACAACTTTTTTTTATGAATTGCAAATAATTTTCATATTTGAATGCACTAAATGCATCTAATGCACCATGGATTAAAACAAAATCAGCAATATGTATTAAACCGTGAACATTATATCCAACATATTCTTCACCATATAATAAAGAAAATTCATAGACAAATTTGTTTAGTAACGTTTTAGCTAATGAATTATTAGTATGACATGTTTCAGAAGATATAAGAAGTCTAGTAGCACAATGTAAGAGCATAAAATGATTATAAAGAGATTTTTTTAATCTACCTTTTAAAACTACTGGGCCTGTATAAAGAAGAAATGTCCTAAATTCTGTTGCTTTCCAGAATTCAACTTCTTCCAACGATCTAGGTAATCTAGTAAATTCTGTAGGTATAAAAGGTTTTAAATTGATTAGCTCTTCTGATACTTCATCAACATTTAATAATCGAACTGGCTTCTTCCCTTTTGTCCAAAATGTTAATAATCTTTTAGTTACCCCCAAGCATATATTATGTAAATATTCTAAAACAACTGTTGTAGATAAATCAATAGGTAACGCCTCGAGTGGGCTAGAATCTTTGTGATAATATTCATCTTGTTTATCACGAAATGATTGATTAGAACGCAAACTAGCTTTCATATCTAAATATGCCATACGGTTATTAACAAATGTACCTTCCACTGTACAAGAATTGCAACCATGATAAGCGTTATGGCCTTTAACATTAAGTAAAAATGACTTAGCAGGTGCATCACATACTATCTGACTAATTTTAAATTTAAAGACTTTATTTTCAACAGATACTCCATTCAAAAGAATTTCCTTAATTTCAGTTATAAAAGTGTCCATTAAATCGAAACTAGAGAATGGTTTCTTAAATTTACCATGATATAAGCCAACTGGGATGACTAACTGCGACAAATGAGGTATGTTTACAATGGAAATAAGAATAGGCCAAAAACTTGACTTGGAGCTGGAAGAAAGTGGAACACCATCTATATTAATTCCAAGTTCTAATAATGTATTGTTATCAAAACAACCAATATGAACAGAGAGAATTTTATGTAACATAAATTCAACACCAAGATGAATATACGTTCCTGGGGGAATACTAACAATAGTATGATCTTTAGGTTTTGGTGTTTTTAACAATGTTCTAGCATCTTTTGGCAGATTTAAGTTTTCTGATTTCAAAATTGTTAAAAGAGAGTTTAAACAGTTGTGCGAGACATGAAATTTAGCAACCCATTTTTGTAATTTTTGACTTAAAGTTTCAACACTACCAATATTACCTTGATCATTCAAACTTGGTTGCCATTCGTTATTGATAGTAATACATTATTGAGCATCGTCACAGTGATATGAATCACATGGTAATAAATTTGATGTTTTTGAAGGTACAGGTGGTATTGTAGAAGCAACTTCTAAAATTATTGTATTATTGTTCTCTCTTTTTTCTGCGATCATATTTTGTGAAATCATAGCCACTTGATTGGTAACATCATGTTGTGTACGGCGTAAAAAATGTCTTTTCAATAATAATTCATTAGCTTTCCTTTTACGTGTCTAAAGATCATTAGAAAAATCATTATGGTAAAATAACTTGCTCACTATTATAAGATAGCAGTTGGATATTATTAAAATAAAAACATTATTTATTTATTTATTATTTATTTCAATAAAAACTAATGTTAATATTAAAAAAATATATTATAAATCAATATATTTTGTAAAAGTAATACTTTGATAGGTACTTGTTTAAAAAATAAAATAAAATAAATAGGCACTGAAAACATTATTTAAATAAAAAATAGATATCTTGTTAATTAAAAACATTTAAAATTATTCATCATGTAATAGATGGTATACATCTTGTAATACTTAAATATATCAAAATTTATTTTTTCTCTCTACTTAAACGCATTGCTGCATGTCGGAACCAATCTTTGACATGGATTTCGAAATCTGAATCGTTTGCATTAAAATTCTTTATACCTATATCTAAAATTCAATACGATATATTAATTTAATAACATTATATCCTAACATATAAGTATTTAGTATGTTTAATGTATTACTTTTAATAATGTTTATAAATTTTAAATGTTGTAATGGATGATTCTGGCGAAAACCGGTCCATGAATAAGAAGTAGCGAGTTCATTAGTAAATAATTTGGTAAATATTCTTTTAATAAAGTTTTTAAGACTTGTACCACCAACTTGATTTATATAGTTGTTCTGTAAAATATATTTTTTAAAAAAAAGAATAATTTACTTGTAAGTTAAAATATTTAGTAAAATATAATTTAAATAATATACCAATTGGCGTTCAAAGTTTTCATCATTCAACAACATTTCCTCTGTAACATCAATACACTCTTTATTTTTGAAAGGAAATAGAACCATAAATTTATCATTATAATATAATTAACACATATTATGTGTTATCTAATGGGTTGCCATTAACTTTAAAGACTATCAATTCTAATTTTAAACTCATTCTCTTAACTATTTCCAATGTTGTCATTTGTAATTCCAAATTTTTTTTAAACATTTCTGTTAAATTTTCTTTTGTGTTTAATTTATCTATATCCAATGGAACATATGAATGATTATCAAAGCTATATGAACATTGTTGTATATCCATTTTATTATTAATGCTTTCTTCGGTTGCAACTAAAAAAAATATACAAAATTAAAAACATTTAAGTATATTATACATAAAAACATTAATTATTACATTGATTTATTTTAAAACTATCTACTATATTTTTAATGCATACCAATTAGTGACTGTGACATGTCATTGACATTATTTTGAGGACCAAGTTCCATTAATGAATCATTTTCATAAGAGAAATTTATAGTTTTAATTGCAGCTAAAAATATGTTATTCATAATAATAATAATTGCTAAAAATATTTAAATTATTACAAATTTTAATAAATACTTACAAGAAATTTCATTGTTACTTAATATTTTGCTTATTTTAATTGGAGTTTGTAAAAGACTATCATCAGAATCTATAAAAAGAACAAAATTTTAAATGATGCACATAGCACAATACTAATAGTAAAGTTCTTATTAAAAGTTAATAGGTATGTAATTATAATATCCTATACATAGACATTTTCAATTTATTATTAAATTTTATTATGATAAGACTATCTAGAGCGGATACAGCTTCTAATCTGAAAGTGTTGATATATGATAGATATCGCAGAGCTTGTGCTAAGGAATTTTTAGAACTACCCAAAATATTATTTTTATGCATGTGGATTAATAAAAATTATTGTTCATTAATTAATTAAAGTATAGTAAATGCAACCAGTAATCAAGAAATCATAAAGTATTTACACTTATAATTTAATATAACATTATACATTTTAAAATTAATATACAGTATTATTATATTTATACTAGGTTAGGTTAGGTTAGGCCAAAGTTAGTCATTTTTTTCAACTCGTTAAAGTTAAGTTACATTAATATAATAACTAACTAAATTAGAATATAAGTTAATTTTTAAAATCTTCCAAATTGCTAACTTAGTTAGTTAGAAGTTAATTTGGTAAAAATAGTAACTTAAGTTAAAGTAGAAGTTAGAAGTTTGTTTTTTTTTTCTTTTTTGGTTAAAAATATAAGTATAAAAATCTGTTTTAATTATTTAATTAATTATCAGGTACCTAAATTAAATTATTGGTGATTGATTGAACCATGTAATAAAACAACTGATAAATTGATCAAATGTTATTTTGTTATACATTCTATGTTCTAATGACTGGTATTCCATTTCTAAGATAAAATTAAAATATCTACAATGAATTCAAATTAATAATTTTAGAATTATATTTTACGATAAAACAAAGAAATAACTTAGGTACTAAATACTAACCTAATATGTATTTACAACTACCTATTTAAATTTAGAACTGCCTACATTGGTTAGAACTGCCCATTAGCGCAAGCTCTGATGGTATATATACAAATTAAAATAATATTCACAACCTATTATAAAATTCAATAGGTGTATATATATGTATATATTTACAATTTTTTTTTAACCTTTATTACCTATATAAATTTTATACATTAATATTATTAATATAATATAAAGTAAATGTTTTAAATATTAAAATAATATAGAATGAATTCCCTAAATAAATTATCTAAAAAAAAATATATTTGATATTATGGTTATATTAGTTCATCATTAAAATAATTTCTTATAATATGAATAAATTGTAAATACAAATAAATAAATCTTACTTTCTGCATTAAAATTATTAATTGAGACATTACGTTTATTTTTTCTTTTGTGTCTTGGTGGAGTTATTTCTGATTCGGATGCAGAAATGAATAGTTCTTTTTCCTTTTTTAGTGCTTTAGTATAATCATCTAAAAATAATAAAATATTTACTATTTCAAAAACTATTTCTAGTGATGATCATGATTAGTAACTGATATATATCTATAATAAGATAAAATAACAAAATTAATTTAATATATTATATAACTTACCAAAATACTGTGATACAATTGTAATTGGATATGTAGGCCAATCAGTTTCTGGTTCAAACAATTCTACTATCATTGATAAAACATTTCCTTTATTAGGCCATTTACATAAACTCATCTTTCCACAAAAAATGATCCACTTAATTGGAACCACAGAATATTTATTTTCCGGAGCAAAATAACCAACAACCCACTATTACATATAACGTATCAAAGTATTACATTTTGCATCAGAAATATATAGTAGATACTAGATATAAATAAAAATGAGATATACATTTTCGAACATTACTTATTTTTTACTTATATTTGATATTGTACATTAAAAGATGTATATTTGTACATAATATATATATATTATAATTTAATAAGTATAAAATATATACTAATATTAATTATTACCTCATTATTTACTAATTATTTTATATATTATAATAAATGAATTACTGGTACCTACCTGTTTGGAATTAGAATTATTGTCCATTTCCATTATATATATAAAATAATAACAAGACGTGACAAATATTGTAAAAATCAAATAAAAAATAGGTACTCTAAAACTTATAACGACGTGCGACGTGAGCACATGGTTTTTTGATTGTGCGATGTTGATATGAATGATAATTATTCATTTATCATATTTAAAAATAAAAAATTATTTGAATGTGCCATAGATATTCGGGGGACTACGCATATACTGTTAGCATTGTTGCCTATAATATTATAAATATGGGAATTTTTCTAATATCTATTTATAGTCCAAATCATTATTTAAATACGTATACAATTTATTATCAAATACTGTCAGACTATGTGACATTGTTGTGATCTCACATTTTATATTAGTAAACAATTGTAATATTGTTATATCCTTATGACTTCACATAGCACAACTTGCTAAATAGCTAACAATTTAATTTGTATACGATATTATGAATCGAAATCACATATGTGACTATATTATTAAGAACTTATCTTTTCATTAAATATCTATTAGGTATCATATAGAAGTATTTGTGTGATGTCACATCTGTGATTTAAAACTACAGTCACTTAGAAGTCAATATCACATGATTGCACACAGGGTTGGTACTTTATTTAGCATATTATTTTAAAATTTTATAAATAAATTAAATTAAATTTTTAAAAAATTTTAATTGAAAAAAGAAAAACTACCAAAAATGGCAGAAATGGCAGAAAACGATAAAATTTACGGAAATCGTAATTTTGACGAAATCGATTTTAGATTTTTCATGATAACTAATGCAATTGTTGAACGTAGATACTTGAATTTTTTTTGAGTATTCTCATAGGTAGTCTAAACATGTAGTAAACTTTTAGAATGTTTATCAAGCTTATTTAGCTTTATTTAGCTTATAAGTATAATATATTGTATTATATTAAGTTTCGCTCAGAATCGTATTTTCTATTGCAATGTCATTGCATTCAAATCTTAATTATAATAATTATTAACTACTCATTTTTCCGAGAACCGAAAGAGCGAAGGAGAAACTTCCGTAATCGACCTTCCCGCTCTTTTTTAAATATTAATTTTCCTCGTATTTTGCTAAACATTTTATATTAATGTCTACATTTTCTTTACTTTTCAGCTCAAACTAATATAACGTATATGTCTAATAGATGCTTTTATGTAGATGACACTAATGTTTTTGCTTGTAACTCGTTACAATATTAAGAATCAAACATCAAGTAATGATGTCGGTTCAATACGCCTTTATTATGGAATAATCGAGATTCTTAAATCCAAAAAATGTTTCTTAATATTCTTCGTTTTATTTGCAACTTAAATACCCTATACCTAACTAGTAGAATATTAAGACCTTCATTAAAAAATGTTTAGAATTATAAAAGAAAAAAAAATGGATGTTGCCAATTAACTTTATAAAGTTGCATTGCGCATGCGTGAATTGGCAGAATAAAATTGTTTTCATTATACTAAAAAAAATTTCATTTATCTAAATATTATAGTTCCCAGCATATGGTAAGCCCAAATGCCTATTATTAAAATACTTAAAGAGGATGCTAGGACACGCTCATATTTTGCTGTATCCAATAGGAAAAATAACAAAATCAAAGTCTCTAGAAACTTAAATTGTGGGATTTAAGTAAAACGTACAGATTAAACACTCATTATACCAAATTTAAAGAGTGGAACATTTTCAAGGATCCTACGTGGGCTTTTTGTAAAATGTTATCTGGTAATGAACTTAGGTAGGTATACCTAAGTTTATTTAAAATATGAAAACAATTGAAACATATATAATATATACCTACTAGTCAAGACTATTCTTAAAAAAGAATAACAAACAACAACAACAACGTTCTGTTTGTACCTAACACGTCTTTCAGCGGGCGATCCCCCAAGGTAAAAATATTGTTGATATTTGGGGAAATTTATAGTAACATGTTGTTTAGACATGTTTACCGAACCATAAAAGGAAATACATCAATTTGGATTAAAGTACGAAAACAACATTGTACTTATTTCCAAAAAAGGTCCAACAAGGAAATTTCTTAATCGTCTAAACATCCGCTCCTCCTCACCTATTGTTTTAGCCTATTGATCTACCGTCTACACATATAAATACTAAATAATTAAGAACAAGAATAATTTAAATTTTGAATTTTATTTTTAACGAAAATACGTTTTTACGACACTATATATAGGCTCTTACCTGATGTACGAACAGTTTTAATATATTTTTTAAAACTTATTTGCCAGACGATGTATTATAAAACATGATATTCTCTCCGAAATAATCTTTTCATTAAATTTTCTAATATACGTAATTTTCTAATATGTGTATATTATATAAGTTCAACCTAAACTTCATAATTAATGTTTTATAGAACGTGTTATGTGTATGACATAGGTACACCAGACTTAAAGCAGTCAAACTATTTCATTTTCACCTTGTACTTATAGTACCTATATCTCTCTAACAGTTACTGGGACATCATGTATTTATGCAAAAAATTTAATTTCAAAATTTTACACACTTAATAAATTTTAACTATTTATGTGTGCGTATAAATTCCAAAAATCGAAAAACTCGACAACCTTAGTCCTAAAACATAACCATCCCTAGAGAATATGAGAATATTTTCTGTTTCTAACAAAAAAATTTTAATCCAAGTTTTAATTTAAAATTTCGTTAGCTGTACACCTATTACGCCTGTACCTAAACCTCCGGAAATATTATTTGTACGTTTTAGTGTTTTTCTTATGGCTTCCGCGTTCTGCTTAAAATCAGTATTATAGATTCTGAGCGAAGTGAAGAATGTATTAGATTTACAAAGATGTTTTTTTTTATGTATGAAGACACTTTTTCGGGTAGAAATAATGGTCCAATTATTACGAATAGAATATATTTTCGGTAGAAAATTGCGTCTAGTTGGTACTTTATTTAGTTCATTTTTCAAGTTTCTCAAAAGTTTTTCCTTGGGAGAAGAAAAACTACCAAAAAATTACGGAAAATCGGCAAAATTTACGGAAATCGTAATTTTGATGAAATTGATTTTAGGTTTTTCATGATAACTATTGTAATTTTGAACATTGGTACTTTAAATTGTTTTTTGAGTTTTCTCATAGGTAGTTTACACACGTGGTAAACTTATGGAACGACCTTATCAGTATAATATATTGTATTATATTGAATTTCGCTCAGAATTGTATTTTTAATACTATTGCATTCAAATCTTTATTATAATAAACCACTAATTTCTCCGAGAACCGAAGGAGCGTAGGAGTAACATCCAAAATCGACCTTCCCACTTTTTTACTATATTTTTAGAAGAATAAATTTTTTACAGAATTTTTACTGCGGTCATAATTATAAATAATATGGTCATAATAACTGTCCTAACTAACCCCCCACCATATATAATAACTGTCAAAGTACGCCATTGATAATGCATATTGAGTCTTTTTTTGTAATACGTTGTTTTTTGGTCACACGACATTTTACAAAAAAGATATATTATTTTGTCTTCGAAATTTCTATTAGGCTTTTTAAATTTGGTAATAGATGTTAAGATGTTTATACTCAAAGTTAAACTTCGACGTCACAAATTTTATCTGCATATGTGCGGTGGATATGGTTAGGTATTACGAGATAAGGACCTGCGTCTCTTGCCATTTTGTCAATGCCTATGACAGATAATATAAATATAAATATAACACAACTTATCATTTTATAACATATTAACATATTATATGTACATGTACATATAACTGCAGTACACATATACTGTAAAATTGTAGATTTATTTTATTCTTAGATAGAATAACAAAAATACCTACTGGTTTTAATAGAAACTTAAGCTACTAAATTTTCCCATGAAAATTCATTAAATAGCGCTGCAGATACTATTTCCAGACGTTTTGATACACCACCGTAGTCCGTACACCAAACAATTTTTGTAATTTTTTTATTTTTTGTGCTTATCTAGGCCCTAGGGTATTGATGCTGCCATATAGATACAGCTGTCAGCTAGGTTTGTCGATTTTTTTTCACACATAGTTTAAAGTTTTTTCAATTTAATTTTTCTATGCATAAAAAAAAGCTTTATTCTTATTTTGATGGAAAAATTTATGGAAATAGATCGTTAGTAAGTATCCAACAAACGGAAATATTAGCAACAAAATCACATAGGACAGAAATACACGAAATAGTAGTTTTGAATTTTGATTTAAAATCAAAAGTTATATATTTATAATTTTAAAATAATGTTCAATAATCTATTTAAGTATCTTAAAATTTTTAGAATATAAAAATAAAACAGACTATGCTAATATTCTATATTGTTATTACTACAAATACTAAATGAAGTAATATTTAACTATAATAATAAAAAAAATCAGATTGAAAAATTCCGTAATACTGACTATATGAAGTAACGAGTAATGACTATTTATTGAAAGACGATTGACCATACAAAATAGGTATTACGAATACAATAAACGTTACAATTGAACCAAATATCTGTAACAGAATAATCCACAATTAAAATACAATATAATTTCTTAGTTAAATCATAGTTTGAACAAATTAATAAACTAACATAATAATTTATAATCAATTATTAAATATCAATATAGATATTAAATTGCATTGTTAAATATATGATTTAGGTTAGGTTAGTATACATAGCTAGAATTTTAGCTGCGTACAAAACTGTATCAAAGGAGGCCGTGTGTCTCAGGGATGCCACCGCCAGAAATATTAGTCAAGTACAGAAGAAGTATATACGCGAAAGAAGAAAGAAGGAATGCCGAAAAGAGACTGCTATAGACTTGGCAATATAGATGGGACAATTCGACTAAGGGTTCAGTCGACACACCAGATAATACCGAATGATAGATGTATCATGTGTGGTACAAAAGAAAACACGGATTGATAAACTTCCATTCGACACAAGCACTTGAGGGGCATGAATGCTTTGCTGCGTACTTGAAAAAGAACGGAAAAAGACTCTGCTTGGTGTTGGTGCTACAAAAAATGCTACTATTGGGTGTTAATACCCAATAGACAATTCGCTTCATACATTATTTAAATGCGATCCGTGATCGGAGAGAATGGGGAAGTACTGCATAATAGCTGTAGGAGAAGAAATTTACGAACGGAACCCGGTGAAGGTAATACTGGATGACAAAGAGAAGTATGACGCTGTTTGCGGCTATGTCAATGAAGTAATGAAAGCGAAGGAAAACGAAGAAAGAAGACGAGAATACGGAAAAGTTTTAGTTTTCTTTTTTAGTTAAGTCATCTAAGATGTAAGCCGATGACTAATTTTTGAGAGGATAGGACACTATAGGGGCTCTTAATATATATAATGTATCCCATCATACATTTTTTATCACAATGTTTTGTTAAATAAATAAACAATGGCTGCTGAGGAATTAAATGACTAACGTCGGTATTTAATTTAAAAATGTAAAAAAATAAGGTTAGTATACCTTCTATGGCTATGTGGCTACGTTTTTGTTAATAATTTAATATGAATATATTTTGTATATTAAAATTAGATTTTTAATTTTTAATTTTCTTATATAAGAAAACTGAAGACTGTAGATGAGTCATATAATACCTAAGCGTGATGTTTTAAAACTTACGGAATACATAAACTTCTTATTTACATCATAGCAATGATTCGCTGTTATAATCACTTCAGTAACTTTAAGCTCGTTCAAAAATAAATAAACCTAAAATATAATACTATATTATTATTAAATGACAATATTTCTAATATTAGTAATATTAAAGCATTGATAATGTAATATTTATATACCTATCTAAATATAATTTTGTTTCTAAACTTATAAATTTATAAATATTTAATCGATTTTAAAAAATTATTGGTTTTGTTAGGTATAATGTTGTCGTTCGCCATGTTGGTATAGTATGACTTAATTTTTTATTTACATCTAGGAAAAGCACCTAATCCCAAAACTTCATTCAACATATTTATTTGACATAGGTTTTATATGCAGATTCAGTGGCGTACTAATTGGAGGGAAACACTCTCTTTATTTTGGTGAAATAAAAAGATTTTTTAAGCTTATTCATTTCACCTAATTTTTAAGTTCATAACAATAAACCTTCCACTCCAAAAAAAAAGTTAGGTCTAAGTACACTACTGTGCAGATTTTTCTTTTAAAATATCATTTTTTATATTCCAGAAAACTTAACCAAAAATTATGAAAAACAGTTGTTAGCATCTTGTTTAATCAGAAGTAAATTCACATGCACGCTAGTCCTTGTGAACCTATCCTTATTATACTCATAAATTCTTGGAGCCACACTATACGGTTTTGACAGACAATTAAACCGGTGCGTTTTCATTACGTTTTTCCCGCTAATTTTTAAAATTGTCTAAAGTTCTTTTTTCTGTTATTATCATTCCGCACCGTTTTCATTGGAAAACGGATGGTATGGACGCTATGATTAAAAACAACGTGTTTCAATAGACTTTGTGTTGTTTCAGTGTCCGTTACTAGGAATGAGCCGAAGGAAGGTTTTGGTGGTTCAAACCACCCCTAAATTGAAATAATAGTATGGAACAAGATATGCAAATCATAAATTACAGTCTTTACATATTAAATAATTAATAACTAGTTATAACTAATTTTCTAATAATAACACTTAAGGTCTAATAAATATTAAAATTTAAACTCATTTCGTTAACCTCAAGGTAGTCCGCAGAAATTTGTCAAGGGGAGTCTAAAATATTATCTTTTTTCTATTTTAAATTTTTCTTTCATAGGTATAAGTAATTTAATTTGTGACATTTTTTATTGCATTCTGATTATCCAAGAGGTACAACTGCCTATACTTCCCCCTGCGGACTCTCTTCTTAACCTATTTAGTTAAATATTTAAATTGAATTACTTGTTCTTTAGTTTGATGTCTTAGATAATTCACTCTATTGCGTAAAATATAATAAAATGTATAAACACTCTAAAAATATAAACAATCAAAAATATAATGTAATATTTGTAAATAATGATAGGTACATAATTGATTCACTGAAAATAATATAAATACCTTGTGATGTAAATAAGAACTTGACTCGATTAAACAAATAAAAACCACTAATAATCGTACTATACGTATAAGTCTAATAATAGTTTTAAAATTTGTAAAGCTGTAAAAAATACTGAAACACAAGTATAATAATTGTTTTAAATAATATGGAGTATAAGTATTACATATCATGTATGATTCGTATTATATAGGTATTTTAAAAAGCGGTAAGGTCGTTTTGGACGTTCTTTGGAGAAATTAGTGGTTTATTATAATTAAGTTTTGAATACAATATCATTTAGGTACCACGTGTGTAAATTACCTATGAAATTTTCAAAAAGTCCCAAAGTTAAAAACTGCATTAGTTATCTCAAAATATTTAAAACAACATTCACGACAACAGATATTTTGTCGTTTTCAATCATTTTTTGGTAGTTTTTTTTTCCTAAGGAAAATCTTTTGAGAAATTCGAAAAATGAGCAACTTAATAAAGTAGGATGTAATTTTCTACCGAAAGCATACCCTATTCATAATAATCGGACCATAATTTGAACCCAAAAAAGTGTCTTCAAAAATAAAAAATAAATCTTTGTAAAACCAATACATTCCTCGCTTCATTCAGAATCTAAAATTAGACTTATGATTTCCTTCACAAAAAGATATAGGCTGTGGTGCCGGTGATAGGAGGAAGAGTGGACAAGGTTAGGTTAGGTTAGGTAGGTTCGCATTTGTTATTTGGGGATAGGCAAAAATATAAATAATTTATTTCAAAAAATTAAACTTTATAACCTATAAAAAATGGCTAAGCATTAATATTATTATAGGTATTTTTTTTTCCTTTGTGTATAAAATGTTTTAGCTTTTAGTATTCATATTCCCTATAATTAATATTTAATATTACTCTAGAATAATATGATATACAGATTTTGAAATAACCAAACCGGGATATTTAATGGAAATAATGAATACCCCATTTTATTTGTTTTACTTGTGAATAGTACATACCGAAGATAAAATAATAATTGTAAATGTATAATGTACTAACGTGTACCTAGGGCGTAGTTTGATAAGGGGCTGAGGGGGGGGGGCTATAGCCTCATAGCCTCCCTAAAATTTGTTAAATTATTTATGTAATAATTTTTGTAGAAATGTAGACAATGTGAGTAGTTTAGGGCATGTTTTCTTTATTCGGTCATTTTTTGTACACTACTCAAAAATAAAATGAGTGACGCCTCTGAAAATTAGGAGGGTTTTGAAAATAATTTGAGGCTATAGCCTCCCTAGATAATTTGTTCAAACTACGCCCATGTACCAAACATGTATTTATGTATGTATCTATATTTGTAAGCAACAGGCAAGACGTGAAATATATATCTATAACATAATAATAAATTAAGTGGTAATTAGTAATTTAGGTTTTAAGCGTAAATAGATTGGCGCCCAATACTAATGTATTGCAATAGCTCCTTGCAGGTGGAAAGTTCCAGACGAATGATTCCAGCAAGGAGAGGAGAGAAATCCCTGTTGGGCCAATGGCTAGTCGGCCACTTTTTAAAACATTTCAATTAAACTACCTGTCCTGTGTCTAACTGAAGGTTATCCCACTGCCTAACCTTACTGTAAAATGGTAAATGAATAAGAAGAATCATTAATTTCTGACAGAAAGTTACTCTTTACTCCCGAGTCCTTATTACATCTTTATATATATATATATATACACGGTAACAGCTAGTAGCGCTGAAAAAAATGCAAAACAATAATTCAGCCTATTAAAATATAAAATTTAAATTATTTACTTGTCCATACTCGTGCCTAGTCCCTTCATAAATATAAACAGCTCAAATAATAAGCACAACTGGTAACACGAGAAGTGTATAATTAAATCTATATTGTAGTGAGAGTTAAATTTTTTGCAAAACGCATATAACTCAAGATTTCGTTTTCGAGCTTGATGTATTCGTTCCAAATCGTCGTCCAAACACGTATCAACATACTCGTTCAAATCACTATACAACTGACCCATCATATGGAAAGTGTGTATAAGTTGCAATTCGAAGCCTAAAGATGCACATGTCGTCAGTTCATCCAAGTTAAATGACTTGCCATTCATTCGTCTAAATTTAAAATATATAATTATTTAGATAACCTATTATTTCTAATATATAGACTATAAATTAGATTGCAAAATATTTTATAAATAATGAATACTAACCGTATACATATTTTTTTTAAATTAATTGCTCTTATATAAATAGTCTATATTAGCTCTGTAATCTGTACGACACCTAGATGTAAAAAATCTGCTCAACATTCGTAGAATCCAAAATGTGGATCATAAACGTAATTAGGGTTTTTTAGTAAGAAAGAGAGAAGAGCTTTTGCATAATATATATACTTACCATTTTTAATAAACACACATGTAAAAATTAAAAATAACAAAATATTTTAGGGGTGGCTAAAAATGGATTAGATACCACTCCCCCCACACCATTTGGTTACGTTAAATAATAGAAAAAATGTCTGTTATAGTAGTTTTTGATGAATTGAATACTCAACTGTCAAATACTTCTAAGTTATAGTAATTAAATATATAACTATTGTAATTTAATATGTCAGTATGAAAATTGTAAATAACTTTGAAGTATTCATAAGTTTCTTTAGAAATTTGTACCTATTCCAAGTTTTGATAATAAACAATTAAAACTTTTTAATTTAGCTTTATGTTCAAGAAATTTGTGGAAGTACCTAATTATTCGGTGTTTGATAAAATAGTCAAGAAATTGAATAGGTACGTGTAGAAATTCTATATTCCAATAAGATTATTTTGTAAATAAATTACTTCAATTTGTGGTTCCGCATTTAAAAAGAAATATTAATTAAATATATATATATACTAAAAATAGAATAGGTACTCTCAACATTTTTAAATATATCATGAAACTCACTGGTTACGGATTTTTTACAGTAACCTGAATAATCAGTAAATTTTAGAACAGATTCTAAATCTAAATTTTCTATTATGAAAAAAATATAATTACGATTTCGAGGGGTTATAAGTTTATAACGCGTAAATCCCCCTAGATGTGCAACTAGATTAATGTAACCTTTATTTACTACCATAAAAAGACAAATTGTTTTGTCATGTAGAGAACTAAATTTGTATTTTATCTGTTTTTTAGCTTAAATATGATGTTTTAAATTAATTTATTAAAGCTATATGTTTTTGTTAAACAATATTACAACTCAACAATTATAGAAAATAACTTAGGTGCCCACACAAAAATATGTTACAAAATGGATATAAGAAACAAATAGCAATACATTTCTATTAAAGTGAACGATTAAAATTTAAAACACAATGTGATTTTACTCTCTCAATCGAGGCAAAAAAAGTCCACATTCTAGAAAAATATATTACAAAAATAATGTTATTTCTATACCTTTGAATATTATCTCCAATGATTTCAATTGCCACTGCCACAGTGCTAGCATAGAGAATTAACGATTTTCGTACCGGAATATTAGTTGACCATTCAGGCAAACTGTTATAACACCCAATTGTATCTCTAATGAGAATAATTCTTCTTAGCAAAAAGAACAGTAAACCAAACCCATTTGTGCTTAATACAATAGCCGACATAATAGTAGTTATTCTATCAAAAAATATTGTCACAACATTTTTATATATTTTTACTCCAACAAATAACACATGTATGAAGGCAATCAATAATCCACATTTTGATGTAGAAAATTGTTTTTTATTTGGATCATAAACAATAGGAAATGAGCCAAAGAAATTTAATAACAAAAATACTGACCTGAAATATTCAAAATTAAATTAGTTAATAATTTTTAACAATTTACAATAGTAAAAAAAATTATTTTTAATTTCAATCTAAAATCGGCATTGACAATTGCAATTTACTCTACAATTTTAAAATACAAATTCCATTAAAAGATTAATAATAATTATAATATTATTCACTAAACTGTAATTTCATTTCAGCAGTAAAAAATGAGACAGCCACCATAAAAAACATTAACATTACATTCCAGACTAAAATAAAAAAAAATATATATATATAAAATGGAAATCATGTTTGTAACTATAATACATGTATGTGAATAATTTAACAGTTTAAAAGTACTCCATTCATGGAGGGTAACTATTGTCTAATGAACAAATGGACAAACACCTTAAAAAAAAAATAATAATAACAAAACATATAATACAACTACATATAATTAAATTAAGAATTTTAATAATAGTACAAGGATAATATCTTTGGTTGAGTGTTGGTATTAACATGAAATGTCCAACTTTAAATCAATAAAACAAAATGGTCATAACTTAAGAATACTTATGACACATTGACACACATAATACATTAAAGGCATTTTTAAACAATCTGGCTGTAATTATCAACATAATAAAAATAACCACACTCAAATTCATAAGAAATTATATACAGTAAAATTCAACAGTCTTTTTATTATAACCCTTATCTTAGTTACAAATCCCACATAATTATTTATTTATTCGTATGGCGAATAATAACTGTAACATACAGGACGTGTTACTTATTTAAAAAAAAGAATACAATTAATAATTTTTACATTTGATAGAAAATATAAAAACTAAAAAAAATCAGTTCAAATTTTTAATTTAGAGTTGTAAAATTGTATTTAACATTTTTATTTGTAAAACAAATGTTTTTATAAACATTTAAAACAAAAAGTTATAACTTATATTTCACAACCCAAAATTTTACATAATATTTAATATTAGTATTATAATAGACTAGAATAATTCAAAATGTATTTGATACTAATCAATATATCAATACATATCTAGCAGAAAAATGTAATGTTAAGAGTAAAAATGGTTATCCCATTTCTTTAACTCGTCCATGACAACAAATAAATAACAAGATATTTTTATCTAAAAAAAAAAAAAAACAAAAATTTAATAAAATACAAAAATAATAATCATGATCATAAAAATATGCAATCAATCATTAATGAACATTTTAAAAATAAAATAATTAGTCTTAATTTTGATTATAGGATTTAAATAAAAAAAAGTATACAAAAATTGATAAGTAAAACTTGTATAATTAACCATATAATTAAAATATAAATCAATATATTTTTAATTATTCTTAAAAAAACAAATTATATACGAGTAAAAAATAATAAAAACATTCCATCAACTTAATATTATATATTTTATAAAAAAGAATTGACTAATTTATCTTTTTCTTGAACATTTAATTAAAATCAACTGTTTTACTAAAAAATAATTATTTATCAAATTTTATATTTTAAATTTGAAACTTTAAAATGATGGTTCATACTTTGCAAACAAATAATAACTTAATTAATTATCTGACTAGGTAATTTACATTTAAAAACATAAATCTTTTCCACTAAACAATGACAAATATACATTTTAAAAATGTTTCATTAATACTTCATAGAAATATTGATTTAGTTTTACTCAATTAAATAAAACAAATTGTAATCAAATCAGAAATAAAAAATCAAGTATAACTAAACAAAAGGAACATCAATATAATTATTTTTTTTACACATTTATTATATTAATTTTTAAACAAATTTATTTAATATCAAAGTCTAAAATTTAAACCAATGAATATTTGTATATTATACATTTTGCAAAAAGTGCAATAAAAAATTTACCAATAAAGATAATTTAAGTATAATGATAAATTCAATAAATATAATTAAAAAAAATAAAAATAAACAAATAAACAGAAAAAAACGAACAATTAAATAAAATTTTTCAAAAACTCATTTTTTTTCATCCATTTTAAAAAATGGATGTTTCAATGCAACATCCGCAGTTATTCGAGTTACTGGATTCAAACATAATAGTTTTTTTAAGAGATCATATGCAGGATAAGGGAAATCATCAGCAACATTTAAGTAACAACTGCAACTATCTGAAAATACTTCACAACCTGATAGTTTTATTGGTTTTGTACAAAAATTGCAGGTATCCAAACCATCACTTGAAGTAACAGCTATGGGATTTGAAGTTTGTACATTAGATCGATGACATAAAAGACGACAAATTGCTCGTAGATCCAGTGGAGGTTTTTGAACATCACAAATAACATTACGACCTGATATATAAAAATTGAAAAATAATATTATTAATAATTAAAATAAAATAACATAATCCCACAAATATAACACTACTAACCTAACATTTTAGCTACATTTTTAATAGCCCTGTCTCCAAAAACAGTTATCATCTCAGCCAAACATGTAGAATCATTTTCAGCACTAAAGAATGGATAACAGCGGCTCATAGCTTCCAACATAATTACTCCAACAGACCAGATATCAAGAGCTAGAAAAAATAAAATATTGTTAGATGACTAATCAAAAAGCATGTATATTGGATTGCAATGTTAAAATTAGTTATTAGTAAGATAAGTTATTATAATTAGATTAGATAACTTTGTTAGTTATCGCTATAGTTCTGCCAACTCGTATTATAAAGTTGCTATCAACAACTAGTGACAAGTCACCCATTCAAACTTAATAATTAACACACAACCAAAAACACAGACTAATGAGCACTTATCCATAGTATTTATAATTAATAATATTACTGATCTTACTTACCAGTGTTTTGATATTTGTATTTTAGAAGAATTTCAGGAGCCCGAAACCCTGGTGTTCCTGCTCGAGGAGCCTTCATTTCAGGTCTTTTTATACAAACATTACACACTTTTAATTTACCAACACATTCACAGGTTATACGCTGCACTTTTGGTACAGCAAAATTATTTTTATCCTGTTTATAAAAACAATTAAATATATCAAAAAAATTACACAAATTTTCTTGTAACTTCAAGTTAATATATACTAACAGAAAATAAATGATTTGTGGTAGTTGAATTACTAGGACAATTATTCTTAGGAACATCAAATTGTTTTTTAATGGGTGAATTCTCCTTCAATAATGGTTCTTTGGGCATCATTAATTTAGTTCTCTTTCTTAATGAGCATCCAAGAGATACAGAATTAGTGCCATCTGCTATATTTTGTAAAATACGTTTTTGACATGAACTCAAACGTATATTTCCTACTGAACTTGATCGTTTACAATAAACCTAAAAAAAAAATTATTATTAAAATTATATCATAAAACTATTAAAATATATCTTACATTGAGGTCACAGTTTTTTTGATTAGAAGACGTATCAGACTGATCAGGCAAACTTTCGATTTGCTTACGTTTAGTGGGGTTAATGGAAGGATGAGCAAGCCCAAAATCAGTGAGCATGAAACTAAAACATATGAATATAAACAAGTTATTTATAAGTTAAAATATAAGGAAAATAATAATACTAACATTGAAGATGAACGATTGTATAGAAAATTACTAGGTTTAACATCTCTATGGACAATATTGAATGAATGTATCCTTTGTAATGCAATCAGTAAATTTTTAATATACAAACGTAACTCATTAACATCCATAAAACAAAGATAAGTCTGAAAAACACAAAATATTTTATTAATTAACTACAAATAAAATATGTATAAACAAATTATTAGTTTTTCCCTTACTCCCATGTTTTCACTATAAATGAAATAAATAATTTAATAAACAATTACCAAAGGATGATCATGCTTGATATAAGGCATTACCAAGCAAACAGAACTTCCAATTCGTAATGAGGTTACTAATCCCATAATATTATCTTGTCCACTGAAAATATAAAATCATTAATTTTATAGACTTATATCAAAATATTATCAATTAATATAACAGCTTATAGTCTCTATAAGACTATAACTATAATTAAAATTAATTTTGAATAAATTCTAAGTAATATCAGAGTCCATTCTGTATATCTTGTGAATATGTTTGTAAATTTGTAAATAAGGTCATAATAGCACAAATTAGTAAATTTACCAACAAATTTAAATTTAAGTATAGTGACACATTGTAGTAGACATAATAGAGTATTTTTCTATCTACCTATTATTGGTGTCATTGCGTCAAATTATGATATAAAATGTAAATATTAATCAATTCACTCACCCAATTTTCAGTAAACAGTACATTTCTCGACGCAATTTCTCCGGATGCGTTGTCTGCTTGATGTGCTTGATAGCATATCGCTTCTTTTCGACATCACCTCTTGCGTATGCCAGATACACTTTACTGAAAGTACCTGCGCCGATTTTCCCTTGAATAACAAACGTCTCGCGCAACTTCCTGAACGATTCGTCTTTCAATGAGTTCTCTGGAAGAACGTCGAATATAATTAAAGGATTACCGTAGATAATACAATTTAAATAAAACAAGCACATTTGACTTCTATTTACTTGGTTTGGATACATCGTCTACTGGTAAGAAACAGTTCGCATTGATGCTGGTCATTTGCTTTGCAGAATTCGTTGCCATTGCAATAATCGGCGCGTGTATGTTTTTACGATTAGTTAATGTTGGAAAAAGAATAAATCGTTCCCGCAAAAGAAATGCAATTAGTTTTGACGCGGATTTTCACCGGTTGTTTGTTTACAGCGCGAAATCAACGTTCTCGTAATAAACTGATAAAAGTTGAGTTTTGGCTCCGAAAAAATATCGACGAAAAGGCGGTCAGGAAAATGTATGGTTAACTTGCCGTGTTGTTGTTATTGTTGTTGTTGTTTACACCGGGAAACAGTGTGACCATAAATACGCCTCTAAATATACCCAGTACTCATTAACAACACCTGGGCTCGCCATTCTTGTCAATGAGTCATAAAGTATTAACACAGACTATATGAAAAGCATTTTCAAGTTTTAACTACGATGTAAAGAATAATCATAAGCGCAACTTGTGGATCAGTAGGGGCTTAGCCCCCCCCCAAAATTACTCATAGTCGGATATAGTCCCTTAAAATAACAAGACGAATTTTGATTTTTTTGTAAGTTATTTTAATTAAGAACTATAGCAGTATAGCTCTAAATGCGTATTAAGGGGTGGGTTGAATGGGCTTAAACCCCCCCCATGACAAAAAAAAAAAGAAATTGGTATTAATAATTTTTTTTTATGCCACCTGTTTTTGATTTCGCCTTAGTCACACGTTTATATTCGCAATTTATTTTTTTTATTATAAAACGGTGGGTCGGTATCAAAAAAATCTGAACCCCCCTTAAAAAAATTTCTAAATACGCCTCTGTATAGTTCCCCTACATTTTAGCACTATTTGCGCCTCTACAGCGGCCCCCACACTATCAATAATAATGACGGAACCATATTAAATCGAGTATTGATAGTTTAGAAGGATATTGATATGGATTGTCAATCATTGAGAGAGATTAATAGAAATTTCGATTGATGATCATTGGCAGGCAAGATTGACAGAACATATTGAACGTCTAAGAGCGTTTATTGTCAATATTTCCGAATTTGTTATCATTCATCGGACAGGATATTGGAACTATCGATACCACTTGGCGACGAATCGGTTGGTGAGTATGAGTTTTTCCAGGATCGAATGAGTATTGATGGCTGTGTTTAGCTGATTGAAGTACATTGACGCAATTGACAATCTAACTCGTCAATATAATTGACAATATTCCTAACCTGATTGTGTAAGGGCCGCTTAAGAATAATATATTATTATCATAGGATCTACTCTACATAGTACATCGTGCTTCGAACTTTGAAAATTAAATTTCAAATTTAAATCTTAATTCAACAACAAAATTATACATATTATGATAAATATTAAATTTACAGTTTTCATATAAATAGACATTAAACATTAATTAAAGCCTATAGCATTGAATATTGATTATAGAATAGACTATATTCTATAGTCTATTCCACAATCAGTGCTTATAGGTACTATTTAATATATAATATGATAGATAAAAGAAGATAAATTACATCAAAGGTGCAAATGGCAAATGTTATGAAAATTATAATTCACAATAAATCAATAATAATAATGACTATATTATAAGACAAAATACAAATTAAGCAATGTAAAAATAACTTATGATGAATGTTTTGTGATAGCATTGATTTTAGAATAGACCATTTTGGAATATTTTAATATTTTTATTTTATACTTTGTACAGCATTGATTAAATATGGTAAAAAGTGTGTTCGGTGTTCCATATTTTATTTATTCTACAGTATTCCACATCATTTTACACTAATATTAGAAAAGAACTATAGATAATAGTATATTATAAATTATAATATAGGCAATGCTTTAGTATTAGTGTAAATTCATCTGTTTTTATAAATTGATTATTTTTTAAATAAATATACACAGTATTTTAGACTAATACACAGAAATTGTATATGTCTATGGATGATGTATAAAAAAATAAAACATAAATAATAAACTAAAAATAGAACAAATGCGCAGTTCTGAATGTGGTTTTTTTAGAATGTTTAATTTAGTCGTAATGGTCACTGGGCTTAAGAGCAGATTGTTTCTGAATCCATGATCCAAAAGTTTTTCGGTTTTTTAATCAGAATAAAAAAAATAATCAATGAGAAATATTATATTAAAAGGCCATGAGGGAATTCATCCCCTATAGACCCCCACCCACAGTGTATACACCCATGCTAAATACTAAAATAATATATTATAAACTATAAACATTAATAGTTGATACTACTGTTGATTATAGAATAGACTATTTTATAATCAATGATACTACTAAAAAAAAAAAAAAAATATTCCCATACGACTTACCTACCTATTTCATAGAAAAAAAATGTTGCTATAAGAAAAACTTAATAACGGATACCAAATCCTTAAAACCATTAGTATTTATAACCAATGATAATTAAAATTTATAGACAATAGGCTTTTTAAATTTTACTTTTCAAAGTAAATGTAAGTAGTACCATTGATTATATATTATACTAGTACATATAATCAATGGTAGTACTTATGTTTTATGAAGTACCTACCTATATATACCAATAAAATTAAAAATATTACTATTCGACATTCATGTATAAAAATGTAGATATACCAAATGTTCTATTTTGTTCATTGCACAAAGCATAAGTACATGATTTTGTTTTATACCTGTCTGAATGAACTCACATTGCCGTTAACTAACAAATAGGTATACTAATATGTATACTTACTACCTAATAATATGTATCACGTTAAGATTAATAATTATTTTAGTAAACAAGACATTAAAATTATATGTCAATGATATATTATAGCTATAGGTTATAGGTCATTATAGGTCATGGGTAATAGGTAGGTCGTAAGCTTAAAGAATACTCTTGTAGTTTAAGGTCATAATTAATAGCCATATTTAAAATTTATAAATTCTCTTAGTAGTATTAATTCAAATTTGCAGATAATATTATAGGTAATTTAATTGATTATTATAGATTTGTAGTAATGGATTAATTTATACGTTGATTATAAAACTACTACTACTAGTACTGACTAGTTTTAAGTTTAGATAAGAATGTTGGTATGTGGGTGCCGTGTCCCGTGTGCCACAATGCATGTTAATCATAGGCGTTAACAGGGGGGTGGGGCATTTTGCCCATTTCCAATGCACTATGGGCATTTGACCCTCTCCCTTCGATTGGGTCAATAATTATAACCACTATGTAATAAAAAATAAACATTTTAAAATAATTTTTAGGTTACTAAATTACTTATAACTATGAAAGGAAACAATTATTCACAAATCATAATTTAGCACTATTCTGAAAGTGAAACTAAAAATTGAAAATATTTTGTACCCCATAGAAAAATGTCTGCGGACACCCTTCATGTTAATGAGAGTAGATATTTATGAAGTGCTTATTTTACTAATTTATTTATTTTAAGCTAATGATTATTTTACAACCTATTATATTATTATTTACATTGATTAAATATTTAAGATTATTCTAATACAATTATGCTCGTAATCTTCATTAACAGTAGAAGATTGACAGTAAAGACTCGAGGAAGTTGCATTTACAATAACTCCCACAATGGTGTTTCAGGAACTCAGCAATGCTTTACAAGAAGATACTATATTCAGTCATCAGACTCTCTGCAAAATAATAGATATACATCTAGAATTAAAAATTCCACGAAACATGAGTCTCCCATCAGAAAATAAAAATAATGTTATTTTATTTAAATAATAATAATTATATTTTAAATTTATTTTACCACATATACCTTCTATTTAAGTATTAGCATTATTGAAAAAGAATAATGCCAGATTATCAACATTTCCCATAATATATACTATATACACGTAAGTATAGCTACCTTACCCTTACCCTATATAGGTAACATTTATATAAAAATAAGTTTTCAAATCATTATAATTACAACAGGTACATAATTAATAATTTATATAAATTATTGAATGCTTAAATCTTCAAGTCTCCAGTTCTGGATTTCACTTATCAAGTCTTATCTTAGATTCTGAGCAAAGCGAGAAATTTTTTTTTATGTCTGAATACTTTTTCTGGGTCAAATAATTGTCTGATTACCACATATTCTTTATAGTATGCTTTCAGTATTAAATTGCATCTACTTGGTACTTTATTGATCTTATTTTTTGAATTTTTTTAAAAATTTTCTCTTGGGATATGAAAAACTACCAAAAAATGACACAAAATAATGTTGATATAAATTTCATTCTAAATATTTTGTGAAAACTAATGCAGTTTTAAACTTAGGGCCTGGAACATTTTTATAAATATTTACATATGTATTTTAAATACATGAAAAATTTTGGAACTGTTACATTGATTTTTTCTAATTTTTAACTTAGCAATTAATTTTATTTGTTTAAATAAGTCTTTGATCAATAAACTTTAGAATATAGCACTGTATGGGATCTTCATACAGGAAGTCATTCATTTTTGTTTCATTGAATTCCGCATACAATTTTAAACTTTATTAGCGACACATTAAAATTGTTCTCACGAATATTTACCCGTTTCCAATAACTTGGCCTTGAATTGTTGTCCAGCCTTTGTACAACACCAACATAGACACCAATAAATATTTTATATCAATGATTTTGTCAGGAATTATTAACTTATCTTCTTTCCTAAATTTCCTTTTATGTTTCTTCTCGGTCATCTAGAAGTTTTGCTTCTTTCTATATAGTATATCCTGTTATCAACTATGAACTATAGTTATAATGAAACTATATGCAGCTGTATATCTTTCGCAAACTCTGATCCCACTTATTTTTAATTGAGCATTAATAATTTTTGTTTTTATATATAATTTGTTATAATTAATAGTAATTATTTAAACAATATACCTAATACTATCATCAATAGTATTTGTAATAGAGAGAAAACCATCAAAATAATTTAATAATGATTAAGTAAATGACATAAATGATTCTGATAAATGAATTACTGGTTTTAGGAAAAGGTGTTTATTATTATTATAGATATTTAAAAACCACATGTACAATACATAATATATATTGAAATTTAAACATTACCTAATTATATTATCAATAATACTAAATTTCAAGAACTACTAATATTTTAACCATGTCTAGCCACTGATCATTATACATTTACTTTTAATTTGAATAATTCATTATAATACTTAAATGTAATATTATATAAATTTAATTTTGTGATTGTTTTGAGAAATAAAAACACTGTTTAAACTCAATGGAATGTAGTTTAACGATTGATCATTGACAAAATACACAAAGGGAATTCAACAACAATACTTGTAAGCTAAACCAGAACTTTGGTAGACAATAATCATTATATGTTAAACTTAAATGACTTTAACTCTTTATGAAGCAATAAAGTATCGGTATACGAAGATAGCTAGCACTCCCAGTGTCAACGGCAGCAACCATGATTTCCAAATGCTAAAAATAATAAATGTATAAATAATTAGTAATGATAAACAAGTTTTATTATATTGAATAATTTAAACATAAACTACATATACATTTTGATTTCAATAAATATTTTTGCCATAATTGGACTCTTTTTTTAAATAATAAGTTTAACCAATAAATTATAGATAAATTAATTAATAACATAAAAAATAGTAAGCAATTGATAGCAACAGTTGATAAATAATTAAGATAAACATTTCTTATAAAAAAATAATAATATAATATTTATAGTTATAAATAAACATATATACTTTTTTGGTAAATTGCGTAATCATTTTATTTTTTATACATGATAGATAAAATATATAAAATTACAATTATCATGTAATGGATTATTATCTATATTAGCCTAACCATTGTGAACACAATCTCTTTCTCCCCACTATATTTTTAAAGATTAGGGAAATATACTATATTTATATTGTTACGATGTGGATAGTGCTTTGTGAAAAATCTGCTATTATAACCAAAATGGATAAGTGCTAATTAACTTTTCTAAGCTTTTACTTCTACTTTTTATTTTTGCCTGTAACACTTAGATTTCCCATGACTACATGTTTAGAAGGAATCCGTTATTTTAGTGCAATTGATATTTAATTGTATACTAAAAATAGCAAATATAATTATTAAAGAGCCAATAAAATGTACTTTTGTAAGATAATAAAATCATGGATACAATTTTGTATTTTTTATAAGCGCTCTAAATTAAAAATATAAATTGCCTATGAAACAATAATGATTAGATTCAGAATTGTTGTGTTGTGTACTTGTGTTTTAACAAATATAATTAGGTTAACCTAATATTTAATTAAAATCTTAAGAAACAAAGTTATAAGCTTTATTAAACATTAACTAGAAAAAACAAGTATTTGAATAATTATTATAAATGTTTACTAACGTATAGTCACTAGTCAGGGATACAAAATGATTAAAATTGTAGTAATTATTTAAATACATTAGTTAATACATAGTTTCACCTACATCATAGTAAATGTTTTTATTGTAAATTACATTGGTGGTAAATATAAAATATTAGTAATAAACTAATAACTAATTTATGTTAAATATTGGACATGACTTATAATTGCTTATATTTAATTCATGATGTAGTATTATTAGAAATATAGTTCACTAAATATAATATTATGAACTTGTTATAATTAATATAACTGACCTTCATAAACTGGCCAGTTAATTAGTCTATATATATATATATATATGTATTATATAAGTGAATATTTTATGTTTTAATATAATATGTAGGAATAGTTAATATATAAATTTAAAATAATAATTTGAATATATTAGTTCAATTTTTTATTATTAGTTTTATTGAGAAAACTGTATATGTTTTAACCTTAAAATAAAATAAATTTGCAAATGTTTCTATTTAAGTAAGAAATAGTATAAACTCACATTATTAAATAATTAAATGAAATTCATTGTTCAAGTATATTTATTAAATCTTAGTTTTAAAAGTTGAGTTTTTATATAAATATATACTCCTATTATATTATATTATATTATATAATTATCAATCTATAGTATTACCAGTTGGAAAAAAATAAAATAAAATAAACTTAAATAGTCATATACTTGTTATTTGAATAGAGAGTTATTGCTATTAATAACAAATAATATTATTATTTACTAACTAGACATAAAAATTATGGCTACAAATATATTGAAGTAAGAAATAACAAAGTATAAAAATGTATTTTTATTATATGATTTAATAATTTATATTTTTCAAATAATCTAAATTAATTTTGTTATAATTTTCATATATATTTGTCTTTGTAATTATTGCCAATGTATTTAAATTATATCATCCAATATACTTTGGTTTGTAAAATGAATTAATTTTAATTTTAATTAATAATAATTTTATTATATTTACTATACAAGATTATTGCAACACTAATATACTCAAAGTTCCATACATTAAAAAAAAAAATACTACCAAGTTCTTTTTAATTAGTGTTCATAGATTTTTTGTGAAAACATAATATGTTACACAACAATTACTTTACTTATAAATAAAATGATGCCTATACATAAGTTTAATATGTTTACATATTTTACTAACCTAAAATCATCAGGAGATTCACTCGAAGATATGTTACTTGGTTTGCTTTGAGTCTTCTTATTTTTTCTTTTATCCTCCTATAATTCAAGAAAATTATCATTAATGTAAGATAATATGTTTGTATAGTGACACAAGTTGTTTATAAATAGTAATATAATATACATAATCAATGTCCAATGAAAGCCCACAACATTAACATAATTTGGTAATAACAAAGAATGTGTAAATTAATAGATATCTATTTTAAATTTAAACTTTACAAAAAGATCAATGTTAATGTCAATTAATTTTGAAATGATAAATGATAACTCATTAGTATAAAACAAATAATTTTAATATTTTGATCATTGTATTTCTATTTATTTGTATAAGCTTATTTAAACATATTAGTGAAATAAATATTAAATAATGATGTTTTTATTTATTTAACAATAATAATTATATAATTAATTTTTATGAAAATAGTTATCAATACATTAATTTATTACATAATTTTGTATTATATAATATATAATATATATTAATTTAAACAATTTAAAGAACTTTGATAACTAATTTTAATTTAACAAAATTTCAAATATTGCTTATTGATCAGTTAAACTAACATCATACTTTAAATCATGTAGTTTATAATACATGTCTTTGAAAACAATTAGACTTAATGATATCACACATTCACATGATTTGCTACTTCTCTCTAACTAATGTGCAGTATAACAAAAATACCCTAGTTAACCCTAGTAAAAATTATGGCAATTGAGGTTAATTTAACACTTGCATATTTATAAAATTAAAGACTGGAATATTTTCGATAGATAAATATCCATTTTCATAAAAATTTACAAGAAAAGAAGTAACAGCGGTTTAACTTTTTAATTTTATAAACACTGTAACTTTCTTGCTTGACAATATTTTACAAAATTAATATGTCAATCACACAAAAACATTCTCGTCCTTAAATTTGATAATAATTAATATTTATTAGTTTTTAAATTTACCCTAAACAACACAATGATTGTTCTGCGTATTGTTATTTTACCATTCTACACATTAGACAAGCAGATTCAAAAAATTATACATAGACATCTCTTAACCTACGCATTAAAAATTTTATTATTCTTAACAAAAACAGTATTATTTATAGGATAAAAGTGATAATACTTACTTCTATGAGTTCTCCAATTTTGTATTTTTGCATGATTTCACGTGCATCACTCGAGTGTCCAACGTCTTCGAATTCTTCGGTGGAGTCTTTACCTGATTGTTCTAAAAGGACCTCTTCACCACCGGGATGCTGTAATGAAAAGTAATAGTATAAATAAATAATATTAACAATATACTAAACGAACAGTCAATAACGGATGAATGAACATACGTCGTTTAAGAATTCTTCGACGTCATATATGGAATCATTGATAACTATCCACGACTTTTTGGAACTCGCAATATCTTTAAATTCGGCAAACGAGTATTTTTTTACTTCTTTTTCACTCATCGTGTTATAATTAATTTGTATAATAATAATATTCTAAACTATCGCAGTAAAATTAATTGTGGAGTCTTGGAATTTCTGATACGAACGGACCGAACACTAAAAGCAAGTGCAGTAATAATAAAAAATATAAATAAAAAACTAATGAGCCAAGCTGAAGCTTAATGCGCAACAACGAAAATAGACACGACGACCAGTCCGTCGGTCAGTATTTAGTATTAAATATTTAGTGTTAAGGTGGGAGCATGATAAAAGAAATGGGTGGGAGAAAAAACCGCAAGACGAAATTGTTAGTACTCGATATTGCCGTGAAGTTTTATCTCGTATATTATTACTTTTTTTTTTTTTTGTTATAGGTAGTAGACAATCAAGTACAAAAAACTCGTGTATGTAATAGAGTAATATCACAGAGTAGATGAAATTTAACTTATTCTGTGGTAATTATTATGTAGTACAATGTACTATGATATAGTGTAATCATGTCAAGTTGTATTCTTGTTTATGGTTGTAACCAACTCTATACCATAATATAGTTTCATATAATCTGTGGTATAGCTGTCAATGGGTGGTAACTTGTAATTAGTTGATAACATAAAAATTGATAAAAAAAATACAATAACTACACTGTAAATACTTTTATTCATAGACCTATTGGCTACGATGTAAATAAAATTTAAAAAATTGTATAATTAGATACGTTTTATCATCGTACATATACCTATACTTAAAGTATATGATTTTGATAGACCTATAAAGGTCATTAAAGGAATGGACTGCGTGTAAAGAAAATATTAGCCGCAATGAGAAAGAAACAGTATTACGAGTTGAGTGTATCAACGTTTTTAGTTGGTCCATGTTTCTCTTTTTCCAGTGGTAGATTCTGAATAGGAATCGGTCCGGGAAAATATATTTACTTGCTCAAAACACTATTTATACAAAAAATAGTGATAATAAAATTAATTAAAATTTGTATCAATTCAGTTAAAAAATGACTTTATATTCAAGTTTAGTTACTAGTTAGGTATATTATTTAAAATAAGATATAAATTTATTATATATATTTAAAATAAACAAAGACAGTAAAACGGTAAAACAGTAAGGTCGATTATAAAGTACCAAGTATAGGTAGATACAAGTTTTAATCGAAAGCATAGGTACCCTACTTGTGGTAATCAGAATATTATTTCTATCCAAAAAAGTTTCTTCAGATATAAAAAAAAAAAACATAATAAAACCAATGTATTCTTCGTTTTGCTCAGAATCTAAAATGAAGATTTTTTTTAAAGTATTATTTAGGCAATGGGCTATAAATCTGTAATATTATTTATAAGTTGGTGCAAGGTCTATAGTATATTGGCATGACAATATAAAATGAATTTTGTCATTGTTATCGAACAATCAGATAGACTATATAGATGAGTATTAAACTAATCACTTATCAGTATTCACTGAAAAAATCACAGAGCTCCGGTCCCTCGAGGTCAAATTTTCCCACCATACAGCAACCGGTTAGGTACGTTAATATTATAATAACCATAAACTACCATCGGTATAATATTATGTTATGTTTATTATCGGCCCAATTATACACATATATTTAAAATAAATAATAATGCATTATCAACAAGTTCTGAATGTTCGAACCACGGTTATATACGGACGGAAGACGAAGAGACAATTTTTTTGCCGTCTAGTTATGACATTGTGTAGGCTAACCTACTATTGCTATACGTAGTTACACTTTCAATCGGTAGTCATTAGATTCATTTCAATTATCGGACTTAAGAAAACCCCATATTTGTGGTCTCCATCTATCCAACAGGAAATAAAACAAAATTATTGTTACTTAGAACATTAATTGTTTGATTTGAGTTAAACTGAGATACAGATCAAACACATATAACCAAATTTAAAAAGTGGAACATTTTCGAGGTTCTCTTGTTGACTTTTTGTAAAATGTCATCTAAAAAACTCTCTTAAACTTAAACTCTCTCTCATCTCAAAACTTATATTTATTAATGATACGAAAAATATTAAAACACGTATAACTTGTCATAATAATTTAACCTAACCACTAAGTACAACGCAGAGGTTATTTACATACTTATACTACATTATTGTGGATTTTGTCGTAGACTATATTCATAGATAATAGAAAAATTAATATTGGGTAGGTTATTTCACAGAGTAAATTTATAATTGGTCATTATCATTCCTATACTGATATCGTGCGAAGGTAGTGTTTCATAATGGGCAATAAACCCAATAATACTTAATGAGGGAGGATGACTTGAGGAAAACTAAGGTAATTTATCATTAATCCGCTATTTCATAAACGAATTAATGATTTAATATGTGTTGAAAACAAAGCAACTCTATAGGTTTTATATCACTTCAGGATTCAGTAAAATTGATCGTCTATTAATTTCTCTAACTATTAAATTGTGTACATTATTTACTAGCTATTTTTTTGTTATATTAATGCTCTATCCTTTATATGTGACACTTTTTAATTTTGAACATTAAATTAGCAGTTTTGCATCCTCTTATCCCTCGGCTTCCTCCAGAGTCCACGCGTAAAAGTCAGTGACTAACTGAGAGTCGAACTCGTACTTCATACACCGAAACATTGATAACCTAACCGGACATTTCTTCTTCGTTCCTTTCGGTGCTCGTAGATATGGTTTATTATAATTATGATTTGAATGCAATATGATATTGCATTTGAAAATACGATTCTGAGTGAAATTCAGTTAGATATATTATATATACAATATATTATAATCCGTTTCAAAATATTACAATCTATATGTATACTACTAAACTACTTATGAGAATACCCAAAAGAAAATTTCAATAGTTATCATAAAATATAATAATAATAAAATCAAATTTGTCGAAATTACAGTTCAATAAATTTCGCAGTTTTTCAATCATTTTTTTTTTTTTTTAGTTCTTCTCGAAGAAAAACTATTGAGAAATACAAAAATTGAGCTAAGTAAAGTACCAAGTAGGTGTAATTTTCTACTGAAATCATACCTTACTTGTGGATACTACCTACTATTATTTTTATCTACTATAAATCTTAAAATATAAAAAAAAAATTAAAAAATACTTACTCAATGACTGTTACGTAACAATTGCAAAATTTTTTCCTCATATTTAGAATATATATGTTAATACTCGAAACGTTTTCAAGTTCAAAATTGTATTAGTTATCACAAAATATTTAAAATCAAATTCACGACTACTGTAATTTTGCCGATTTTCTGTTATTTTTCAATTGTTTGATAATTTTTAACACCCCATAAGGGAAAACTTTTATATGAAATTCTAAAAAAAAGTACCAAAGTAGATGTAATTTGCTATCGAAAACATACCCTATACTCGTGGTAATCGGTCTATTATTTCTCATCGAAAAAGTGTCTTTATAGATACCTACTTTTAAAAACACAATAATCAAACATCAATGTAAAATATTAAAGTTTAATGGAGTTTTGTAAAAAATATAATTTTTACTACATTTTTTCTCATTCATTAGTTACTTTCATAATTGTTTATATAAATTTTATACAATATATATTCTTATATAAATATACTTTTTAAAATGGCTATTTTATATCAAATTTCAAATAAAGTTTTTTAAAAAAATTTTATGAGACTCATTTTTTTAAATAAGTAATAAAGGTAATAGTATAGTTCGTTGCGGCGTTGCCTAAATAATAATTTGAAAAAAACTGCATTCAGAAATTTAAATTTTTCGCGGAAATATTCTAATTAGTAAATCGATCTGGGATACTCTGTATATATGAATCACTATGTATACCATGATCAGAGGACAAGAGTTAGTGCTTTAGTAGGTTACTATAATATGGTTAGTAAGGTTATATAAGGTGTTGTAAACTGTGGTTTTAACCAGTAAATATGTAAGTATCTTAAACGGTGTGAATTATACTTATGTATACTGCATACATATTAGGTATATTGATTATTATTATATTTAAATAATTAATTTTTTTTTTTAGATACCTATATATTGTTTAATAAATATCAAACACTACAAACATAATGTGCAATTTTAAAAACAAAACAAAAAGGACGCCTGTAAAATTCCAAACCGTAATAATTCGGAAAGTGAAATCATGAACCGTAAATTGGTAGTAATGTAATATTTATTGAATATAAAACTTAAAGAAATTAAAATTCGTATAACGTAATTTGAGAGGAATAAAACAAGACTGGCAGTTAATTAGTCGAAATAAAAATCTCGAACAATAAAATACTAAATGAATAACTATGCCCATATGTCTATTACCAAAGTCTATATCTATAGCTTCATCGTTGTACATAGTACATGCATTATTATCATCTATTATCAATATTGCTATAATTCAGATTTGATTTCGACTTTCGGGTGGGCATGTAGTGTGCGTGTTTGGCGCTCCTCGCTCCGAAAATCAAAAATTAACTCCGGTTTGTTGTGCAAAACCACCTCAGATTATTAGATTCATAAGAAAAAAGAAACGTTGTATGTAAAACATGACTTTAATTTTGCTATATTTTTGGTTGGATAGACGGTGAAAAACCTGTTTGGAACTAGATAGTCGTCGCCACTAGGTGATGCCGATTATAGGTAATTTTATGTGACCCGGAAATAAATTCCGTTCATTTTACGGTTCGATCATTTTATTTTCCATATTATTAAATTCCATGGATTTCACGGTCAAGAAATTTATTTTTCATTCTTTTCGTATTTTATTTTATTAAACTTTAAATTCGTTTAATTCAATATTCCGGGTAAATACAGTCCGAGAATTTACAGTTCTGTAGTTTTTTATAACGTAAATTACGGCTTCCCCAGTTGAACTGATGTGACTGCATTAGTACATTACTTACGGTGCGTATAGACTATAGAGATTAGATAAAAAGTAGGAAGCCTAAATAATAGAAATAAATAATAATTTTATAGATTCTAGGCTTTAATAAAGAATATATACAAATACAAATGTTAAGGGGCCTCCATACCACGGTATTTTTGGTCAAAAACTACTCATTCTATTTCCAACGGCCTGACCCGATACGGATTCCTATAATAATTTTGAAAACATATTTAGAATTTTCATTACTTACTCTAAAGAATGATCGTTTCAAAGTTTTTATTTTATTATTTTATAATATAAAAAATTGTTTAAAATTTCCAAAATTAAAAAAAAAACCAGCACATATATATAGTTAACTAAAATCAATTTTAAAAAAGTGCATCATTACGTACATGTTTTGAATATTTCGAATATGTATTCAAAATTAAAATTGATAAACACGTTGCGATGTTCTGTTGGAATTGTCTATTTGAGTAAAAAAACTCAACATTTTTCGTGATTCTAGATTAAGGAGTTACTATAGAAGACATTGAGAATGCATTTAATTTATATTTTGTGGTTATACTCTGTACAATGTACACCAATTGTACATTAGTCCTCGGGACTAGATTATGATATAATCCTTATATAAATATTTTGTTATTAAATCGGACTTTGGTCATAGACAATAGTCTTTACCTAAACAACTATTTAAATACATTTTAATTAGAATAAATTACAAATGCCTATGGTTTAGTAGGTATAAATCTAAAAAATTATATTCTAAATTTAAAAAAATTATATGTGCAGTAAAATTATTAAATTTTAAATTTAAAGTTGATACCTACAACCATTGATTATAAAATTATAAATATTAGTATTTATAACCAATATTATTTGTATTAATAATATTATAATAATATACTACTTATACATTTTAAATAGTTTTGAAAAAAAATATAGTATTTCAATTATTAAAATGTTAAATATACCAAAAATAAAACTTGATTTTTATTTAAATCTAATTATAATTTATGTATTGACGTAATGACATGAAGACTGTATTATATATTAAAAAAATCACCTACTTATATACACGTGCATATTATATGAAAATAAAAAATGAAGGTTATATAACAAGGTTGTATACAGGGTGATCAAATTATTATATTACAAAAATAATAAAAATAACATTGAAAATATAAACTCCATTTTCCATCATAATTTTTGTAACATGAAATTTTGAATTTTATTTAACTAGAACGGTTTTTTTAAAATTATTAATTAGGAAATTGGTAATAATATTATCTCTATTATTTTGTTTAGTTTTAAACGTCTAGTAGAAAAATAAAAATAAATACCTCTTTTTTTTTTGTTACAAAATTTAATCAGCCAGAGTAAATGACAATGTGACGACATTTAAATTTAATAAAGATGTCGATTTTAAGGATTTTTTTCACTATCGAAAAAATTATATTTTTGACGACATCATTTAATCTATAACCTATATTCTATAGGTATCGTAAATTGAATATTATGAATATTTAATATTATTTAGGTAAATAATTTAGTAAATACATAGTTTAATAGTAAATTGTTGTTACGAGATCAAAAATAATTTCTAGAGAAATATTGATATCTGATAATAATATATTAATAATAATGTTGCATAGTATTTGCAATAATTTAATACATATCATAATATGTAAAATTTGTTTTATCAATACTCATCATGAAGACATGAATACTCTCAAAGTTTCAAACTCTCAGTAGTTACAGTAATCAAAATTGTATAGCTACAATTAATACATTACCTATATGTATCATTTACTTATCATAATATTGAATACCTATTAATAATATAAACTTCACATTTCACGATATAATGGATTAAATAATTACAAAAAATTACTTCAGAAATATGATTTATCCAATAAAAGAAAAAAATTCTAAAAATCATACCACTTTAATCAAATATGAAATTTGAGCCATCAAAATATTCATAAAAATATAGGTACTCTTTAAGTTGGCTGTCTTCAAATTTGATATCCCTAACATAAAAAAAGAAGTGATTTATTTACTTTACTATTATTTTTACTAGAGGATTAAAATTATGAAAAAAAAATTTAAAAAATAGAGGTAATATTATAGTCAATTATTTAATGTTAAAAAAAAATCTTAATTTTTCACAGAGATACCTATTACAATTATTAGTAAATATATCTGGGACACTCTAGCTAATAATGTTCCCGAACCTTTCAGTCGAAAAATATTTTTGATGGGTTGTTAACTAGTTTGCAAAGGTAACATCATAATTTTACTTAAATAACTCATTAATTAACACATTTAAAATTTCATATTTTCCGTAAATTAATTAAAAATTGTATAAAGCTATAATAAATTTGATACCTACCTAAAATACAATTAATACATATATCAATATAATATCATGATGTATAATTCTATAAGCTATTATTGTATTTATAATACCATAATAATTTCTTTAAATTATTATTTATATTAAACAGTATTAAGTATTAAATTATTTAAATATTTAAATTTTGATAAATTACATGGTATAAAATACCATGATAAATAATAACAATTAGTAATAACATGATATACACAATATTTTTTTTTATTTATAAATAAATTTTGATGTTTGCCCCCCTAACCACTTCTTCTTTATGTAGTCTTACAAATTTGTAAGAGTTTTAGCCGCCACAGTCATCGACCTACATTAACCACTATAGGCTATTGATCATGAATTTTTTCCTCTCATTTCGTTTCTTCTAGACTCTTCAGGTCTTGGCGCACTCTGTCCATCCATCGTTTTTTCGACCTACCTCTGGATCTTCTTCCTGTCAGTTTATACTCAATTGCTGCCTTAGCTCCATGTTTATCCATTCTTATCTCATCGTGTCAAAGCCACTGGATTCTTCGTACCTTCACGTAGCTTGTTATATAAGGTACTTTGGTGGTTTCTCTTATTTCTGCGTTTTTCCTTCTTCGCTATCCATTTATAACATTGTCAAACACTGGGCAACATATTTTTTGCACTTTATTTTCGAAGTTTTTTTAATTTTACGTTTATTTGTAAATTAGTCCTCGGGACTTAGATTATAATATAATCCCTATATAAATATTTTGTTATTAATTCAAACTATAGTAATAGATAATAGTCTTTATCTAAACAACTTTTTAAACACATTTTAATTAGAATAAATTGCAAATGTCTATGGTTTAGTAGGTATAAATCTAAAAAATATATTCTATATTAAAAGAAATATATGTGCTATAAAATTATTAAATTTTAAATTTAAAGTTGGTACCTACAACCATTGATTATAAAATTATAAATATTAGTATTTATAACCAATATTATTTGTATTAATATTATTATTATTATAATATACTACTTATACATTTTATGTAGTTTTAATAAAAAAATATACTATTTCAATTATTAAAATGTTAAATATACCAAGTATAAAACTTGATTTTTATTTAAATCTAATTATAATTTATTTGTTGATGTAATAACATGTAGACTGTATTTATTTATATATATATAGGTATATATAAATCGGCCAAACTTCGCATCTATAGGTTAATGTTGATCTTATAATACGGGACTATTATAGGCATATTTTTGAGTATTTTTGATTTGAAATATTTTATCAGTGCAAAGAAGGAACTTTCTGTTTTGAACAGACGACTGGCTATTTCAGTGCTCCAGTCGTTTCTGCTAGTTATTGTAACTCCTAAATACATAAGACTATGGATTTTCTCAAAACATAATTATCCACCGTAAAGTCTTTTTTATCACTTTCCGCTAGTGTTTCCATTACTTTTGTTTTTTCTCATTTACTTCTAGGCCAATCTTCTTTGCTTCTTGTATGAGTATTTTTGTATTTTGAACTATTGTTTCTTTATTCTCTCCCAATAGATTCAGATCACACCCCTCAACTACTAAAGTTCAAAAACCTCTATGTTTACCATACCCTGTTTCGGGTATAGTTTTTTTCATTATATATTATATTACTATATTCTATAATTCTATAATTAATAGTTATACTTATAGTAAAAGAACTGACCTAATTATGAGTTTTTTTATTAGTTTAATTAAATATTATCTATTTTTAGTTGTTTTATGTATTGTTCTAGATTAGGTAAGGTGGTAAGTTTAGTTATATTTTGTTATAAGTATCTCAAATATTTTTTCTAATTGATATCATCAGTTTCACATTCCCAATTCCCCCTAAGATCCAAGTCAACTTATTTATCTATACTAATCTATTTGCTAATTCATTTAAATATTATTGAAAAAAATAATAGGATACATATTATCATACATTGAATGTCAAACGATAAAATTATATAACTGGAATAAAATAAATATCAAATATCAAATAAAAAAAATAATCTACATTTTTTCAGTAATTTATATCATATAAAGTGAGAAGAATTATTCAAAAGTTATATTTAAATGAAAAGGCTATGATAATAGAAAAAGGAAGTAAATCATGGGAAGAAGCAAATATTGAAAAGAAGTTAGACAAGGGTGTAACCTATCACCAACACTATTTAATCTGTTCATTGAAAATATTCTAGAAAAATTAAGGGAAAAAGAATATATGTAATTATATTATAATATTATACATATATGATATCATATATGTAATTATAAACTATATTTAAGTACCTACGTATGGATTTTAGTATGTTTCAATATAAGTCGACTATAGATATTTTTTTTTTTTTATATATATATTGAGAGTATTAATATTGTGTTTCTAAGGATATAATATTATATTTGAATGAATATTATATTTAAAAAAGAAAAAAAAAATTTATCAACTTATTTCACTTTTATACCCGTCAAAAAAAAGTTATCAAACGTTATTAAATATTTTTTTTAAACGTACAGTATTGCTAGTTATTATACTATGTATTAAGTTATTCAAGTTTGAATGCCTATATATTTGTTTAGCATAAAATAAACGTGTATCAATATATAATGATGAATCATGTCGTTAAGATTTATTAATTAGTTAAATAAATATTGAATTATTGTTCACTGCAGACTCACATCTCACAGCCCACAGGTATATATATATATATATATATATATATATATACCTATCTACATACATAATTAAAGTTGAAGGTTATAACAAAAGTAATAATTTGTATAATTGCAATTGATTATCTGTTAACAATAAATAATAATAGATAACATTTTCACTTCGAGGACTTTGGTAATTACTTAGGTTAATTACGCTCATCAAAACTCAGTTCCTACAACTTAACAATGACTATTTTAGTTATCTACCTATTTAATATTAATATCATTAGCTAGTAGCTAATAATTTCATTGATAAATTAAATGTATATTTAAGTTGAAGAAAAAATAACTTTTTAACTTTCCTTAATATTAGATTTACAAATGATTTAAAACTATTACTATTTAGTATTTAGTAATATAATCTCCCAAATAATGATTATAAGTAGTTTGAATGTAGAAGATAAGTATTACTATAATTGTTGCCCTTGGATTACCAGTTACAATCTAAATAACGCATAGATAATGCACAAAATATAAAAAAAGAATATTTTTAAAGTCACTTTTGTACTTTTAAGAGTTTTGTCTTTCTAAAAATATTTTAACATGATTTTTTTGGATTACTATACCTACTGGCAGTGGCGTACATTCAATTGTTTTATTGGGGGGGGGGGGGGGGGGGTGATTAAATAATTAAATAAACAAGAGATAAGGGATAAAGTTATAAATTAAAATAATATTTCGATTAACTAGTTAATAGATCTATGATTTCGATGACGCCGGTGTCACAGACGACTTTTACCTCCCAGATTTTTACCTCGAAAGTGGGATAAAAATCGGCTAGTGTATCAGGCGATTTTTACACCCCTAAATTTTTACCACCTAAATTAATAATGTATTTTTATTAAAATTCAAGTGTGTTTATATGGATTGTTCTATTTTTAGGTTGGATTTTTTCTGGTGGTTTGATTTTAGTAGTTTGTCACGTTATTATAAAAATATCAATTGTTACAAGTGGGTGAAATATTTTAACTAGGTTTATTATTATTTCTTCGATAAAAAATATAAAGGGTAAATCTTTTGTGGTTAAAATTTAGAGGGTAAAAATTATCTGTTACACAGGTATGCGGATATACCATGAGGTAGAGAATATTTAATTTTTAATATAAATATGTGATGAATATTTATTCACTTATTTAAATATTTTAACGATTATGGGTTTAAAAATTATTTCAAGCCCCCTCCCACTAAATAACTGTCTAAGTACACCACTGACTAAACGTAATTATTGTGAAACCAATAAACATATCGGTTTGCTCAAAAAAGAAATGAACTTGTTTTGAATAATACGTTACAATTCAAATTGAAAAATAACAAGAAACAGAATGATGATTTCGCAATTGGTTAGTTTTAGGATATGTAAATACAATTCCATCAAATATCCTAAAATCTTATATGGCTATATAGTCACATCAATAAAAAACAACAAAATAGTATACAAAATGCTAATAACTAATTTTTAAAAAGCGGGACCGTCAATTTAGGGTGTTCCTCCTTCGTCCCTTCGGTCCTCGGAGACATTAGTGGTTTATTATAATTATTAAGATTTGAATGCAATGATATTGCATTATAAAATACGATTCTAAACGAAACTCAATATATTACAATATATTATATTGATAATCCATTCCAAAATTTTACTACGAGTGTAAATTACATATGTAAATATTTAAAATAATTTTTAAATCCCTATGATCAAAACTCAATTAGTTATCACGAAATAAAAAATTAAAAAATTACAAAAATTGTACCGATCATAACCGAATTTTTGTCATTTTTTGATAGTTTTTCTTCTTCCAAGAAAAACGTTTGAGAAATTTGAAAAATTAGTAGTATAAAGATCAAGATGATACAATTTTCTATAGAAAGTATCTTTGTAAAAACAATACATTTCTAGCTCCGCTCAGAATCTAAAAGTTGTATTGTGTTAATTTAGATTTATTTTATGAAATACTTATTACTTATTAGTTTTTAATATTATTGAAAAAATAAATAATATTTAATTCGTAAGTGTTGAAAATTTAGTGGTGATATTATTGTTTTCGTGGTTGAAGTACTAACGATATTTCATTATCCATTGTGCTATTGTAGATATATCTATAATTATATGCATATTTTTTATTTAAACTATCATCTGTACTATTTTCAATATAAATTATAAACATGTTATAATTATATACATAGAAGTTGAGTACTATTAATTAAATTTTATACAAACGTATTACCAAAGAAATTAATTGTTTTTATGATATTTTTATCACTTTTATAGCATGAAATTCCAATAATTATTTGTTTATATATATGTGATTATAATAGTTGGGTTATTATCTTACATTAAGGGCGTATTTACGAGGGGGGTCGAACGGGTTTAACTCCTCCCCCTGATCAAAATAAAAAAACAAAAATGATATAATAATATTATTTTGCTATCTGTTTTAGATTTTGCATTATAATGTTTACAGATACAGAACATATTTAATTAAATTTTTTTGTAATTAATATTCTTATATTATAAAACGGTGAGAGGGGTAAGTTCTGCTAAATGAAAGCATCTAAAAAAAAGCTTAACCCTCCCATTTCTAAATTGTTAAATATGCCACTGTTTTACACAATGGATAGAATAAGGGTATAAAAGGAAGGCATTTAAAAATTTGCCCCCGGCAACAAATTGGTTAACACGGCACTGGTCACATCTAATATATATTATACGGTACTTAGTAATACATATATCTAATAAAATTGTTCAATTTGTGAACTGTATTCTATTGTGAAAAGATGTTAAAATTATATAGATAATAGTCAATATTGATTGTTCTCCCGATTCATTAAATGGATAAACTTCATAAAATGTCAAAATAGTTTATAATTATTATTACACACGTATATTTTAAATATGTTATAGTATTTATTACTATATTACCTAATAAAATTATATTATAACAATAATTATTAATTTATAATATAACATAATTTATGTCAATAATTAGGTATTTTATTTTTTAGTAAAATGTAAGTTACTCGTATATGTTTATAAAAATATTAAAACACTTACATAATATTAAAGTATAAAGTGTATTGGTTAGGTTTAATTAAATATTAAACCTCACTATAGATTTTAGACACAGTAATGAATAGTGTATAATGTAGTATATATACAATATACTAATAATATATATATATATATAATATAGTATACTTTTATCGTAAAAAGAGCACTTTTTCAATGATATTATAATAACATCATAACACCAAATCCACAAAATAATTAAATTTAATAATTGTACAAATAAATACGTATTTTATGAGTTTGATGTCTTAATATTATTATTATTGTAATATTTTATGATTAGTAATTGTGTTTAAAATATATAAGTAGGTAATAAAATATTGTTATGTTTTTGAAAATAATATTAAACATATAGGTAGTAGGTATAATATCTTAATAAATATTAATATATTATACTTATTATATCCCTATATTATATATTATTTATAGGTATAACTATACCAGATCTATTTATTGATTGTAATATTTCCGTAAAAAATAAAGATTTTTTAAATGCAGTTTTTTGTAAAATTATTGTTTAGGCAATAGAATATAGAAATATAGTAATATATAAATATTATCTATATTATTTTTAGTTTTAAACGTCTATACCTAATAAAAAATAAAAATAAATAACTTTTTATTTAGGAATTTTTTCTTTTATTGAATAAGTTATATTTCTGACGTCATGTTTTGTAATTATTTAATCTATTTTACCGTGGAATGTAAAATTCATATTATCAATATTTAAAGTATAAAAGCTAAATAATAAGCAACAAATTTTGTAAACCAAAATAATTAAATATTAAACTATTATAACAAATAATGACGTCAGACATATAAATTCTCCAATAAATAAAAACAATTTCTTAAAATCGATATTTTATGAAATTAGGAAGTCGACATATATACATTATTACACAAATATACTCTTTAAACTAACCATCTTCAAATTTCATATAATTTTAAATAAAAATTATCTTTATTTTTTAGACGTTAAAAATAAATAAAAATTATATATTAAAGAGATTATTATATATATAGCACCATGCCTAAATAATAATTTTCAAAAAAACAGTTTTCAAAAATATTAGTACAATTAGTAAGTAGATCTGAAAAACTGTATTATGATATGCATATAAATTTATATTCAGAATACGATTGAAAATAATATATTATTATGTATTAACGATGTTATTGATAATATATTACTACGTTATGTTGTCTATGAGCAAATGCAAGTAGTTTACAAATATATTTTTCTCGAGTTTAATATAATTAGTATAAATACTTCACATTTTAAATATATGTTTCAGGATATTTGTTATGAAACATCTTCTTTTAAAAAGGTAATATTGATGTTATTATAGCCTGTTGCCTAACAATTTAAAAAAAAAAACCGCATTTACAGAGTTTAAAATTTAAAGGAGATTTTGTAATTGTACATCGATCTGGGACATTCTGTATACATACATTATTATATTATTTAGTAATATATACAGTTATACATAAAGTAAAATTTATTTGTTTAATAAACTATAAAATATATATTTAGATAAGACTTATAATAAAATAATTTAGAATTTCATGAAGTTTATCCAATTCATAAACTGGACAAAGAAATACCAATTTAATTAACATTTTAATGTTGTTTCATGAATTGGAGTTTGGACATCCAATTTATTTTATTTATTTATGTTATTTATTAAATAATAATAATAATAATCCAGTTATATCTGGATGTTCATGAAATGAATGATTTCAACAAATTAACAACTATTGGATGCGATATTGCATAATTGTCATTACCACACGGCACACATAATACAGAATAAATATAAATGTATGTGTATTTACATTTTTTGTAAATTATTTTTTCAAAAATATTAAAATACGACCTTATAAAATTTATGATAAGCTTATAAATATCAGATTTTTCAACATTATGAAATTGGCAAAATCTCATTGACGGTGACAAACATGGTGGAATAATCTCTAGTATTGGTAATTTAATAAAAACATATATTTGACAATACATTTTAAGAAAAATTACCTTATCTATTGATGATAATTTTCCTATTTTCAAATCGTTCATTAGCTTATACGCTTCATCAGAGTGTCCTATACTATCGAAACACTCAGTTGCATCTGTTCCAGCTGCTTCAATGATAACTTCTTCACCACCCGGGTGCTAAAATATAATTTAATTTAATTCAAAATACTATTACATATTTAAATATTTAATAATTAATTCAGATTTAGTTTAAAATATAAATTGCTCATTTTCTTTATTCTAGATTAATTTTGATGTTTCTGTTGTAATAAAACAATATATGAATTTCCACCAATTATTCATGAAAAATTGTATTATATAAGTATAAGTATAAGGTATCTATTAAATATTAAAAAAGATGAGAGATTGATTTATCAAACTGCAGAACCTGAGGTGATTGAACCAAAGTTGGAAAAGCTTACCATCAAAAGTTTTAATAACTTTAAAGTCCCAGGAAAGGATGAAATTAACCCAGAAAGAACTACTTAAACTTGCGCGAAAAGATCTTATGACAGAAATACACTACCTAGTCAAAGATATATGAAGCAAAGCAAAGAATGTAAGACTAAGGATTGAAATTTAAGGATTATATGTCCAATCTTCAAAGAGGAGACATGTAAAAGGTAACAAATTATCGTGGAATCTCACTATTGGGTATTACATACAAAATGTTATCAATAACTATCTTGAAGAGACTTAAAATACACGCAGCGGCCATAGTTGGAGAGTATCAGTGTGGCTTTAAAAGAGAAAAGTCCATAACAGATCACGTGCATACACTAAGGCAACTATGACGTTTGGGAAAAAGGCAATTTTAATATTATTACTCGGCCGAACGAAATTCCCAGTCCAAACTTGTCCGCGCACGTCACTAATTCAAGGTTACGCAATATTCAATAAGTAATACATCCATTTTAACGGAATTTGTATCAGTCTAAGAAAAATTAATCGAATTGAGACACAAGAAGAAGCTAAATTAGATTTTAAATACAATTGATATGAACTGTTTTGGCTCAAAAAAAAAACTAACTATATAACCTCAAATTTGGAAATAAATGTAATTATTAATTATGAGTTTTAATTAATAGCATATAAGCAAGCAGGTAGTCCGGATAGGCTCGAGCTTACCCGTACTTTTTTTCAAACATTTTAATCGCTGTAGTAATATGTTAAAATCTGTATAATAAAAAAATTGTCTTTGATATTTACATTAATTTTTGTTTAATATGTATATATATAACAATAACAAAATTATTATTATTATATTATAAAAACATTTATTGGACATTTATCTTTATAAATATAATATTAATTAAAATAAAACCCAAATCCACAAAAATGTTTACTTTTGTAAGCAAATACTCATTTCAGTAGGTAATAAAGTTATCATCATTAGTGCAAAACACAGACTCAAAAAATTCTACCATGCGGTTCAATAACCAGTGCCGCAAAAACCGTAGGGGTAGCTGGGTCAATGCCCCGGTAAAAGGGTCTCTTCACTCTTGGAATTGTTCTAGGGGCCCCACCCCTACCTGGGTCATTGCATTATGTTCTCACGTTTAAATTAAATAAATATTGTGTACAATTTATTATTAATATTATTATTATTATAATTTAAATATAATATATTATATATTTATATATATACATATATATCTGATCTTTATGTTTTATAATACTTTTTTCCATTAATATAATGTAATTAAAAAAACTATTAAGTTCTTAAATACTTATAATTTAATAACAACACACTGTTTGGTAACTAACTGTATGGTAGACCTTCTTTACATTATATTTACAGGATTCTAAGCAGTATCAATATAATTGTCTAATTACGAGTTATGAGCCTATGAAAAAAATATTAAGTACATATGTCTTAGAGCTCCATCAATTAATTGTGGCCGGGGCCCCAAAAATCCTAGTTTCAGCACTGTCAATAATATCTAACAAAATTAAAAAATCGATTGCATATAAATATATTTGTGTGAAAAGAGATATTAATTAATTAGTTTTGTTAATATTGATAATGTTCATTGAATCAGACATAATTTCATTAGCAGAGAATCTTCAATTACAATGCAGTCACTAGAATATTTTTTTTATATTATATATTTTTTATTTATTTTAATTTATAACAAAATGGATATTATTAAAAGTATTAAAATGTGTGGTAAATACAGTAGGATAATTTAAAGGTTAGTTTTAATAAAACTAATTAAAATATTTACATGTTTTATCTACATGCCAAGTATAACTAAATTCATAATTAATTAGAAATATTAATTGTGGGGGGCGGTAAAATTTGTGTAATTTGATAAGGAAGCTTGTAATAAAAAATGTTGGGAAACATTTTTTAAGAGTCTAAAAGAGGGATTGCAAACTTTTCATACCTTGCATGCCAAAAGTAACTTTTTTTTTGTTTTGTGAAAAATATTTCAAATAAAGAATATATCATATATACGTATATATTTTGATAATATGCAGATAATTCTTATTTTTCTAAAAAGATTGCGTGCCCTAAAATATTTTAAATTATTTTTTTAAATGAACATAATTTAGAAAACTATTAGACATTAATAATAACAACTAAGAATTCTCATTTAAAATAAATTTTTCTTACCACAGTAATGAAATTAGTGACATCATATACGTTCCCATGAATACTGATCCAAGCATTACTGTTTTTTTTATGTCTGGATACTGTTGTAGGAGAATAACAGTGTATAGACATAATGCACAATTTTATTTAAATCTTTTTTTATTTTTATATAATTTTAAACAAATCAATTAAATTATATTTTCAATATTAATGAATATAACAATATATTATTTTATGATTATGTGAAAACGACATGCGACATAATATGTTATATTATTATTGAGTTATAATAGTATATTATAGTTTCAAATAATTTGAATACAATGTAAGAATTTAGAAAATGTCAATACCTTACAAATATTCATATTGGTCAGCTATATCTGCAATACATGTATAATTAATAAACATGTATATAGGTAGTATTAAGTATATGTATAAAACCAAATATCAATATAACAGCATAGCTCTTACCTATATTACTCCAACTTAGTTATTTATTCTGGTAATTAATGTGTCGGTTCGTAAAATTGATGTATATCAACCTCTGTATGAATAATTAATTAGATTATAATGTTAATGACCAACGCCTAAATAGTTAAAGGCGTGTTATAAGAATACACATAAGACATACAGAGTGTTTTACCACATCAATATCTTTTTATACATTATATATATATATATATATATTAAATCAATTTATCAATAAATAAGTGTTGACAATAAATATTATGTACTATAGTTTATTGTATGACCTTAGGTTATGACATAATCTCAGCTCATATATTTACAGAATTATGTGTAAAATCAAATAAGTTTTAAAATATTATATAAAAAAAAAAAATGATATGTATATTAAATTTTTTTTTAATATTTTTATTTTACATATTTTCTAATTTACAATGCTATTTATAGCACATATTTTAGTATTTAATATATATACAATTATATGTAATAGAGTAATTACTAATAACTAAATTAATGGACGTTCCTGCCTATATATATATATATACTACACTTTTATAACAGTAAGGTACTAACGTCCCATACAATTTTCTAGGGAGGATCAAACTTGGTAAATTAAGACTTAAACACTTAATTTAAAAGGAAGGTATTTTATAAATATATTACAAAGTATAAAATATGTATTACAAGGAGCGAAATTACTCTATCCACTTCTCCTGAGAACTTCCCTGGGACGCTGGGTCATAGGACATATTTATACAAATAATTGAATTGTTATTATCATATTGATTCGTAATTTACTTTTTTGTTTGGTATAATACTTGTTTTTAAAACATCATTTCATTCATAACATTTCATAAATTATTGATAAGTAATATTTTTAAAAGTTACTATTAACATTGATTTTATAAAATACTATAAAAAACTTTTACAATGAAAGTAAATACTGTAGTACCTATAGTATAAAATAAATGCTATTCGGTATAACATATTAAAAAATAATAAATTGTAATATGAAACAGCAACATACACTATAAGCACTGGCGAACATACGGGAGTGCCAGGGGGTGCTTTGCACCACAAGTCTTAAATTAGCACCTCTCAATTTTTAATTAAAATATCGTTAATATTAAATATATTATACTACATAGTATTATAGTATAAACCTTTTGGCTTTTAATGCTTTTATATTATTTTCGAGTTTATGAAATAATTAACAGTTATTATTTCTGTATTATTAACTATTACAATATGATATTGTGATTATAATAACTTTAAACTTACTATTGATAATATATAGAAATATGAAAGAAATTAGTTGTAACTTAAAAGTTATAATTATAGACTATAGTAATGACAAAAACAATATACAGAATACAGATAGGTAAACTAATAAATAATACCATTGATTATAGAATAGTCTATTCTATAATCAATGATAATACCTATACCATATAGGTACCAAGAAATAGTGACTGTTACATATTATGTGTGGAAATTCCCGTATAAAAATTGTCGGTCACGATTTTCAAAATATATTGTAAATAAATTAAATAGTATATAAGTAGGCTTCTATAAAAAATTCAGACCGTTAAAGCAAAAATTTCAGGTAATATTGAACATTTTTGTAAAAAATTCTAAGCTCTATATTTAGCCAAAACATCAACCAATCCGTTACAAAATTATACCAAACTTGTACATTACTAATGTTAGTACTCGAAAAAAAAATTTAAGTCTCTACAATCAAAATTCAATTAGTTATCACGAAATAAAAAATACAAATTTCAGAAATTTTACGTATTTCTTGGTAGTTTTTCTTCTCCTAAGGGAAAACTTTTGAGAAATTCGAAAAATGAGCTTAATAAAGTACCAAGATGATGCAATTTACTACAGAAAGTATACCTTATTTGTAGAAATCGGACCATTATTACTACTCGAAAAAATGTTTTCATTCATAAAAAAAAAATAAACTTTGTAAGAACAATACGTTCTTCGCACCGCTCAGAAACTAATAACAAATAACGAAAAACGAAAAATTATAATTTTAGCACGCCCTAAATTCACACCCAATGTGCGCCTATGACTATAAGGAATATATATATATATATAGAAGGAGTCACAAACTGTTCTCGCCATAAAATATAAAGGTTACCACAAATAGGGTATGCTTTCGATAGAAAATTGCATCTTCTTGGTACTCTACTTGACTTATTTTTCGAATTTCTCAAAAGTTTTTCCTTAGGAGAAAAATAACTACCAAAAAAAGACGGAAAATCGGCAAAATTACGATTTCCGTTAATTATAATTTGTATATTTCGTAATATCTAATTGAGTTTTGATCGTAGGGACTTAAAAATTGTTTTGAGTAATTTCATAGATAGGTAATTTACATATGTGGTAAAAATTTTTATTATAATATATTGTATATCGTCCTGAATTTCGCTCAGAATCGTATTTTCTAATTCAATATACCATTGCATTTTAATTATAATAAACCACTAATTTCTCCAGGGGCTGAAGGGACAAAGGAGGAACGTCCAGAATGTACCTTCCTACTTTTTTAAAATTTATTAGTTATTTATTATAATTTATAGACTATACTACTATTGATATTGTTTAATAACAATTTTTAATATTAATTGTATTATATATAAATAGCTATCAATTATAAACTTGTTCTTAAATTTAAAATAAAAACTACAGATATATATATGGTATATTTACTATATACTTGAGTTTTGTTAACTCATAATTAATTTGTATAAATTAAAGGGTGTACACGATTTTTCTAGTTACATAAATACACTAGTTTATAAAAATATTACTATTTATAGATGTATGTTTGGTTATCAATTGAGAAAAGTAAGGCATTAAATGACATTAACAATATATTTTGTTTTCAAATTAGTGTTTGTATTTATGCCTGTGAATTTGTGGTTTTGAATGACTATTTAATGTAATCTGTGCTTGAACGTTCATGTTTGTGCTTCGGTCTATCGTTAAGGTGCAGCTTCGCGCGGCGGTTTATCAACTGTTGAATGTGGTTATTCAGAATATTCTGTGGTGCTGCTTATCGATAATATAGATAACCTATTCTATTTTAGCTATGGTGTAGCTGCGGTGTTATCGTGATGGTGTTATCATGTGAACTGTCTTTCATTATGTTTTAAAAATTTCAAATAGTATTCCTCAAAACTCAAAGCTCAAATCTCAAGTATGTGTTAAATTTTAGTGTCACCTATAGGCTATATCATTGGCGTCATTTCAGTTTTTACTAGACTAGAGCAGACCCATAAATTTGCCGACTGTTTTTAAGAACAGGAGTGGGAGGGGTCATTTTTTTGGTGAGTATTTTATTTTATTATAAGTGGTAATCAATTAAAAGGGTTGTATTTTGGGGTTGTTATTTTTGAAATCTGCCGACTTAGAATTTGGCTAATTATAAACTACGGAAAATGTATGATTCCCCCCCCCCCTCAAATGACGCTGTTGGGCTATATTGAATATTGACGGCACTAGTCAATCAGTAATAATCGTTACTTATTTACATAAAGGTATAGCGTATAGACAATAACTCGTGTGAGCAATAGTTTGTAATAACTATTACTTTGAATTATATATTTTTTATACGGCCATTTAAAGCAAATTTTCATTATTATACATACATATTTGAATTATTAAATTATATATAGTGTTCCTTATTAGCAAAGGTGATTATATATTTACAGGGCCGGATTAGTCTGGCGAGTTACCGAGAAAATCCCGGTGGGTTGGTAGAAAAATGCATTGAAAAAGTGTTGGAAATAATCGAAAATAAGATATTAATATTATATCCCTATTCTATTGTATCTAAAAATTAAATTTTCTAGAAATATTATAAACAATTTAGGCGTATATATACGTTTAAAAAATAAAATTATAAAAAATAGACCGGTAAAATATTAATATTGCGGTAAGCCAAATTTACCCAATCCAGTCCTGTATGTTTACTATAATAGTATTTACTAGAATAAAATATTCATTAGAATATATTCAATTTAAATTTGTTCACTACAATTTATACAATAGATTGTAATTTACCCAGTTTATACTAGATTAGTTTGAGCTATAATTAATTTTTATTTTATTTCACATACACAAATGGTTAGTGCTTAAAGTCTTAGACAATAAATATAAGCACTTCTCGCGGAGTATTTGCGTATAAGTTTTGTATAATTTATGACGGTTATATTGTTTTAGCCGTTATTTGTATAAAATATAAAATAATACACAGCCACAAATAGTTTTAATAAATTAATCTAATAATTTTCAATACAACCACCCAGTGATGAGTTAAATATATTTTATTATTACGATATATTTCTCAAGAAATATTAAATAAATGCGCGATTATTATGTACTCTACATTTATTTACAATACAAAAATTAAGAATTAACAAGTAATATAATTTATAATAGTGAATAATATGAATATTAGGGTTTTTTAAATAAAATATACAATTTCCGAAATTGTTATACGTTATAGCATTGATTATAAATTATAAATACTATTTATAATTAATGGTTATAGATAATAGTTTTGTAAAATATAATATTCTGCAACGACAATTTTATTAAAATTATAATCAAATATTATCTTTGATTTTCACACATCATTAAAATTTTTATAAAATAAAAATTGTAATAAATATTTGCCAATATCTATTATGATATAAACGAAAATAAACAAAAGTTAGTGAAGAAAAGTGTTAATATTTTAAGATAATTTCATAAAAATAATTTACATCGTTTTTAAAAAGAACTCAACTATTATTATGAGAAACAACTGATTAATAAAACTTAATTTTTATTAATTTTTTAAAATTATTATTATTATTATTACTTTTAATACCTAGTTTACCATTATAAACTGCACAAAGAATAATATTTTTAACAAACTTATTAAAATGGTACAATTATTCCAGAATAATCTATTTAATATTAAAATGTGTTATAGAATTGAAAATCAATATTGAAAATGTTTTGTTTGAAACAGTTCATAAATCATATTAATACCTATAATATATTAATTTAATATTATTGATGCTCTTTAAATGCAATAATATGGTACATATTATTATAAAGTTCATATCATATAACTCATTGATGTAACTAAATTGCATATTGATGACGCCGTCTCTATAAAAAATATTTTAAATATTGTATAATAATATTAATTAATAATTGATTTTTTTATAATAGTATTATAATATAACCATAAACCATTAGTTGTTATTGGAACAGATAATTTATAAGATGGGTTGGCAAAATATTAAAATTGGTGGGCCGAATTTACCCAATTTGATCCTGTGTATTGCCATTGTTTTTAATTATCAATAATTTATTTATGTTACCAAAACTACAGCCACATACAACCTTTCACCATCGTGGTAACATACGAGTATAATCTTTTCGCGGACATACAACATATGATGTCCTATCTTATATGTATTATGTAACATTTTAAGGTAATACAAAATATTACAATTGCAAAATTTTACATCTAATAATTTAGTATATTCATATTCATATATTTTTTCTTCTTGTAAGCTAAACCAAATAATTATTATGTTTAACGTTGTATGACTGAAATCACAATTTTGGCAGAAATAATGTTCTGTTTTCCAAAATGAAAGTATGCTTTCGGTAGAGAATTGCATCTAGTTGGTGCCCACTCTATTTAGCCCATTTTTCAAATTTCCCAAATATTTTTCATTTAGATAAGGTAAATTGCCGAAAAATGATTGAGAAACTACAAATTTCATAGAAACTGTAATAATTTTAAGGAACTCGATTTTAAATATTTCATGATAACTAATGCGATTTTGGACTTAGAGGTTTTTTTGAGTATTAAACTTAGTGTCTTATACAGTTATACACGAGAAAAAGTTTTGAAATTGTTACCTTATTGGGTCGAAATTACCACAGATAAATGATATGACATAATAACTTAAAGTAAAGTAAAGTAAAGTACGTAAATAGTTTTAAAATAACCAAGAAGTGTGTGGCTGTCTAGTCTTATACACTCTGTAATTCTGCATTCGAATCTTAAATGACATAAATCGCAAGAAATAATTTTTAATAGATTATACAATTATTGATGTCGTAACCAAGATAAATGATTTGAGAAAAAAAATATTGCAAAATTCCTCACAGGAAAATATTGATATTTTCAAAGAACAAAGTAAGCAGACAATCAAAATTTTAAGGAGAGAGAAACGGTTACATGAAAATAAAAAGATAGAGGAGATTGAAAGGAATAGATTCAATGCTAGAAAGATTTTCAATGAAAGCGGAAGTCTCAAAGCTAGTTTCAAACTACAGACAAGAATACTTTCAGATGATCTCGGAAACTTAATAACAGAAGAGAAGGATATAGTAAGCCATATCAAAAAATAATTTTATCAGCTCTTAAATCAACCAGTAATAGAAGGCAACGAAACTGTCTATTACTATACAGCAGAACTGAAAATAAAAAAACCTAAACAAGAAGAAATCGACAATATAATCAATAAACTTAAGAACAATAAAGCACCTGAGAAAAACTATTTCAAAACTGATTTCAATTATATGGGATACAGAAACCCTTCCAAAGGACTGGAATACTGCAATAATATGTCCTATATTAAAAAATGGGGACCCAACCAAAACAAATAATTACAGAGGTATATCTCTCTTAGACACGTGTTACAAAGTGTATACGTTATTAATATTAATATTAATTAACTCATATGTTAACAAAATTGTCAGGGAATATCAAAGTGGTTTTAGAAAAGGTAAATCGACACTGGACCATATTTTTACACTGAGACAAATAATTGCTAAGTTTTATGAATTTGATAAAGAACTGCACCTTATATTTATAGACTATAAGCAAGCTTATGATAGCATTGATAGGGACAAACTATAGGAAGCACTGGAAGTACTAAGCATTCCTAAAAAGTACGTAAGTCTTATAAAAGGATGTAACAATAGAACTGTGTGCAGAGTTCGTTTCATGCAAGAAATGTCCGAAACCTTCGAGGTAAAATTAGGCCTTAGACAAGGTGATGCTCTTGCTCATGGTCTCAATGGGACGGTCGAAAAATGGAAATATGTGAGGAACGAGTAATATTGGCATACGCAGATAACATTGTAGTAATGGTAGAGACTAGAGATGAAGTTATAAAAACTGCGTCCAAACTCTTGAAAGCAAGTAAAACCATAGAGCTGCGTGTAAATGAGGAAAATACGAAATACTTAATTGTAGCAAGAAAAAGCTCAAACATAGACCATATAACAGTAGATGACTATAGTTTCAAGAAAGTGAAGGTATTTATGTACCTAGGTGCTAACATAAATAGCAACAACGACATGCATGAAGAAATCAACGATCGAATAGCATGCGGTAATCGATGCTACTATAGCATAATGAGACTTTTTAAATCAAAACTACTATCACATAATTCAAAGACACTACTGTATCATAGCTATCTACGACCAATAATCACATACGCGAGTGAAACATGGTCACTGACTAAAGGAGGCAGTAAACGACTAATGACCTTGGAAAGAAAAGTGCTGAGAAATATATACGGTCCGAATTTCAATGCAGAATCACAAAGTTATGGAAGAAGGAAAAATCAAGAACTACAGGAGTTATATAACAGGCCAAATATTATATCATATATAAAAAGCCAACGACCAGAATAGTTCGGCCATGTTTGGAGAGCGTATAAAAGAAGTTTTAGTTCGCAAAATAAATAAAAAATGTCCATGAGGAAGACTAAGGAACCGATGGGTGGACGTTATAGCCCAAGATATAAAAAACAGAGAAGAAGAGTCATCTTTTGACGACGCATATGATAGAGAGAAATGGAGAGGTTTTGTGTTGGCAGCGATGGCCCTTAATGGGCCGATAAGTTGAGAAAGAAGAAGAAGATACAATTATTGATTGCTTAGGAGGTACAGGAGAGGAGTTATCATCCTCCCCAACCGTTCCATAACAAAAATTGAATTTGATATATACCAATATACAGCTATTCTAAATCGTCCCTGTAGTAATTTACTAATTCCCATAATATGAAATAATTATAATTCGCCCCCTTCTATCCATAATCTCGCTGCACTGACATTTATCTCTTCTATGCACTGAATCCACCACTGGGTAATGGAATAATGAATAAATCTTTTGGAACGATTCCACTTGTTCGTTCCTTGTCGGTCCAATCCTTAGATTATAGGATCAACCGATCAATTGTTCCACATTCATACGAGATAGATATTATAGTAATATACACTTTGTACCGATAATCGTTATTACCTACCATATCCTATCACTTTCACTGGTCGTAAATATAAATGTGTGGAAATACAATACGCACTAACGCACTATATTTATTTTTAGGACTATAAAAATCAAAAATAGCTTAAGTGGTGTAGTTTTCTGTGAGGGGATGAGGGTGTAAGGTGTTTTGCAGGATAAACTGATCGATAACGATTCTTCAATATCTTTATGGGAACCATGACTGAAAAAATAGCGTACCGTTTTTAAAAATAGCTTTATCAACAGAAGTTAGAAGATATGTAAATAGATCTTTATACAAGAATACGAACTAAAATACAAAAATATATGCAGATTTTGTTTTCTTTAAATCATTAAATAAATTATTAAATTAAAATGTACCTCAATAGATCGAACATCGAAGACCATTTGGTGAAAACAAGTGTTTATAGACTTAATGACTTATGGTACTACTGCTACAACGCCTATAAACTATAAACTATAAAAATATACGTTACACCGTAACTACGCGTCATTACTACTACGGCGTTCAAATTGGTAGGGGATTTAATGGCCACGAAATACAATGACAGTAGTGTAATTGATTATTCTTAAATGCCAAAGAGATTGTAGAAGCAAAATGATCATAAAGTGGATGACGTCACCGGGGTCAGAAAACAACTGATTGCTACTTGCTAGGCAAAATAAAATAAAATAAAATAAAAAAATACTGTGTTTAAAACAGAAAGAAATTTCTGATACATAAATATTTTTTTTCAAAATTCGCACATTGAGCTACTACACCAAGAAAACAACAAACAATAACACTAGATTATACTCAGTATAGTCGAGCCCTTCGTACAACAACTCCACTGAGTGCAATATTGAAAAATAAATAAATCCAAATTTAAGAAGTATAAATATACATTTTTAACATTGTTTTGCGGTTGAAATCTATTCACTTCACTTCTCTATTGGAAGTAGTTTTTGCGATGGACTCTGATGAGGACGCATTAAACGATATAGACTCTGGCAATGAATCTAGTGGTGATGATGTGGATTTTGCAATGGAAGTTGATGTGCGTCACGAACGTGAAAAGAATCAAGACGTTGATGATTTTCCTTTTGACGTTTTATCTACCGACAATATTGTTCAACACATGATTGACTGCATTAAAGAAGTCAATACTGTACTTCAAGTAAGCATAACAAGTATTTTTGTTAATTTCCATTTATATTAAGAAACGTAACACATGTCCTTGTTAAATTACAGAACTGTTGTTATGTATATTTAAGATAACCTTTAATGTCACATATTCAGTATATGATTAAAACATTTTGAGGATACAATTTTTGTATGGAACACCTTTGGTAATTTCAGATGCCTGCTACAACTACACGTATTTTATTGAATCACTTTAAATGGGACAAAGAAAAATTAATGGAACGGTTTTATGATGGTGATCAAGACAAATTATTTTCAGAAGCTAGAGTTATAAATCCATTTAAACGAACTCAGCCAATTATACAACGGGTAATGTTTATTTTTGTTATATTATTCTAAAATAAAAAAATATATTAGGTTATCAAATATTGAGTAGTGTATATCTACCAGCTATCTACCGCTAAATTTCCTTGATTCTTATATGATTGAATTATCTTAGATGACTAACAGATCCAATAGACAAAATACAAAAATTGCTGCTAATTTTTATCTTGATTATTAAATATGTACATAAACTATATTTTATACCGCATACTATCAAATATGAATGATAATATTAAATTTAAATATTTATAACTTTAAAAACTATAGCAAATTTTAAGTTTATGTAAACTATTATAATAAATAAACATAATTTTTTCAATTTTGTATTAATAATTCATTATATTTTTGTCTAGTATCATAATATTTATTATTTTATATTTTTTAACTATTTGAAATGGAATACAAAATTATTGTAAAAATATGGATGTTAATTGGTATAAGCACTTACAAATTTCCCAAAATCAATACCTACCTATATAAAATGTAATTAATTTCATTGAGGAAGCTTAGTCTCTTATTATCTTCAATCTCATAAATTATTTAAAAATTCAATATTAACTTATTACATAACTATTTTTTGTTAAATAAACATAACAAAACTTCAAACAAATTCCAACCAATGATAAAACTATTAAAATTAATAAATAATCTAACTTATAGAATATTTGGTGGTGGTAGTTAAATAATATTGCTAACTGTTTTGAACCAATTTAAGGAACAACATCAGTTGTAAATGTTTAAATATAAATATTTTTATTATATCTCTATATATTAAAAAAACAATTTAATCCACTTTATATAAACATAGTAGGTATATTTCATATTTCATTTTATTATTAGAATTGTTAAGAATTAGTTTAATATATTACTATTAATTTGAAAAATTTGTATTTATTTATAATAATCATTTAAGTATTTAATATTTTAAATTTTAAATTAATTTATAAAATATTTCATAATTTTAACTCATAAATTACATATTGGAACTTTGTTTGATAATATTCCGATTTCATTTTTCTTATTAATTTTAATTATATAATTTGACCTAAATTAAATAAGTAATTATAATAGTATTGTTAATAAAAAATATACAACAGAGAAATTATTACCATAATTTCTAAATTTAAAATTGTTTAAGTTATTCAATTAAAGAATAGTGGAGTAGTGTTCATAATTATATATTAATATTAGTTAAAATATATAATATAATATAATTGTGAAATATATTGCATAATTATTCTTTTTAATTTTAAATATATTATTTTAAGTTTTATTGTTGTTTAGTTTTAACAGAATTTGATATTTTAATCTTTTGATTTTTTTTTCAGCCATCAACTACACGAAGCAGGGGTACTTCTGGAATGGAAGATTGTGCTATTTGCTTTACAAGACTTCCAACTAATGTAATTACAATTTTAACATTCTATGTATACAATATTGTAACACTTTCAAGTATAGTTTTTTCTTTTATTTCGCCTTACACTCACAACTAGATGGAGTAGGCCACCCTTATCCTATACTTCTTAAAATCTTGATTTCCTACCTAACGTCTATTTATACCAGCTATCTTCATATCATTCTCTATTCTATCTATCTACGTCTTCTTTGGTTTAATTAAACTTAGACTTTAATATTTTGTATTTTTTTTTTTTTTTAACTACCAATAACATAATAATTTCTACTTTTATTTATTTCTAGATGATGACTGGATTAGAATGTAATCACCAATTTTGTACACAATGTTGGACAGAATATTTAACAACAAAAATTATTGAAGAGGGTGTTGGTCAAACAATTGCATGTGCAGCAAGTGGTTGTGATATATTAGTAGATGATGCCACAGTTATGCGATTAGTTATAGATCCAAAAGTTCGAATGAAATACCAACATCTAATTACAAATAGTTTTGTTGAAGTAAGAATTGGATTCTTTTAAAATTTATTTGTAAATACTTTTAAATTATGTTTTAAAATAGTGCAATCGACTATTACGTTGGTGTCCATCACCTGACTGCAACAATGTTATTAAAGCCCAATATATTGATTCTAAACCGGTAGTCTGTCGATGTTTGCATGTATTTTGCTTTGTATGTGGAGAAAATTGGCATGATCCTGTTAAATGTAATCTATTAAGAAAATGGATCAAAAAATGTGATGATGACTCAGAAACTTCAAATTGGATTGCAGCTAATACTAAAGTAGTTATACAAACATTGTATTTATGAACTTCACTATTTATATAAATAAATTAAATTATGGTATTTACATTACTTGACAATATTTTTAAATGAAGATTTGAGTAATTATTATTATTCCCCTTTTTAAATTTAGTAGCAACTTTTTTTATTTTACTAACTTCAATACCACGATTTAAATTTTAACTAGATTTACTACTTTAACTAAGTAATTTAAAAAATATCAATTAAAAAATAATTTATACATTTTTAAATTAAATAACTTTAATAATTCCATTTTTAATTTTGGTAAGTTATTACCAATATTAGAATATTACATTTATTTTTAACATACTTAAAGAAGAATATTGTAACTAGAATTTGTATGGATTTTAATACTTGATATATTATGTAAATTAAAAATGTGTTGTTATTAATGTGAATTTAAAAAATGTATAATTATCTTGTTAAGGTTCTAACAATACTTATTTTAGATCTTATTTTAATTATAAAATATCAATATATACTTAATATATTATGAAATTATAATTTTAGGAATGTCCCAAATGTAATGTAACAATAGAAAAAGATGGCGGTTGCAATCATATGGTCTGTAAAAACCAAAATTGTAAAACTGACTTTTGTTGGGTGTGTCTTGGACCTTGGGAACCACATGGATCTTCTTGGTAAAAAAAAATAATTTATTATAACTTATTCATATTAGATTCTAGGCGAAGCAAAAAATGTATTGATTTTACAATGTTTTTTTTTTTTGTCTTAAGACACTTTTTTGATTAAAAATAATGGTCTATTTACCATAAGTAGGATATGATTTTGGTTACAAGTTGCACCTAGTTTTGCTTTATTTGGCTCATTTTTCGAATTTCTCAAGTGTTTCCCTGATAGAAGAAATACTATCAAAAAATGGTGGAAAATCGACAAAGTTACAATTTTCATTACTTGATTTTAAATATTTTGTGATAACTAATTCAGTTTAGAACGTAGGGAGATAAAAATTTTTTTGAATATTCACATAAGTGTTCTACATATAAAAAAAATTTGAAACAGATTAGTTGATTTTCTGTATGTACACATGGGGTATGATTTCGGTTGCAAATTGCATCTACTTGGTACTTTATCTAGCTCATTTAAATTTCTTAAAAGTTTTTCCATTGGATAAAAAAAATTACCAAAAAAATGGTTAAAAAATGGCAAAATTGCCGTAAATTTTATTTTCAATATTTTGGGATAACTAATGCAGTTTTTAATGTAGGAACTTGTAAGCTTTTTTTGAGTATTCTCATAGGTAGTTTACATATGTGGTAAAATTGTTGAACAGAGTTTCAGATGAATATATTGATACAATGAGTTTCGCTCAGAATCATATTTTCAAATGCAATATCATTGCGTTCAAATCTTAATTATAATAAATCACTAACTTGAGGACCGAAGGAATAAAATCTTCTAACCTTCACACTTTTTTTATAATTTCTAATATATAAATATATATATTTTTATATTTATATTTTGATATAGGTATAATTGTAATCGTTATGATGAAGAAGAAGCAAAAGCTGCTAGAGATGCTCAAGAAAGATCCAGAGCTGCATTGCAGAGGTATCTTTTCTACTGTAACCGATATATGAATCATATGCAATCACTTAAGTTTGAACATAAACTTTATGCTAGTGTTAAAGAAAAAATGGAAGAAATGCAACAACATAATATGTCATGGATTGAGGTACATTAAATATTTATAATATAGTAGAAACTATATATATATATTATTTATATTTAACTCATTGTTCGCGCTATTATTTGTAACATTTGTGGTAGCATATGGTCTTTGACTGTTGATTTATAAAGTTATTTACATACAAAAACATTTATTACAGATATACACAAATTATAATTTATTTATTATTTTTTATAATTCAGATTATTATTATTGAAATTTCCACGTCTAAACTAAATTTAAATGTTTTTAGTTGCACATGAATTTTTTCTTTGATATTATACAAATTAATAAGCGATAAAATTGATATTTACACAAATTATTGATAAGAAGAAAATATTAATGGTTTTTTTTATCTGAAATTAATTTACTGACAAATATAACATTTAGACAGGTTTCTGACTTTATAAATTCATCAAGAGAAAATCTTCTAAATATCAATAAACAATAGCTTGACATGTATATTGAAGGTAAAATGTGCACAAAATAATATAAATTACTTACATTGAATAATTTGTAAAATCATAAATGCCAGATCTTTTAGATAGTAATGTAACCAATGGCATTAAAATAATATAACTGAATAATTTTTCTTTACTAAAATTTATACATTATTTTTCCTTATAAATAATAATTTTATTTAAAGTAAACACTCTTATATGCACAAGTGTATTGTTATTAAATATAATAGGTTAATAGTTTTATATTACTATTTTAAGTCTTAAAAGTTAAAACACAAAGTTACAAATTTTTAATTTTTAATAGACATTTTAAACAAATTAGTATTTTGAAATATGAAAGTAAATTAATTATTAAATTTCAGGTGCAATTTTTAAAAAAAGCTGTTGATATATTATGTCAATGTAGACAAACCCTTATGTACACTTATGTATTTGCATACTATTTGAAGAAAAATAACCAATCTGTTCTGTTTGAGGTTAGTAATGGAATGTATTTTCTTATCATTTAATTATAAATATATTTTTTTCTATTTATTTAGGATAATCAACGAGATTTGGAAAGTGCCACTGAAACTTTATCAGAATATTTAGAAAGAGATATCACTTCAGAAAATTTAGCTGACATCAAACAGAAAGTTCAAGACAAATATCGGTAATATACTGTTACAATTAAATATCTGTTTGTATTTAGTGTTCGTTTTATTTATAAAAATCTTTTTATTTTCAGCTATTGTGAAAGTCGACGAAAAGTATTGTTAGAGCATGTTCATGAAGGATATGAGAAAGACTGGTGGGATTACACAGAAAAATTGTGAACTAGTCACATAATATAATTGTGATATAAAAATAAGTATACATACAAAATATAAGACATTTACACAAATCCGAAACATGCTTAAAGAAAAATTTTAACTGCCGTATAATAAATATTATATTGATGATTACCTATGTACTAATAATTATTATAAGTTATAAATTTAATAATTCTGATCAACCATAGCTTTATTTACTATATATATTTACTAGTTATAAATAAATTTGTAATTTATAAGTAGAAATATCCTCGTTCTGTCTGTATATTTGATTAATAATATTAATTATTTTTAAATTATTATTTAAGATTTGATATTGTTTTCATTATTTCATCATTTTTTGACAAGAAAATTCATCTGTATTAATTCCTAATAGAATAATTTACAATTTTGAAGATTGCTCATAATTTTAAATTGTTTTGTCCATTATAAACAAGAAAATATTAAGATTAGATTGAGTATACTTATGTGTTAGACTAGAATACTGTTAATGAATGTAGTATAGACTTGTACTAATGAATATTTATTTTATTTTCAAAATAATTGGGAGTATAATTTCCAGGGTACTCACTACTGTGATAATATAAATTTCAAATAGATAAAGTACACTTTTAGCAGTACAAAAAATTTAAGTTGAGCTGGCATTTTTATTTATATTTTTTTCATCTTAGTTTATTAAAGTCACATTAAAAAATGAATATGTTAACACAATTTATAATAATGATTAAATACCAAGTATTGGATGTGTTTTTCAAATTATCCCACATACATTTCAAGCATATTTTTAAATTACCATACTATTTATTTTATTTTCCCTGAACCTTTTTGTTATTACTTATTGATACTGCTACCAATTTAAGAATATAATTTTGATTTTAAATCTCAATTATTTTTACTGGAAATGTTTACAAATTGGGCCAACTGTTTATTAAATATGATATATATTTAAAGTTCACAAAATTTTTGATGTTAACATCATGTTAATATTAACAGATATAAAGAGGACAGGGATGTAAATTATATACCTAATACTAAGATTATTCTCTACTCTATTAATTTAAACGTTTAATAGTATCCAATGACCATTATACACTTTAAGTTTGAAATTGAAAATTATAATTTAAAATAGTGTCATTTAACATTTTTAATTTATTCTGTTTAAAAAAAAAAAAAAAAATTATAAAAATAAATATAAGAGAGACTTATCAAGAGAGTATATTAACCATATTGCTAAGATAGCATAACTTAAAACTATATACATATATCTATATATATCAATTTTATTTTATGACCATATACTATCTGTTATCAATGTATTCATATTTTAATATAAATACACATAATTACTTAGTCTAATTTCAAGATTTTTAAATAAAAAAAAACTAATATATTTTTTAAATTTACTTTATAATTTATATATAATATTTTGTTTAGAATCTAAATGTATAATATAAATTTTTAGTATTTAAATGTCAATATTGTATTTAACTTTTTAATTAAATGTTATTTATTCCTAATAGCAAGAGTTTTTGTGCTTAATGTATTTAATTCTAATTAAATATTTTTCGATTAATTTTTTTAAAATAATGTAAAATATAGTATATGGTAATAATGATTTATTATATTTCGACTTTTAAATTACATTAGGTATGGTTTTCAAGCTATGACTAGCCGCAATTGACTGCTCTAATTATAATCTCAAAGTGTGGTTGGTTAGATTACGATTGACATGTGTGTTTCAAAAACAGTCATTGCACCTTATACTGCAATGCTGTGCTGGAAACAATGTATTGCGAGCGTTGCAATGCGATTGTATTCTGTATTGTGGATTTTTATCAATTATTTAGTTACATATTATACATGATTATAAACTAATATAGTACTTCATATTTTTCAATACATTTATTGAATTATACGCGTTACTTACTATATTAAATACGAACATTTAAAATATACCTATTAATAATGTCTATAATTACTTTTTTGAGGTCCGAATATGAAATATTATATTATACTTCTAATATAAGAAGTAAGCAAAAACCTAATTTTTTGTGATAATTCTAGTACTAAATATAAAGAACTATAAAGTTCCTCTTCTTCTACCAATTAAAGTTTAATTATTTTTATTTATTATAATTTGTTAAATATTATGTTATATACTGTAGATTCATTTTATGAAAATTATTTTTAAAAAATGTATCACTCTGATTGAAATTTTGAGCTGATATAAAAATATTATAATACCAGTCTTTCGGTCATATGTACGAAACCACTATACGGCCAGTCGCAGCTTGGAAACTATAGCTTTAACTCTATTTAATCTTCTAATATGAATCTTATCTTATATTATTTTTAGTTTTTCTTGCAATTATAATTTAATTTTAGTTTTCTTTTTCATTGTACTAAATGTACAGATAATAGGGTTATTCTATTTTATTAAAAATATGTATTTGATATTTTTAATTACTGAAGTAATATTTTTAACACTTGAAATATATATACTATTTTAGTATTTTAGAAAATAAATTATTTTTTAATTCAAATATTGCAAATTAAATATATATATATAATAATAATCAATATCAATACCTAAATAATAAATTGATATGAAGATTTTTTTAAATACATTTATTTTATTGTAATCTCAAAAAAAAAATTGAAAAAGCGGGAAAGTCGATTCCGGGCATTCCAGATTAGTGGTGAAATGTTATTGTGTCAATAACTCAGTCAGATATAATATATATATATTAATAATATTTATTTTATAAATTTTCAACAGAAAAATTAGTTATCACAAAATAACTAAATACTAATTTGTAAAAATTATTGTTTCCGTGAATTTTGCCTTTTTAAACCATTTTTTGATAGTTTTTCTTATCCCATAGAGAAACTTGAGAAATTCGAAAAATAATCTAAATAAAGTACTCGCCAAGTAAATGAAAGTTTGAAAATATTAAAAAAGAAATTGTTATTACCGATTTTCAAAACTGTTTACATATTCAGGAATATATGATAAAACACATAATATTTTTAGTTTAAAATCATAAAAATCAAAATATTTATGCATTAAAATTTACAATAAAGTCAAAAACTATATTACCTATTTAATTCTACTAAAAATTCCAACTTTAGAAGCTTATAAAAAAAAAATTGGTGGAATGCTGATTTACTGCGAAGCGGTAAAAAAAAAAATTATACATTTTTGGAAAAAAGTTCAATTTTCAATACATGGCCAAAAAATTGACCAATCCATTCAAAAATCTTATCACATTTGAGTATTGCCCATGTGAGTACTCAAAACATTTTCAAATCCCTACGATCAAAACTCAATTAGTTATCACGAAATACTAAAATTTAAAATAACAGAAACCGTAATTTTGCCGATTTTCCGCCATTTTTTGGTAGTTTTTCTTCTCCTAAGGAAAAACTTTTAAGAAATTCAAAAAATGCGCTAAATAAAGTACCAACTAGACGCAATTTGCTACCAAAAGTACAGCCTGGTTATCACGATTCGTGGTAATCGCACCATTATTTCTACTCGAAATCGTGTTTTCAGATATGAAAAAAAAACATCTTTGTAAAATCAATATATTCTTCGCTTCGCTCAGAATCTAAAATAAAATTGGCGGGAATAAATAAAACTTCTTTGGATTTATAAATAATCTTTGGATTCGCTCATATTATTTTTAAATATAAAATATTTTGAATTATTTATAATTTATGTGTTTATATTTTAATCTTCACTAATAATATTTATAAACTTTTCAATTGTCATTACACAGAGAACTATATAAATTTAGTGTCAAACTATTGAACAATTTTACTAACTGTGTTTTACTAATTGTATCAATTAAAATTGACGTTTTCATAAAATTAATAGTTAATCATACTTAATATATATTACCTATTTAGTATTTTGTATGCCTGAACTGGCGATAGGTACTTAAATTGTGGTAAGTTTTAATAGTTTCATTCTATAGCTCTATACAATGTGTAATCGCTAATTGGAAACAGTTGATAAATCTTTGTACAGATATTAAATGTAAGTTAGTTAATTAAAGAAATCATTTTTATACATAATAAGACACATTTTTGTGTAATTATAACATTTTAAAATAAATTAGAATTGCGCACGCGCAAATAAACTTTTTTCTTAATAGCAAACCCAAATTTTGACTAATATTTTTCATGAAGGTTAGTTATTAATAAATAGTTAAATCAATTTACTAAGTGCAAAATTAGCAGAGTTATTGCAATTTTAATTTATTCATTTTAGATTCGGAGAAAAACGATGAATGCATTGGTTTTATAAAGATGATTTTTTTTTTTTTGTCAGAAGACACTTTCTGGTAGAAATAATGTCCGGTTTCCACTAGTAGGGTATGCTTTCGTTAACAAATTGCGTCTTTAGTTGATCCTTTATTAGTTCATTTTTCGAATTTCTCAAAAGTTTTTTCTTGGGAGAAGAAAAACTACCAAAAAACAGCAAAATTCACGGAAATCATTATTTTGACGAAATTGATTTCAGATTTTCGTGACAACTAATGTAATTTTGATTAAAATTTAATTTTAATATTATATTATTATTATTATTATTATTATTAATAATAAATAATATATTTGTAAAAATTGTTTATTACCATATTTTAAATTTTGTATATCGTCTGACAAAAAGTTGCATCGTAATTATTGTATTAAATGAAAATATAATAAAAAATGTTTTCTTAATCACATAATTACTATAAAGTAATTACTAATAATAAATATAATCATAGACAATAATAGGGAGTGGCTTGGGGAACTTGGCCCCCCTTTTTTTTTTCGTGCCTAGTTTATTTATTTGTGTCATAAATTTATAATAGAATAACATAGGTATTAGGAATATTACAAATTGCAATAAATTATTCTTTTTTCTTTTATAATTTATAAAGTATATTGGCTATTATATAATTTTAGCACATGAAGTTCATGTCATGAACACTTGATTTTCCCTGTAGATCGTATACTTATGTATAATAATAATATGATACAACTGTATGAAGTTTGTTAAGTTAAGAATATGACAGGAAAAGTTGAATTTATTTATTAAGTAATATTTAGTATATTTTGTTAAGTTTCAACAAAATGTTAAAATATATAATATATATATATAAGCATGTAAAAGTTTTGTCAAGATTTACGTATTGAACCTGTAGTTCCCCAGAGAATTTGTCTCAGTTCCGCCTATGAATATAATACTATAATTAATATAGTATTGATTGACCATTGACAATTTATTTTCCTGAAATTTGGTTATTTAAAAGTAAAATATTATTTTACTGTTCTATTAGTAATATTTTTTGTAGGTATCAAAGCCGTAGCCAAGGAAGGAGGTTAGTGTTCAAATCCCTCAAAATTTAAAGATAGTTTTTGTTTAGCTTTTTAATGTTTTAATTTGTTTAGTCAAAATAAATATTTATAAATAAGTATTCCCCCCCACAAAAAAAAAAAAATTGTTCTGACTGCAGCCTTGATAAATGATAGGTATAACAAATACGTAAATATTAATAAAATATGATTTTTATATAAGTATATACAATTAGATGATCCGTTTTAAATATCGTTAAAAATATTATATATAATTAATAATAATCATTTCATAAAATATTCACACAAATTATTATTATATATAGTTTGAGAATGAATAACAAGGAAATAAATGTTACTCGTGATCAATTGGACAAAGTATTTGAACACAAATCGATGATTTTAAATAAAAAAAAAATGAAATTATTAAATGAATATAATGAAATATTTAATTCGTATAAGGTAAGTAATATCTAATTACATAAATTACAGAAAATAATAATTCAATTGTATTGTAATTTTTAATGCATAATGTATTATGTAATCTTATTTAATATACTTAAATAGGTAATTAATTTTAAAAAAAATTAAGTAAAAATACTTTTAAATATAAATTTATATATATATATACACAATTTATTGTACAATTAAATACCACATTTAAATTATTAATTGCAATTGTTATTAATGTTTATATAGTACTCTACATAGGTATTGGTTTTATTGCATATAATACTTTTCACGTTTAACAATTAAAAGAGATTAGCTTTAGATTATAGAGTTAAGAGATTATCTAACTTATTTATCGTTAATGGTAAGTCATAAACTATTGTAATGCGAAAGAGTGGGATTGTTCGAATATATGGGATTGAATGAGTAATCGAGGAGGTAAAATGTCATTTGACCCTTTTTGAGTATATTTCACTAATTCTTATATTCATGATTAATATCTAGATATTATTTATTATTTAATTATTTGTGGTTCAAATTTTCAACACCTACTTAATGTTATAGAAAATTTGTATGGACACCGATAAAATACCACAAAGGATTATTATATTAAAATATTTATATGAATATGAAATACAGATAAACGATTTTTATCACAGCTATACTAATATTTCTAAAAGTAATTATAAAAAAATATATATAAATATGTAGAATAAGATTTAAAATAACACAATAACATCACTGAAATTATGTAAGTTTATTTATAAATATTGTTTTACTTATATTGGATACTATTTATTGATTTTAGAAAGTCTAGTTTAAGTATAGTGAATTTAGCCCCCCACCATATTATCCAACATTTTGCAAATCAATTGAAAATTTGTAATAAAGTCAAAAAGTCAATATTAACATTGGTGGGGATAAATACATGTAGTTCTACCACTTAGTCCAATTTAAACCGGACTAACGCCCTTATTTAGAAAATTATTTGCAAATTTGTTTTTTTGTCAGCCTCATATTAAGGGGAGCTTCTGATTACTTTATGAAAAACTATCAGATTCCTTATCACTTATCACAAACTGCATCTATTATTTCCCTATTATTAGGTAAAATAGTATAATATTATCATTACATCTCCAAACTAGAAAAATAATTTGGTAAATCACTTTTTTACATTATTTTTTATTTTGAATGATGAATTAAAATATGAATAATATAGTGAATTTACGATCTTTTATTTCTACTGTATCTATTATAATATACTTTAAATATATAATATACATTGTATAAGTTGTTAAAATTTATTATGCATATAATAATAGGTAGGTACATATAATATTGAGAATGTTTAATATTATTTTATACGTATTAGCATGTGAATCTAGAAATGTGTCCTAAAAAGAAATTTGCAATTTATCTGCTAAATAATAGCCTAAGTCCGGTTTAAATTAGACAAAGTGGTAGGGCTATATGTATTTACCCCACCAATGTTAACATTGACTTTTTAGCTTTATTACTAATTTGCAAGTTCTAAAAATTAATTTGCAAAATATTGGCATATATTTGGAGTGAATTGGATAATATGGTGAGGCTAACTTCACTAACGTCTAGGTAACAGTTAGTTATAAAGTATAATGGTTTATAAAAGCGTAAATGTGTGTTTAACTCTTAGATATGATAGCTGACGATAGTCTTAATATTACTAATAATGAAACATATATTTTGGAAAATAATATTAATGAATTAACTCCAGCACAACGATTAAAAATAAAAATTGTTAGTATAAGTATTTATATAATTATATATGTATTATTTTTGTAATCACATTCTCGAATAAAAATTATTTTTACTAACTTTGATAGAACCGAAATGCTGCAGTGATTTTATGTATGAAGAAACAATTAAATATAATTAAATTAAATTTAGAAGAACGTAAAATTCATTTTATTAATACATATACAAACTATCTACTCAGTAAACATAAACTATAAGTCTATAGCTATATTTCTACATTATTTGAATTTAAATAAATGAACAATGACTTATTTGTTTTAGTATTTAGTTATGTTATGTTATTCATGTATAATTAGGCTACTCTACTTCATTTTCTTATAAAACTAATAATTGAATTACATTTATAAATTTAGTTTCTATGGTTATATCGACTATTTTTAACTTTACTTTAAGTCGGGTCTTTCATAGTTTTAGTAAAATAGAGATAGGTAAATAATTATATTAAGTAGTAAAAAGTATTTTTATTTATTTATATTTTAATATATACCTACCTAATTTTATTAAATCCAAAGATGCCACCAAAATTAGATCAAACATCTAAAAAAGCAACTCAGTTCTCATTGGAAACTAAATACTTATTAATAATTTATATATTAGATTCTGAGCGGAGCGAGAAAACAATGGATTGTTTCTACAAAAATGTTTTTTTTATGTATGAAAACATTTTTTCGGGTAGAAATAATTGTCCGATTACCACAAGTAGGGTATGCTTTCGGTAGCAAGTAGCGTCTAGTTGGTACTTTATTATGCTCATTTTTCAAATTTCTTAAAAGTTCTTTCCTAGGACAAGAAAAAAAAAAACTACCAAAAAAATCGGCAAAATTACGATTTCCGTAATTTTTAATTTCGTGATAACTAAGTTTTAATCGTAGGAACGTGAAAATTTTTTTGAGTACTAACATAAGTAATATACAAGTGTGGTAAAATTTTGAAACGGATTAGTTGATTATTTGGATTTTTTGTTTATTATTATATTGTAATATATTGAGATTTACTCAGAATCGTATTTTCTAATGCAATATCATTGCATTCAAATCTTAATAATTATAATAAACCATTAATTTCTCCGAGGACCGAAGGGACGATGGAGATACGTCCAAAATCGACCTTCTCACTTTTTATAATATTGTAACCCGTACGTTTTGCTACGTATTTAAAAATATATACAATTTTAAGAATGTAATAAAATGTACAGTAATAAGTGCTTTTTTTTATTTCTATCATAATAATTAAATTTAGATTATTTTATAATATTAGATTATTATTATAAATTTAATTTAATTTTTAAATTAAATAATTATTAAATACTGCGTCAAAATATAAAAATGTTAAATTGATAATCAACAGACGGATTTCTTCTCCGCGATATCGGCCATCAGTGACGCACATGGCTGACTGCGCCAACCCATCACCACTCCCCTTGTCACCAACACCCACCAACAAACAAACCGCCACCCAACACCAACTAACAATTTTACATTAAATAAAAAAATATACTTATATTATTCTATGTGATAAAACGGAGAGGTCTCTTCCAGTCTTCCACGGTGGCGCGCAATGGTATTGGTCAAGGAAGATAAATAATCGCCACTTCAATGGTGTATGGGACGGATCATAAAGATTCAACCGGTTAAGGATGGTGTCATACGAGTCGCTGTGGTAAACACTCCTAGCGGGCCAAAATAGAGGGTAGTGAGATTGTTGTGCCCCCTTCTCATTCAATCTAGTCCAAGTACTCATAATAGATTAAAGATATTTTGTTGATGTAGGTTGAAACACTATGATGTTTTGTATAAATTTTATAAATAAATAAATGTATAAATATTAAATTGATGATCACAGACGGATTTCTTCTCTGCGATATCGGCCATCAGTGACCCCCACTCACTCCCCCTACCAACCACCACCCAAACCAACACCCCCTCACCTACTCCGACATTCCTAACATGCTCCCCAACCCACTCCCATCATTAGCCACCATAGAGGCGGTACTTCACCCATTCCCCTCATCACCCACCATACAAAATACAAAATATAAAACATGAATTTATTTTTATTCAATACACACACTACTATAAGCATTGATTGTCTATTTTATAATTAATGCTATAAGGTATATTTTATAATAATACATCTATATAATAATATTGACATTTTACAATATTTTTTTTAAAATTATAAATATAAATATATAATTTTATTCAATACATATTGTATTATTAACATTTTGTTTTAAAGAAAAAAATTGATTGTAAGTATATAACAATTTTTTACAATAGAATCAATAAAATAATTGCCGCTTCGCGTTCCATTGCGGAGTGTAAACAGTACTGTAATCTCGTAGTCATGGTAATTCCATGTACTTTAAATTGTAAGATTCAGGACCATCGTTTAGTCAACAGCCTGAAAGTTAATGATTATATATTAAAATATAATATAATAAGAATATAAATACAAAAATAATAATAAATAAATAAACAAAATTATTATAAAATTACCGGCTGCGGTGGTGAGCGTAGTCGTTTATTTAGCTTCGGTGTTTCGAGATGTGAAAAAGTCAGTGGCGATACAGGACTCGACAGGCTGTTACGTAAAATCATTGGCGTTGGTATGCACTGTATCGAGGATAGAGACTTAATAAATTTGGCTGCTCCGGTGTTCTCATAGAATTTCTACAACAAAACAATAATGAAAACAATTTATAATTTTACATTTTATATTATTAACGTTTTTACCCTTGGTAGTGAATTTTTTTCGGGATCCGTGTATAAAACATGTAAGATTAAATTTTTTGTCTCCACAAAAATTATAAAACCTTATTTACATATCGGCTCCCCTTGTAAACTACATATATTTAAAATTGAGTACTATACATATTAATAAATAATATATCATTACGCTCTTCCTTAATTTATCCATACAAAATATTAGTATATTATTGTATAGGTATAAAGTAATTTTATTGTATCCAACAAAATCACATAAATGTCATAATCATAATACTAACTACTCCCCTCGCAATTTTTTTTCAAAATTTGAAGGACCTAAATATTAAAATATAAAATATTTTTTGTTTCCACCCAAATCATTAACACCTATATTTATTTACTACTCTCCACGCAATTATTTTTTTTTAATTTCTTGGTCCTAAATATTAAAATATTAATATTTCACTTCCCCCTTAAGTTTGATATTTAATATAGAATATTTTTAATATAAATTAAATTTTTTGTATCTACCTAAATCATAAACACATTATTATATTGATTTTGGTAGGACAAAATTGTATTTAATAAATTATGAGTTTGATTATGTATGTTTTCACCAGCAGATAACCTTCCACTCGATATGCGTCCATATTTACCATGTCTTGTTGAGTTACAAGATATGAACCATATAGATTTATATTTACCTGACTCTAATAAAAGTGTTATTATAATAAGGGTTAAAAAAAAAAATAAAAACTCACTATTAAATGGGCTATTAGATATATCGGAATCATCGGGAATATTTAATCTAGATACCATCATGATATGGGAAATTAAAGGATCACTTCTATCACTGTATATGTAGGAGATATACGATATTGTTGTTGAAGAATCTGATAACCATATGACGCAAGTGACAAATTCACTATATCTTCAGATTGAGTAACACTTCCTACATCAGTCATATTAGACACTTTGATCAAGATATGGCAAATGTAGAGAACTGCGCTTAAATTTACTAATTGCTCCTAAAATATATAATAATAAGTTTTAATTTTTTATTATAAATTAAAACTTATTTTTATATTAATTATAAATTAATTTTTTAATTTTTTATTATAATTGCAAATTATAAACAAAGTTTAAGATAAAACTTACGAAAATCCAAAAATAATAATCATTGCAATAACTAAATTTTAGTAAAAATTATAGAGAACGCGAAATACAATATATTTAATTATATTATATTATAAAATTTTGAGACATCGAAACGACAAATTGCTTACAAAATTATGTGTTAGAGATTAATGAAAATACGGATGCTATAGATTTATATTTAATATTTAAAAATAAAAATAGCTAACTTACTTGAGCCGAGTATTGTCTTGTCGATGTAGAATAATTAGAAATAGATTGTCGACCTATAGTTGAACTTTGAGGTTTATTAAAGGCAAAATACTTTGAAATCAGACTGAACAAGTCATCTGCAATTTAAAGATATGATAAAATTAATATAATAGTAGGATACTACAAGGATACAAAAGGATATAATAGTATACATACCTATTTTACCTATAGATAAATATATTAAATAAAACATTTTTTAAAATTTAAAAATTAAATTATACCAGAATTTTTCGTTGGACTTAACGACTGATCAGACGAAGACAAAAAGCTATGAAAGTCTAGTGTACTTCTATCTTAACTCACAGCATGTGAAGTTACGTCAGGAACGTTTTGGTTTTGAAAAAATGATCCCTAAAATAACTTTAAAAATAAATGTCAAAATCAAATTCATATATGCTTAAAAATATTCTGAGTAATAAAAATAAATATATATTAGGTTTAGGAGAACACGCAGGTATATTAGTCCCATAGATATTAAAATAAAACATTTAGATAATTTAATTAACTTACTCTTCTAAAAGTAGAAATGGTTGCAAACAATAATTAATTAAATTTTAATGGATAACAATGAAAATAAATAAATAAATAAGACAAAATAAATAATTATGAAAATAAAATAAAAATTTGCGACGAATTATTATTAAAACCGCGGAAACATAAAAACGATATTAAACATTTACAGACCAGTCGAAGTCTCGACGACAAACTAAATACTAAGTGCAATTCTTCGTCGACTGAGGACTACTCTAACTCAGATTTTCTGCGCATCATTTCTAGGTCCATGTCCCCGGCACCCC
>CM023357.1:34449382-34652561 GCA_013282895.1 Eriosoma lanigerum | reverse complement strand
CCAATCGTTTGTTCTTCGTTTGTGCTCGTTTGTGCTCTTTATCCCGTCGTTTGTGCTTATTCCCTTAGGGACTTATTCCACATTTTATCAGGGTGTGTTTAATGCAAAATATACGATATTATATTAATATTTTTAAAAAAATAGGATTTAAATTTTTTTTTAAAATAACAATGACGCAATATAACTGATGTAATTACTTATTATAAAATAGTAATATTTGGATGAAATATTAATTATACTAACGTTAGCATAAGCTTAACCATAAAGAGATTGAAAGAACAGTAAACGGAGGAGTGAGTTCTGGACAAGTGAGACAATAATACGGAGTGTCGTCTTGCTTTCAAATTGTATGGTTTAAAACTTGTTTTATGCGTTGTGACTTATTATTATAAATATAATACTCAAACGACACATTATTAATATATAATTATTTATATAATCATTTTTTTTTCATACAAAATTATATAAGTTCGATCCTATGGTTTTTTAAAACATTATTTTATATTATATAGGTAATAACAGGATAATTTATTTATTTATTTATACTCTATTAATAGGCTTAACTTAATTTTTATGTCTGTTTAAGAAATATTATAATTTATGTAGTGTTGATTTCACTTTCGACTATTTTAACATTGTTTTACATTTTTCTAGTTACCTACTTTATAGTTTTTAATTTCAATAGTTCTATTAGTTCCTGCAATAATACAACTTCTGTTTTATGTATAATATCTTTCATTTTCATGTAATATATAATAATAAATAAACAGATTTTTAATTTAACTTTGGATACTTTTTTCATAGAAATACCAGTAGTATGTAGTCCAAGATAATGTATTAAATTTGTAGTTTTTTAATGTTAAAACTTTTTTTTAAGTTTTTATTATTTCTTAATATAATATTTATATTTAAAATATATAAGTACTTTATTCTAATAGTTCTTATTTATTGGAATTATCATTGTTATCTCAAATACAAATCAATTTGTATTATTCTATTAAAAGGTCAACTCGGAATTCCTTAGGTACACATTAACTGTCAAATGTTTTTCTATAGGTTACGTTTAATACGTTATTAATTAAATAAATATCTTAAATGAATAAAATATAAGTGGTAATTTATTTATTTGAGTAAAGGAAAAATAAATCTTAGTTAATAATTATTTGTTATAAATTTATTATATTGGTTTAAATACAGTATATTTTATTAAAACAATAAAAGAACAATTATACCTACAACTATAACAATTTATAAAATTATAAATTAATAACAGTTCATTAGCATTGTTTATATAATATAAAATATATAAATATAGAAAAAAAAAATTAAAAATTGTAAAAAATAATAAGCATTCGTAAACATCAAATATAAAAGATAAAATATAAAATTATAAAATGTATATAAAAATAAGAAAAACATAAGTTAAAATATTATAGCTATTTAGAACTTAATATATTAATGATAAATAGCTACAAATATAATAATAATAATAATAATAATAAGTATATTAAAAGCCTTTAAAATATAAAATTATGCCACTTATTAATTTGTTGATATAGATTAAAAAATATAGTTGAATATAAATTTATACATTATAAATATACCAGTCAATTATTGTTCACATAAAAGTAATAAATAATAAAAAAAACTATATCTATTTATAGAAATAATAATTATATCAACAATAATAATAAAAGTACTCGTCAACATTAGATAAAATAAAACATTATAAAATGAAAAATAATAACTATTCAGCCTTTAAAATATAAAATTGTATCACTAATTTATTTATATATATATATAGATTAAAAAATAAGGGCATTCTGTATATATAAAAAAAATCATCAAATATCATATAATATATTTAGTCTTAATTGTCTTTTAATAATTTAGTATAATAAATCATAATATATACAAGTAATAATAATAATAAAAAAAAAGCAAATGTAATAAATAACATTTTATTGTTGAATATCTTTATATTTATTTAAACGGTGAAAATTACAAATTGGCAACCAGCTGCAACAGTAGTTGGTCGTACAGTTTTTGCGGATGTTTGTAAGTCATCATATTTTATCCAGATGTTGTTATATTCTTGCCAACAGTAGCTTATATAATGACCTATAGCTTCTTTATTTTTAGATATTGGTGCAATGAAATTGATGATCCTTCTAAGTGTAAAATTATTTTCATTTATTTTAATTTTTTTCGGAAGACTAGATAAGATTATTGGTATTTCAAAACTTTGGTTTGGTCTTGGACATTTTGATATAGATGCACAAATTTCCACAAATAAATGCTTCCCAAAAGTGAAATTACTTTCTGCTGTACACATTCCACATGCTTCACATTTTTTAATTTCATTCGAAAATCGATCGTACAGAACATCTAATAAAAAATCTGTTGAATTAGTTGGTAAATTTGCGACTATTGTTTTACCTTCTAATTTTTTTTCAAAATTGCATCTATTACATTTTTTATGTTCTTTAAAAGACGGAAAATTAAAAAATAAAGATTGAAATGTTGATGGACTTCCAATTTCAAATAGCTCAAAAAGTCAACTATGGCCAATACTAATTTCAGTTATAAATTGTCAATCAATAAATAAATATGTACTTCCAATAGGGATTTTTTATGGGACAACAAAACCACAATCTGTTCTTGAATTTTTACAACCATTTATCGATGATATCTTAGATTTATTACATGGTGGTTTATGTGTAAATTAATACTATATTAAAGTTTAAGGTAGGACACATAGTCTGTGATACTCCAGCTAAAAATTTTTTGTTGAATGTGTGAGGACATAACTCATATTTTGGGTGTTCATCTTGTACTCAGGAAGGTGAATATATTCAACATAGAATGACCTTTCCTCAATTAGATGCTCCTCTTAGAACAAATTACTCATTTCGTAATAAAGTTGATGTAGAATATCATAAGGGTGACAGTCCACTTGAATTTTTACCCATAGATATTGTCAATGATGGATGTCTTAATTATATGCACCTTTTATGTACTAAGTCCTAAATATTATGTAAAAACAAAATTGAAAAACATCAAAATTGACCGAAATAATGAGTTTATAACGATAAAAGAATCACTCTGTAAATCAACCAGTTTATCGCAAACCAACTGTTAGACAGCCATTAATGACGTAGTATCGCGCATTTTGTTAATGTTGGCATAAGCTAATAATTTCTAATTGGATAATTTTATATCTGATCATAAATTGTTTCAACAATATGTTTTATATCCAATGAAAATAAAATATTTTCATAAACAATCTACCATATTAAAGTAAAAAGTTGTTACGTGTCACTTCACGACGGTCGCAAAAGTGTTTAAACGTTTATAGTTATTTCTAAAAAAAGTTTTCTAAACTTTTAAAAATCGGCAGTTTTGTACGCTATTAATGTTCTTATTAAGACGCAAAATGTTTAAAGCAATTATGATATTGCTTATACTGTCTCCTCTCATACACTATTCAAGTAACTATTTAAACTACTTATACATAATATCGGTTAAACTATACTTATAAAAGATCAATATGATTATGCAACTTTTATTGAAAAGCAAATTATTTCTTGTATATTACAGAGGAATAATTCATTTTTACCTGTATAATAAATCTTCAACGATAATAGTTATTTTTAAAAAATAATTCATCATTATAATATAAATTTATCACTATTTTTCCAATATACATTTCTATTTACTCTGTATATTATATACATTAGTCTTAAAAAAAAAAATGATTTCATCATTATTCTAGCTTAAATGCATAATTGTTAGTTATTAATAAACATGTTAAGGTTTCTATTATACTTTTTTAATAATTTTTTTTTTTTTTACTAATAGACACAGATAACATTAGCATAGACAATATAATTAATATATTTCATACAGAGAGAATTGAATCGATCATATTATGTAAGTAATTTTACACCTAGTAAGATGTATTGAGATCATTTTAGATCACTTATCCAAGAGTTTTTTTTTAATAAAAAAACAATGTTATACCATTAATTTATATTTTCTAGCTGAGAATATTGACGCCTGTATAATACATGAGTTAAATAATATATCAATGTTTACTAATAATACAGAAAAATTAAATCGTAAGTTTGTTAAATATTTATACTCATGTAGTCATTTTTAATTAATTAATTTAAATATTTTTTTTAGTCAAGAAATGATATTTTACATTTTTGTATATTGTAAACATATAATATATATATATATGATTATTCAGTTAATTATTCCACGTAATACTATTATATAAATATGTAGTAAAACATGTAGAAATATACATTTTACATTAATTATTATTATGTTAATACTATTAATGTTTTAGGAAATTCTTTACATATTAAGAATTCTATAGCTATATTTTTTAAATTTATGAATAGTGAGTAATTTAATAAATTATTTCATTCAGATAATCATAACAATAATAATTTATAGAAATAGAAACATATTCTTTATTTATAGGAAAAATAGATATTAATTAAAATTTAAAAATATAAATAAATTATAGAATAATAACATAATTAATTGTAAAGAATTAATATTCTAAAAGTTAATCATTAAAATGTTAGGTTTAAAATTGAGATCAACATTTGAACTTATTTGAATGACTATGATATTTACATTAATTTTGTTTAAAATATTTTTTTGAAGTGAAATATAAAAATGTCAGAAATCAATTGTTTAGTGCATATAAATCAATTCAAAGTAATTATTTTATTAAAATTAAAAACTTTTATGTTTACACTTTTAATACTTTTGAGTAAACATATATTTATTTAATAATTAATACACATTAGTTTTTAAACATCTTTATATTATAAAAAGTGTGTTCTGCGAAACGCACACGAACAAAAAAAACAAAAACATTATCATCAGACAAAATAATATAAATGTTAATATCAATGTTATCAGTGTTACCAAACACCACATCTCTCCCTTCTTAATTTTACAAAATAAAAAATAAAATGATTTACATAATATTACAAATCATTTCAAACAAAATATACATATAATTAATTACAATAGGTAATAATAATAATAAAAAAATTAATACATTAATTATTATCAAACTTTTTTGGCCTCCTTTTAATTCTTTTAGATTTTCTTATTTCCTCAATTTTCTCTCTATTTACTTCTTCCTTCATCACCTCTCTCTCATTAAATTTTTTTTGTAATATTTGATCAATGTGTCTCTTCATTTTACCATTATTTGTTTCAATTAGAAAAACTACTTCTCCTAATTTTTCTTTAATTTTTCCTGTAATCCATTTTTGTTCAACACTATAATTTCTAACTAACACTATATCACCTATTTTAAAATTTGTATTTCTTTTACCCTTGTATGTTCTTTTTTGTTTTATTTGACTCAGTTCAACTTTGGTTTTTACACTTATATTTTTATCATTCTCTGTTTCTTTTTTAAACTGTTTTAAAACTAAATCAAATTTATTATTTAATTTTCTATTCATGTGTAATTCTGCTGGGTTTTTGCCTGTGGTACAATGAATCATATTTCTATAATCTAATAAAAATTTTGAAGACGCTTGACTAATATTTGGATTATCTAAAATTTTTTTCATTTTATCTTTAAAAATGCCTACCATATTTTCAGCCGCCCCATTACATTGTGGATGATAGGGTGGTGTTAAGACATGTTTAATATAGTTATTTTCTAAAAATGTTTTAAATTCCTTAGAAACCCACTGAGGTCCATTATCTGTTACTAAAGTTTTACAAATACCAAACCTAGCAAAATATTCCCTCATGACATTTATAGTATTTAAAGAAGTAGTTGAATTCATATGTATTACTTCTGGCCATTTTGAATATTCATCTATTATTACAATAAACATTTTTTTATTAAGTTCAAGAAAATCAGCATGTACCCTCTCACTCGGTTCCTTTGGATATTCCCATACATGTAATGGAGATTTAGTTGGTTCTTTTCTAAATTTAACACACGTATTACATGAAGCTACTAATTGTTCTATTTGTTTGTTTAACTGTGGCCACCAAAAATAATTTCTAACCATCATTTTTAATTTTACAATACCAAAATGAGTGCTATGTAACTCATTTAAGAACTTTGCCTGTAAACATTTTGGTATCACTAACCTATGACCCAAAAAGATACAATCTTGATACACAGTCAGTTCTTTTTTTTGTAAATAGTATGGTTTAATTAATTCTGAAATTATTTTAATTTTACAATTTGGCCATCCCGTTAAGATATATTTTTTAATTACTTTTAATATTTCATCTTGTTTTGTTTCTTTTTGTATTATTGTTTTATTTATGCCTTGGAAATAGTCATTTATAAAATGAATTGTTGGAATATCCATTTCTCTCTCACTTTTATGTGCAATTGCTAACCTAGATAATGCATCTGCGCTTTGATTATTTGCAGATTTAACATACTGAATACTATAATTGTACCCCGCTAAAAACAATGCATATCTTTGAATTCTGTTTGCCGCCACTTGAGGTAGACTTTTATTTTCATGGAAGATATATGTAAGAGGCTTATGATCAGTTACTAAAATAAAATGTTGCCCATATAAATATTGATGGAATTTTTTTACACAAAAAATAATTGCTAACACTTCTTTATCTATTTGGGAATACTTTTGTTCAGCCACATTCAAAGTTCTAGATGTATAAGCAATAGGTTTTTCCTCATTATTAGGCAAAATATGTGAAATCACTCCTCCTATACCATAAGAGCTGGCATCGCAAGCTAATTTAATTTTATAGTCTGGATTAAAATGTGTCAATACTGGTGCTGAAGTTAACATTTGTTTTATATTTTTAAAAGCAATATCACATTTATTATCCCATGTAAAATCATTATCTTTTTTAAGTAATTGGTATAAAGGATATAACACTTCTGTACTCTTTTTTAGAAATTTTGAATAATAATTAACCATACCTAAGAAAGATTTTACTTGAGTTATGTTTGTAGGAATAGGTGCATTTGAAATAGCTTTAATCTTTATTTCATTAGTACATAAACCATTTTTATTGATTTTATAACCTAAATATTCTATTTCCTCTTGAAAAAACAAACATTTATTTTCTTTCACTGTTAGTCCACATTCTTTTAATTTATGTAATACTTCTCTTAATTTAACTAAATGTGTTTCCCAATTTTCATTATATATTAAAATATCATCCAAAAAACAAACTACATTCTTAATTTTTCTGAAAATGTTTTCCATCTCCCTCTGAAAAATACCTGGTGCTGACGCAATACCATACATTAATCTATTGGGCACATATAAACCTTGATGTGTAGACAATGTTAAAATGTCTCTACAATTTTCATCTACTAACAATTGTGTATATGCTTGGGACAAATCAATTTTTGACCAAATTATACTGCCACTCATATTTGCAAATAAATCCTCTACTCTGGGTAATGGGTATTTATCGATTTTCAAGAATTGATTTATTGTTACTTTATAATCACCACATATACGTATACTTCCATCAGACTTTGGTACTGGTACTATTGGTGTTCCATAATCACTCGTTTCTTTTGGAGTTAAAATTCCTTCTTTCACTAATCTATCTAATTCTAATCCCACTTGATTTTTTATTTTATATGGTAAAGGTCTTGGTTTAAAAAATATAGGTTTAAAATTATCTTTTAAAATTAATTTACAATTTTTCTTAGTATATGTTCCTAATTTATTTGTGAAAACTTCTGGAAAACTTGTTATTAATTCATTTTTATAGTAATTAAACTCATCATTAATAATATTTATATGCTTTTCAATATTAAAATTAATTTTTAGAGGTACGATCCATTCTCTACCTAACAATGGTGGTCCTCCATTTTCAATTATATATAGGTTTAATTTTAAATTATTAGTATTAAGTTTAACATTCACTTTAATTAAACCTATAGGTACAATACTAGTTCCTGAATACCCTCTAAGTATCACAGTTGTAGGTTCCATTGGTATATGACTAAGTTTATTATGATAAAAATCTAACGATATTGCAGATATTGCTGAACCTGTATCCAATTCCATATTAATTATCTCACTTTCTATTTGTACTTTAATTTTAATACTCTCTTTATTAGTATTCAACTGTTCAATTTGAAATAATGTATCTATGTTTAAATCCTCAGTCTCTAAATAATTACTTGACCTATCACTTTTACCATCTCTTGCACATTTATTTTTTCCAAAATTACTTTTATTTTTTGTATTAATAAAATGAGACGACCTCAGTGCAACTTTTTTATTCCTATCATTACCCTTGTTAAAATAACAAACCTTTTTTAAATGCCCTTTCTTATTACATATATCACAACTACGATCTTTATAAAAACAATTATTATTTACATGATTTGTTTTACCACAGCATGCACAGTGTATATTGTCGCTACTCCTTTCACGATTTTTTCCAGTTTTCCAGTTTTGCTCCTTCCATTTGCTCCTCTTATTTATGAAATTGATTTCTCCTTGAGCTTGTCCTTTTGTTGCATGTTGGAAATTTTCCAGGCTTTTCTCAGCTCCTTCGTGGGCTTGGCATATTTCTTTTGCTTTTCCATATGATAAATCAGGTTCTTCACACAATTTCTTTTTTAACGTGCGATCACTCACTCCATGCACTATCTGATCATGTAATGCTTCCTCCAAATTATCTTTAAAATTACATAATATTGATAATTTCTGTAATTTTGTAATAAATTCAGTGATCGATTCATTATCCTGTCGACAATTTCGAAATTTCGATCGTTCCGCCAGAACTGAGACTTTAGGCTGTAAATAATTTTTCATATTACTTACTAGTTGTTCATATTCAACGTCTTTTGGTAAAGTTGGAGTACAAAGAGATTTTAATATTTTATAACCTTCACTCCCAATTAGAGTTAGGAAAATAGCTGCTTTATTTTCTTTTATTTTATTCACTAACATATATAATTCAAGCCTTTCTACCCAAGTCTCGAAATCCTCTTCTTGCAGTTTGAATTCTTCTATATTACCAAATTTAGCCATCGTGTTTTCCGTTACGTAACTAATTTTTTTTTTTATCTTTTTTGATCCGAATGATTATACTTTTCTGTTTACCCTATTATGGATCGCATCTTCGTCGCCACTTTTAATACTTTTGAGTAAACATATATTTATTTAATAATTAATACACATTAGTTTTTAAACATCTTTATATTATAAAAAGTGTGTTCTGCGAAACGCACACGAACAAAAAAAACAAAAACATTATCATCAGACAAAATAATATAAATGTTAATATCAATGTTATCAGTGTTACCAAACACCACAAAAACTAACATGATATCCATTATAATTAATAAAAAGCAATGTTAAAAAAAGAGAAAAGGCCGATTGTGGACGTTCCTCCTTCGTCATTTCGACCCTGGGAGAAATTAGTGGAGAGAGAGAAATTATTAAGATTTGAATGCAATGATATTGCATTAGAAAATACAATTCTGAATGATATATATTATACTGATAATCAATTCCATAATTTACCACGAATGTAAATTACATATATAAATATATACAAAATAAATTTCAAATACCTATGATCAATAATCAAGGAGTTATCATTTCATGATATTAGTGCTCAAAAAAATTTTCAAGTTCCTATGATTAAAACACAATTAATAATCAAAAAAATAAAGATAAGTGGGGATGTCAATTGTGAATGTTGCTCCTTCGTCCCTTCGGTCCTCTGAGAAATTAGTGGTTTATTATACTTAAGGTTTGAATGCAATGATATTGCATTAGAAAATACGATTCTGAGCGAAACTCAATATATTACTATATGTTATACTAATAATCTATTCCAAAATTTTACCATCTGTGTAAATTACGAATGTAAAAATTTAAAATAAATTTCAATTTTCTACGATCAAAACATATTTAGTTATTAAGAAATAAAATAATGAAACCGTAATTTTGCCGATTTTCAAAAATTCTTACTTTATAAAGTTATGAAAAAAAATTGTCAGTCACGATTTTCAAAATATTTTGTAAAAACATTAAGTCGTATATGATTAGACTCTGATAAAATGTTCAAATCGAAAAAGCAAAAATTACAGGAAATATTAAATATTTTTGGAAAAAAGTTAAAATCTCTATATTTACTCAGAAAATCAATGAATCGTTTCCAAAATTTTTTCTATAATAGTGTAAAACACTTATGTTGACACTCAAAAAAAATTTCAAGTCCCTACGATCAAAATTTAATTAGTTATCATGAAATTAAAAAAATTAAAATAATGAAACCGTTATTTTGCCGATTTTTGAATTTGAACTTTAAAAGCCTATAATAAAATATAATCAGTCACGATTTTCAAAATATTTTATAAAAAGATTAAGTATTATATGATTATATTTTGATCAAATTTTCAAACTAATAAGTTATAAATTGCAGAAAATATTAAACATATTTATAAAAAAAAGCCAAAACTCTATACTTAGTCAGAAAATCAACCATTTGTTTCTAAATTTTTTCTTGTAATGAAGTTCATACTCAAAAAAATTTCAAGTCCCTAAGATGAAAACTCAATTAGTTATCACGAAATTAAAAATTTTTAAAAAACAGAAATCGTAATTTTGCCGATTTTCCACAATTTTTTTGGAGTTTTTCGCCTCCCAAGGAAAAACTTTTGAGAGATTCGAAAAATGAGCTAAATAAAGTATCAACTAGACACAATTTGCAACCGAAAGCATACCCTACTTGTGGTAATCGGACCATTAATTCTATCCAAAAGTATCTTCATACATAAAAAAAAATTTAAAAAAAAAAAATATCTTTGTAAAACCAATACATTCTTCACTTCGCTCAGAATCTAAAATAAAATAATTTAAAATAACGGAAACCGTAATTTCATCAATTTTTTGCTTCTCAGGAAAAAACTTTTAGGAAATTCAATAAATGAGCTAAATAAAGTACTAACTAGATGAAATTTGGTATAGAAAGGGTAACCTATTTATGGTAATCGGACCATTATTTCTACCTACTTTGCCATTTTTTGGGAGATTTTCTTCTCCCAGGGAAGAGCTTTGAATTTTTTCTAAAAGTGTTTTATATTACTTGCAAATTTTGTTTCAACGGTTTGAAATTTTTTTAGAAACCTAATCATATGATATTTAATCAATTTACAAAATATTTTGAAAATTGTGACTAACAATTTTTATCATGAAATGATAACTCCTTGAATTTTGGTCGTAAGAATTTGAAATTGATTTTGAATATATAGATGTGTAATTTACACTGGTGGTAAAATCTTGGAATGGATTATCAGTATAATATATATTAATATATTGAGATTCGCTTTGAATGGTATTTTCTAATAATTATAATAAACCACTAATTTATCCGAGGACCGAAGGGACGAAGGAGGAACATCCTAAATTGATGTTCCACTTTTTTTTTTATGAAGTTTATTTATAAAGGAAGTTATCTTCCTTAGTAGGCAGTCCTTTTTCTCTGTGTATATTGATTTTTCAAATAATAGCAAGTAATCTATATTTCCAATAAACCTTTTCCAATAATAACCTAAATGGTTATAGGTGTATGGAAAAAATTGCAAATAATTTCATCTATCTTGGATTTTATTTATCTAAAGTCTAATTGATTAGTCACAAATGTAATGCGATCATCCATTTGAATCTCTAATGTTATTTTTATTACCATGTCTAAAATGATAAAATGTCTGAAATGTCTGAAATGTCTAAAAGTCGCTTATTTTACAGTACTGTAGCTCAGAATTAAGTCGCTTGTTGGAACAGTATAGAAACCGTGTAGTGTTTTTTGTGATATTTCGTGGTGTATGGAGTACTAGTAGTACTATCAAAAATTTAAATAATGCATGCACATTAGGGTCCTTATTTTTGATTCAGAACCCCCCTCATCCCATTTTGTTAAATACTATTGAAAATTAATTTGTGTACATTTTTATAATAGTTGCTCACGTCCATCACGTGCCGTAAAAAGGTTTAAAAATAGCCAAAAGCGGTAGTTTTATAGTTTTTTAATATTTATATAGCTTTTGACGAAAAAATGTACAGAACTTAAATTTTACATCATATTATTCTAAATGAAAAATGAATAGGCAAAATTGATTGTTCATCTACTATTTCCAAGATAAATTAAAATATATAAAAAAATTTAGTTTTTTCGGTAAAATTTAATTTATTGCTATTATTTAAATGTACATGATAAATGCAAGGGTGCAAATTTATGTGATATCGCCAAAGAATTTCCAAATGTAAGTTGTATATTGTTAAGTGGATTGTCTACGGTCGCAATCTATTTTATCATTAATAAATCTTTTACAAAATTACATAATATAATACGTTAGCTATTATACGTTTCCTAATCGTTTACATTAGTTGCATGCAGTGGCGAAGCTAAAGTGGTGTTTTATAGCTAGTAGTGGTTTAGGTGTTAAACCCCATTCGATCGTATTTATACCAAAACAATATTTTAATAGTTTCTACAAAACGTCCATTTCCCTAGCCCTCCAAACAATATTTTTTTAATTTACCATATCCAATCATTTGTAATACGTTTGTAAAGGTTTGTAAAAGCAAAATTTTCGTCTATAAAGGCCTAGTTTTAATATTATGGCCTTTTCAAAGTAGGGAGGCTGGAGAAATGCCCAAAAATGTTTAATTTACATTTCTTCATATCCAATCGTTTGTAATACGTTTGTAAAGGTTTGTAAAAGCAAAATTTTCGTTTGTAAAGGCTTAATATTAATATTATGGCCTTTTCAAAGTGGGGGGCTGGAGAAATGCCCAAAAATTTTTAATTTACATTTCTTTACATCCAATCGTTTGTAATACGTTTGTAAAGGATTGTAAAAGCAAAATTGCAAAATTTCCATTCACAAAATATTCAGTAAATATAAACAACTATTATTAGCCCAAGTTTCAAATTTAATTTTTAAGAAATTTGTTATGATAATTAAAATATTATTATTCTATATATCCATTATTTATATAATTATATGTATACCTACTACTATATCTAATTTCGATTTAAAATTTTTGGGCTTTTTTCCAGCTCCCCCTACCTCGTCTATTTTGAAAAGACCATAATGTTGAAACTAGGCCTTTACAAACGAAAATTTTGCTTTTACAGACCTTTACAAACGTATTACAAACGATTGGATATCGTAAATTAAAAAAATATTGTCTTGAAGGGCTGGGGAAATGGACATTTTTGTTATATGTTGTTTACAATTTTCTTTATTAAATGTATATTAGACCAGCCCGTATATTATTATACGTAATTATTAAACAGGATATGTTGGACTAGATGATTTATTATTATTTAATAAATTAATCACTTATCTGAAATCAAATATTGGATCACAAGACGCAAAAAGATGGAGTAAAAAATGTAATATCATAACATAATAATTAAAATATAGCTTATTGAAATTTTGTCTACGTATTTAGAACTATAATTCAAATTTAATAATAATATTACTATTGATTTCGTTATTGAATAGTATTTCCAGTATCATGTATGAGTACCTACATAATTTATGCAGAAAATTCATAGGCGGAAATCAGGGAAAGGGCGCTTACAGTTACTTAGCCCCCTGAATGATTAATTTTAGAAAAACTTAAATAACACCTTTCACGGGGATCAACGTTGTGATTTAATTTGTCAACCACTAGCTATGGGTGTAAGGTGTCGCGCATTTCTGTCATGCGGCAATCACCGATCACGATTGATAGACTGCGCGCGAACCGGACCGGACTGAGCAACAATTTGAGTTGTTTGAGTAGACTGGATTTCCGTATGGACGACGGTCGACGTCTACGCAATAGATTGTCTCAGTCTCACTCTTAGTCTTATTCATATACTTAATGTGTCAAGGGCCGTATTGGGTAAATTCGGCCCACCGAGATATCAAAATTTTACCGGCCCATATTTTATAATTTTATCTTTAAAATGTATATATAGCTAAATTACTTTTAATACTTCTATCAAATTTTATTTTGAAATACAATACAATTAAGGTGTAACATTAATATGTTATTCTTCTATTATTTTTTAACACATTTCCTATGTAATTTTCTACCGGCCCTCCGAGATTTTCTCGATAACTCGAATGCCAATCCTGGTCTGTATATGTCAATGATCTATTTATTATACATGTCTGTAACATATATATATATATATATTGTACATTCATCATGACGATTATTTTTATTCTAAATTTTGCGATATTATTTGAAATATAACAAATATACGCCGGACAAAAGTGCGTGTTTATGTGTCATATGTTTGTGGTAAATTGGTACCTAATGATATGTCTGATCGTTGTGGAGGATGTTCAATGTTCATGATACAAATTTAAATGCATATACAATCTCAGCCCCCCTACAAATTATTGTAAATTTCCGCCTATTATGACTTGCTATATTCTTTTCATAGTGCATAAATTTAACTATATATAGTTAAATACATATTTTCAATAAATTTTTTTTTATGAAATCAGACTTATTAATTAAGAAATTTATATAACTTTATGATCAGAATATATTATAGAATATTTTATTTAAGAAATTAAATTTTATTAATAATGTTAAGTAACTTAATTATATAAAAATTAAATGGTATATTATATGAATGAATGTTAATTTCAATCTATTCAAAATCAACTCATTTAAATGATATTAACCTAATATAATTTTGGTATCTTGTATGTTATTTTTAATCATTTTTATTAAACAAATAAATATTGTAAGGATATTATTTAATTAAACAACACAACTATATTAGATAAAAGAGATGCAAATGCGGGTGTAATATGTAATCATATATTTACAGGTAATATTTACAGTTAATTATAAATCTACACTTAGATTCTGAGCGAAGCGAGAGTGAACTTTTTTTTTATATCTATGAAGACACTTTTTTAGGTGGACATAATGGTTCAATTACCATAATTAAGGTATTCTTTCAATAGAAAATTGTATCTAGTTGGTACTTTATTTAGCTCATTTTTTTTAATTTCTGAAAAGTTTTTTCTTAAGATAAATTACCAAAAAAATGACGGAAAAACGGTAACATTTACGAAACTCGTAATTTTGACGAAACTGATTTTAGATTTTTCATGATAACGAACATAATTTTGAACGTAGGTATCTACTTTAAATTTTTTTTAATTTTCTCACAAGTAGTTACACACATGGTAAACTTTTAGAAGGGCTTATCAGTTTAATACATTGTATTATACTGAGCTTCGCTCAAAATCGTATTTTCGAATATCATTACATTTAAATCTTAACACTATAATAAACTACTAATTTCTCCGAGGATTGAAGGGACGAAGGAGTAACGTCTAAAATCGACCTTCCCGCTTTGTTTTCATTTACGTGTAAAGCAATAAATGAAATGGGACTATATTTCTACAATACTTCGCCCATTTGCTATCGTTTATTAATACTACAGTATCTTCACTAAGAAAGTTCCACAACAGACAGTTAATAATACAAAACGACTTACAATGATACCATACTATAATAATATTTACGTCGTTATGCACATTTGATTGTTCGTTTCTTATTAAAGTTTGCCTTTTGTGTCTGCCTTGCTCTTTTTTAGTCATGATTTTGTCCACCATATTGGTTAAGACCTACCAATAACAATAGTCAGCTTCTGTATCAACTAGGTTACTAGGTGAGTATAAACAAATATTCTAGACCGTACAATATATCCAGTACATTTAGAGGTCTTCGGTTCCTACTTCCAATAATCTGGTTTAATTTCTGACAAAGAGGAGTCCATTCAGGGCAATCGTAGAGTATGTTCTGCGGTGTCTTCTGGATGACGACAATAAAGGCAGATCAATCGAACCTATGTTGGTAATGCTGACAACAGCTATCGTAACAAACTACTTCATACGAAAAGTGTGTCCTTGGCAAAATCTTTTCAGCTATCTAATCACTTCAGGAATGTTGCTGTGTGTCCTCATATGCTCAATATGCTTCCATATCTTCAACGGATTTATCAGCTGCAGATATATCGCGTTCGGATTTACGTATCAAATTCATTAAGGTAATATTGTTGGGATCATTTTATATTACCTAACTTTTAGTCTTTTATTGTGTGACATGGACTTCTCGTTGACAATCTGACAAACATAGAGCGGTCTCAAATGAATGTTGGATACCTTCGAACGGTACGGAACGCTCTAATTACGCACAGGTTCGCGTTTCTTAACTTATCAAAAAAGATCTTTATAATTTATATCATACTTCATTCCCTTTGAAGACCAGGTTAACACAATATAGAACAGCTTAATACTTACGACTGTCATTAGAACCTACACTTACATAGAAGAATATTAATTATATTACATTATATTAAATATATAAATTTATTAAATTTAAGTTTAAAAAAGCGTAGAAGACATTTCCAGTCATTCCCTAGGTTTCATTCGTCCCATAGGTCCTCGGCAAAATCAATGGTCAATTATACGACTATTTCAGATTGAATACAATGATATTGTATTCAAAAATAAGATTCTGGGCAAAACTCAGTCAGATACAGTGGCGAGTTTAAGGGGGGAGGTTGCAAAGGAAGCAGTCGCCCCACTCCCTTGAGCCTAGGCTAGATTTATTTCTAAATAAGGCAATTTATATTTTAGCCATAGTTCTAAAATATAAGTAAAGAGAATCGTTACCAAATAATTCAAGGAAAATTGGATATGGGTTTAGAGCTATTTTTAGATTGTTTTTCCGTTCGACGAGCATCGACGTCAATAATAGTATAGTCATTGTTTATAACATAGTTTATTCCTTAGATCATATACTATGGATGGAGCTATACCGTATCTGTTATATGAAAAATTATATGGACACCATAAACAGGGGTCAATAACTCTTACCTTTACATTTCTTCATTGCGCATGCGTAAACTTTTCTCATTACGACAATAACGCGCTCTAGCAGGAACTACCGAGCCTTCGCCGCTACAATCTTGAAACCATAGACCTTAGATCAGCGGTTCCCAATTTGGGGGTAATTACCCCCAAAGGGGTAAAACAAGATTTTTTGAGGGGTTAAGACTAAAATATTTATTTTATTTTATGTATTTTATATCTATTATTATTAACTCGACTTCGATTGTAAAAGTAATTGAAATAATATTGTTGTTGTTAATAGTTTATTATATATTTTATATATAATATAATCATAATGTATATTTTGTTATTTTTTTTACTCAACTTTTTTGGGGTAGGGTGGGGTATTTATCAATATCTAACCTGATTTATGGGTAAGTCTTAAAAAGGTTGGGAACCGCTGCCTTAGAGCATATACTATGGATTGAGCTAACCAAAAAGTTTTATTTCATCTGTAGCTAAACTTATTAAACTCCTGTAATATTATAATTTATAATCACAGATATGTAATATAAACTCTATATCTGTGTTTATAATAGATACTAATATAAGACACTAGCATTGATTATAGATTAGTCTATTCTATAATCATTAATATTTGGAAAAGGAAACAAATTATATTATAAACTCGATCGCGTTGTTGTCGGAATGAGAATATATAACGCATGTGTAATGAAAAGATGTATAGGTAAGAGTCATTGACCCCGATTTATGTTGTCCACACGATTTTCTGTTATAGCTCTATCCATTGTATATGATCTAAGGTTTATTCTATAATAAATGGTATAATATCTATAATGTACTATACTATATATTTATTGACACTTCAATTATCGTGGCGATGCATGATGCATGCAATAAGCATACTGTTATTAATATACTAGATAAGATATTTTTGATTTTATATTCTGTTATATTCAGTTGTTGGTCTATATTATAACACTTGTATACGACTATGTATTAGACGTTCGTGTATGTGTTAACTTTAAACACAACAATTTTGCACAATTTCCATGGTTAGCTTATTCATCAATCAAATCTGGATTGTTCTGTAAATTTTGTGTACTTTTTCTAGTTAATAATAAAAAAGATAGAGGAAAACCGAGCTTTTGAAAAATTACTTACTGTATCATTGAATAAATTTGTAATACTTTTTGGAAAAGACGGAGATTTAGAAAGCTACCAAAAAAATTTTTATACATAATTTTTATAATCTGAGTTTAGCAAAAATACTTATGATTCTATATTTTTTTTCTGTAAAAACTTTCAGATAGAAAGCCTTGTAAATAACTTATACCTAAAACCACAACAAACTAAATTATTGAATCTCTATTCGCCCCCCCCCCCTTGATGAGTGATAAAACCCGTCCCTGGTCAGATATATAATATAACATATTATACCGATAATCTGATCCAATATTTTACCACGTATGTAGAATATATCTATGAAAAAACTAAAAAAAATTTAAGGCCCTACATTTAAAATTGTATCAGTTATCATAAAGTATTTTAAATAAAATTGGTTAAAATTACAATTTTCGTGAATTTCGTTGATTTTAGCAGTTTTTATCTCAAGGAAAAACTTATTTTCTCGAATAAATATTTTCAGATATAAAAAAAAAATTTGTAAAACCAATAGATTACTCAATTAGTTCAGATTCTAAAATTTTTCTAAAAACCACAATAAAAAAGTGGAAAGGTCGATTCCAGACATTCTTTCTTCTCCCTTTCTGTCCTCGGACAAATTAGTGGTTTGTTATAATCTAGACTTGAATGCAATGATATTGCATTCGAAAATACAATTCTGACTGAAACCTAATATAATAAAATATATTATACCATTTATTATAGAATAGACAGATAGCCCATGCAATGTTAATATTTGGCGACTACTTCTGAGATGCGATCACTATGGAGCGCTAGTATAGAAAGGTACATCAATTATGAATTTGTTATTTCGTTTTCTTTGTTTGTACTAGATGATTTTCGAAAATATTTATATTATAAACAGGGGTGCCCATAAATAAAATTTCAAGAGTGGGGGATAAAAAAATGTTTTTTTAATTTCGCTATTTATATGCACCTTATATACAGACAGATATAATGCAGTGTCTTTGTGTTTATCACGCTAAGACTGGCTAAGTGTTAATGGATTACCCTATCAATAAAATTACAAAACGGCATTATGATTTTGTTTACATTTCATTTTTAAATATATATCCCCACATATCTAGAAGGGAGTTCTCCCTCATTTGCCCCTCCCTGTAAACTTCTTTACTTTAAAATTGTTTAGAAATATTATTCGTCTAAACTTCTTCAGATACCATAATAATAAAAATCACAATTATGTTTCGTACAAAATACAAGTTGGATGTACATAATAATATATATAATGATATAATCATCACTGTGTAAATAAAACAAGGAATTTCCTATAAAGAATTCCCATGAAACGACCAATATAGAATATTGTCAAAATGTTTCCATATTCAATATGGTGGACGAGATGTCAGTTTATTATTATATTATTATTTTTTAATATTATTGGACAAACAGAAACCAGATAATTATCAGATAATATGTTCCCTCGTGACACATAATATATAGGCACACTGTTGTGGTATTAAAAGTCACATTGACGATTGACTGATAAAAATTTAAATACTAATGTTATTTACTATTATAAATTGTATTGTGGGAAAAAGTAAAATTATTTATGTGGCAATTCATACAGCGTCACCTCTCGGCAACCCGTATAAATATAATATTAGTAGCCAAATTTCCTTATGCCGTGGCCTGTCTGTCTATTCTATAATCAATGATTGTGATATAATGATAAATCGTTCTAAAATTTTTTCATATGTATAAACTACATACGGCAACACTTACAAGTCCCTGCGTTTAAATTTGCTTTAGTTATCATAAAAATCCAAACCAAATTTCTTCAAAATTACGATTTCCATAAATTTAGTCGTTTTTCTGTTCTTTTATTATGGTAGTTTTTCTTCTAAAAAGTAAAAATTAAAAAATTACTAAATATAGTATCAACTAAATTCAATTGTCTACCGAAAGAATACCCTAATTGTTTTAATTGGACCATCATTTATACCATTATAGTGCTTTCAGACATAATAAAAAAAAAAATTGTAATACCAATACAATTGATACTTTGCTCAGAACCTAATCAATTGTTCTCTTTAGTTAAAATATTTATAAATATTAGTTGAAAGTTTGACATTTGACTAGAAAAATAAAATCATAATAATTTATTAATATTTACTATTGTGTTATAAACAGTATTTACAGATAACGCAGCGTTAAAAAAATTTATGGATTCTTTAAACAGAGACGAAAATATCAATATCATGGAACTTAAATATTATCAGCTCACTTCAAACATTGTCACATTCCAGAACAAAAGTAAAGCACCTTTATTATAATTTAACGAAATTTATACATTTGTAATAATAATTTAACAAAAAGTGGGAAGGCTGATTGTTGATGTTCCTCCTTCGTCCCTTCGGTCCTCGGAGAAATTAGTGGTTTATTATAATTATTAAGATTTGAATGCAAGGATATTGCATTAGAAAATACGATTCTGAGCGAATCTCAATATATTGCAATATATTATACTGATAATTCATTCCAAAATTTACCACGAATGTAAATTACAAATATAAGTATGTAAAAAAAATTTCAAATTCTTGCGATCAATATTCAAGGAGTTATCATTTCATGATAAAAATAGTCAGTCACGATTTTCAAAATATTTCGTTAATAGATTAAATAATATAAAGTAGGCTTCTATAAAAAATTCATAGCGTTAAATCAAAAATTGCAGGTAATATTAAATATTTTTGGAAAAAATTCAAAGTTTTATATTTGTCCAAAAAACAAACCAATCCTTTTCAAAATTTTACTGAACGTAAATATTACCTATATTAGTACTCAAAAAAATTTTCAAGTTCCCGATCATTTATCTCTAGATATTGAGTGTAGATATTGTATTAAAGTATTAAATAGGTAAAAATAATTTTAATGTATTTAATTGAAATGATAAAAGTACTGTAGAGTAATAAAGCGTTAAATGCACTACCTAATACAGTTGGTATTGGTCACTTGACAAATGCACAAGTCATTCGCACTGATTGTCATAATTAAAGACCGGATTTAATTGCATTAAAAACACTTAAAACTTGTATTATAAAATATATTATATTATATATTAATTACCCAAATATATAACACCAATCTATAATACAATTATGAATTAGGTAAGTTTGTCATATCTTATGTACAATTTTATAGACGCGAGCTTACGTCTCATAATTTCATTATTTTGTTATATAACAGGTTATTAGGTTATTACGTTAGGCATACATGATAAACACATATCATATAACACTATATAAAGTTTTATGTTTTTTCAAAAAGCATAAATGCAGGAAAATAATGAGTTTTTTTTAACATATTATCTCTACTTATTGAGTAATTAAAATTAACAACACAATATTTTTACTTATCAAATTTTACATAAATTAAAATTTAGATATATAGATATAATACACATAAAAGCTTATAAGAAGTATTTGGCTTAAAATTGTTTTAATTATGTGAATTTAAATGTGTGATATTGATTACTTACCACATTATTAGACATCACTTTTTTTTAAATTTTGTACAGATTTTTTTTTCTTGTGCTTTTATTATATAATCTGGATTTCTTATTAGTATATTTCTAATATGCCTTGGACCTACTAGCTCTGGTAAATAACAGTTGAAGTAAAATTGTTCAAGTTTTGGTAACATAGAAGTAGTCCAAAAATGCATGTCTCTTTTCACAATTTCGTATTTTATATGTTTTCTTGTCCACACAGCAAATATACAATAATCCTTTTCAAAATATTTAATTGTCTTTGAATTTGATAATACCACTTGTGATTTTTTTTAAATTCTAATGATCCATTTTTGTTTTTCTTCCAACAATTAATTTTTTTTTTTCTATCCCTTCCTCTAATGTCATATTGGCAGATGATTGAGGACATTTTATTTCAACTAAACCATCATTATTAATTAACCCATCATTGGATCAACATTGGAGTTGCACCCAAAAAATATTTAAATTTATTTATAAATAAACCACACTCTCTTATTTCTATATTTAATAACTTTTCTAAAGACATTTTTGCTTCTTTTTCGTGATTTCTTCCATATTCCATTGCAGTAGTATCGACATCTGTTGTGTACATTAGACTTTTTACTAAATTTTCACATCCTGTATTTGGGCAACAATTAATTATATTTCCAAAATTAGAAGCAGTAAGTAATTTACGTCTTATTTCATGCCAATTGTTACATGAGCTTTGTTTTATAGTCTCCCTTTCAATAAGTTATCTTTGTGTAGCCATTTTTTTAAGTGATTCTAAAAGTTCAATTTTTTCTACGTTATACTCATTTTCATTCATATCTGGTTTAAGCGCATTATCTCCATATGATGCGTTTGAGCAATTACTAACAAATAATTTTTTTTTTAAATCTTTTATTAACTGTCAAGCGACTATTTTGTCGAATTTGATTATTATGCCGTGTTATTTCCATTTTCACTGATGGCAATTTTCCAATAGGACTATTTTTTAAAATTGATTTATGTAAAGAATAAAGTGGTCTCTTAGTATTTTTAGTTACTGTTGCAATTTCACAACGTCCAGCGTATGATCCTTTTAGTGCAAAATTTATTCTTTTACAGCCTATAAGTTTTGCAATTATTGCATTTAAAGATTCAACTATATTACTATCGACATTTAATATTAAACTTGAACTATGCCTTGCAATATACCAAATAGGTCACATTAAGTTCTCCAAAAATACTCGATCGGTACTTTAAATTTTTTCAAAAAAATTATTACTATCATCTTTTTTATTACCAAAATAATTTGAACAATTTTTATGGTATCTAAAAACATGATTCGCAACATTTAAAATGTAATTTCTAAGGCCTTCAACTGAGTTTTCTTTTTTTCTATATTCTATAGCTTTTATTATACCTTTTCTCATTCGCAAGATATTGATTGATAATAATTTTCTATGAACTAATTGACCTACTTGTTTTTGTACCGATATCTCTTTAAGCTTATTACAAAAATTACGAAGGTGTTTACGACATTCATTTTTTTGTACTAACAAATTTTTATATGGTCTTGCATCTAAAATTTTTTTATATACACTTGAATCTCCATCAGCAATTAGTTTTTGATATCTAATACCATACATCTCTTCACTCTGTTTAAGCCCTTCAACAATTATAGCAGCCCCCATTCCTGATGACCCAATTTTATCTGACCAATTTTTAGTACAACGATGTTCTTTAACATTTATTCCACGAAGACCAGAACGTACACAAATTGAACAGTATTTATTTTTAACTCCTAAGAATAATACTTTTTTTGTTCTGTAGCCAATTATAGCAGCCTATAAAAAAAAAACGGATTTTATGATGTATTTCATTTTTTATGTATGTATATTGTGTATGAAAAAAAATGTTTGGGGGGAAATATTATACTTTTTTTTCAATTTAAGATTGTGAAAACTTGAAATTTATTTTGGGTTATTCACATAGGTATTTTACATGTAAGAAAATATTGAAAAAATTCTCTACTGAAAACATAATTAATAATACTATATACTTACAGCGCCTGATAACGAATTATATGTTGTCCTGTAAGATCGCTTACACCAAGAACCGTCTGCAACTACTGAAATTAGTAAAGTTCCATCAGTATCTATATCTTCGGCAGATATAGCCAATTCAGCTTCTTTTTTTGCAGCTGCTTACATTTCTTTCATAGCCAATTCTTCAAATGATTTGCAGATAATATCATATGATTTGTTATATAGAAATTGACCTAAAGGAGGTATTTCCAAAGAAGCTGTCATGGATTGCAGTTGACTAAATCCTCCACCAATATTCATAATACCCGCTACAACAGCAATATTTATATTAGTCATATTAGCTTTCGGATTTTCCAAATCAATCGTATAAATTTTGTGACAAAATTGACAATTGAATGTAAATGATGATTTTAAGCCAATTTTTTTTTTTTACTAATACAAACCATATCTTTAAATGAACAACCATAAGGGTAATGGTTATCTTTTTCTTTAATTTGTGTACATATATAAACTAAATCTAATACTCTTCTTCCGACTATATTATGTTATACTACATTATTTTTAATTGGTGAAATACTTATATCTAATTTATGTGTATCAATTTTAGAATATAATATTTTGGTTCGCGGTATTCAAAGGTTGAGCTAAATCTGTATTATCTTGGTTTATTGGAAAAGTAATTTTACTCTTTTTGCGATCGGAGACATAGATACGGAATTATTTGTAACATTTTCTACAGACGGGGTTGAGGGTGTTGAAATTCGAATATTTGAAGAGGATTGATCATTAGGAGTTCTATATATACAAATTAAAAATATATATCTAATTGGTAATTACAGAGTATTGAATGAGCTAAAACAAACGACTGATATTTGCCGAAATTTGGGATATATTACAATATATGTGCTGTACCCAAAAAATATAAATAAGTTTACACTATATTTTGAATAGATTAATTGTATATAAAAAGAAAATAATGGAAGAAATAATTAAGAAATGTAATAGATGTCGTGTAAACGGACATCAAAATTTATTTTGTTTATTCGCATATACCTATACGTATTATTTTATATCTTGGTAATTTATATGGCTAATTATATGGCTACCAAAAAATTCGACATAAAACAGTCATCTGCTGTTCAGACCCAATAAATAAATTACATTTGCACTTATAAATTTACCTTATCCATCGACTTTTGAACAAATCGTTCGTTACACTACGCTTACATTTTTTCTTTTTTGACAAAAATCCCCTTTTTTTTACATACTGGTGCAGCAGTTTTTTTTTCCATTTTGTAATAATACGAGTAATACTAAGATGTTTTGTGTTTAGAATTCAGAACGTAAATAAATTTATATAGACTCATAGTTTATAATATGCATGAAAATAACAATACAGGCGTTTTATACGCTTTATATTTTCACGCTATTGTCACATAATATGATGATATTATTGTTCATTTCATACAATAATAAATATGAAAAAAGTATAACAATAGAAATATACCTATAAGTTATAGGCTATAACCATTGATTACTTATTATTATTATTGATATACTTATTAATATTCTATATATTATCAATACTATAGTATTTATAATCAATGCTATAAATCTATAACAATAATCTAGTTCTAATTTTTAAAAATAATATACTTAATGTAATAATATTATTATGTCAACAGTTAAAATAATTATAATATACTATTTATACATTTATATATATATAATATAGATAATATATATGTACATAATATATTATGGCTAGGCTGGAATAGCCCAACATCCGATGATCGCCGGTCGGCTCCTCAGCTGTCAATCGTGATCGATGGGTTACTATGGGTCTATGGAAAGTATAGAGTAGGATTTTAGTTATTGTAACGGCCGATCGACGCGTACACGGCGCCACATGTCGGTCAAAAAATTATGTAATTTTATATCAAATATGTAGTAAACATGTTTTTGAATTTCCATGATTATGGTTTTCTGAGTAAGCTTAGACAAATAATACTCCAGACCAAAATTAAAGACAAGAAGTTAACCTGTGTTTTTATCAGATGAATTTTAATTTCATCAATGATACAATCTTTTAAAGCTGTTTAAAAATCAATAAATATTATATTTTTAGTTGTTTATTTTTAGCATATAAAATAAACATTTTCAAAAATCATCTGATACAAACATAGACAACGAAATAACAAATTCAGAACTGTTTTTAAAATTAATATAGGACTATTATAACTATATGAATTTATGGAAATTCAAAGACCATTTCAATGTTTGAAAAAATACAATGACGAGACTCTTAAGTCTATCAATAGTTACTCCATCAATAGTTACTCTATCAATAGGTACTAATAGAACTTCCTTCTTCTTCATATAAATGACAAAAGTTTTTTTATTCCTACTTATAACTCGATAGGGACCATCATAGGGCATTTGTATTCCGTTTTTGGGTCCGTCATGCCGAATGAATACGTAGTACTCATGTGTACTCTGTGGTTGCGAGATCCTTGAAAATAAAGTTTTTCAAAAGTTATACTGACATCACATTATTTTCAAATTTTTCTTAAAGAGTTGTAATGTTCGTTAATTTTATTATTTTTACCAATTCAATTTAAAATTGAACTTTTAATAGTATTTTACATTTTTCAGTTAAATTATTTATTTCTAGTAATATTTACAAAAATATCAAACAATTTTTGTCATATAATTGTAGGTACCCAATAATTAAAATAAAAAATTCTTAGTATTTATCATTATTCTAGATAATGACGTTTTTGAATTGTTGATTGAACATTACAAGGATTTATTATGTCTATATAAACAATTCTTAAGGATTATTCACAATTTTATAAGTAAGTAGCTATCCGTGAATGTACTTATGCATAATAAGTTTCAAAAAAATATTTAAAATATTAATAATATGATTAGAATAAGTTACATGATAGATAAATTATTTATAAAACATGGAAAAATAATGTTATACTTATCCATTATTTTTGTAACAATATTCTGCAGATTATTCTATACCGTATTAGTTTGTAATATTTATAATATAATCATTATATATTAATCAATATTTAATTGGTTTTAATGTTATTTTGTTACAGATGAACTTCATATAGTTTCTTTCCAATTACAATACTTAACATATGTTTTCAATGTGTTTATTGACATCTATGAATTTTCAAATAATATAATTTTTCATATTGAAAAAAGAACTGATAGTTAGTAACTTTTATTTCAGATTTGTTTAATTTTATTATTTTTAGTTAAATTATATTTAATTTCATACCTATAATAAATAATTTTATTGTATTAAATTATATTATTTAATTAATGACGTTTAATTATGAACAATCGTAATATGATTTTCGACCCAAGAATAAATGTTTTCCAACTTCACCTTTTCCGGAATTAATCAACATTAGGCGTAGGTGAAATTAAAATTAATGAAATACAACTTTTACATTTATAACAGGTCAACAATACAGGAACGAGATATCATTATTACACTCAGCATTTCGATTATATATTCTACAATTCATAGGTAACAAATACTATATTTAGTATAATATAAGATTTATGAACATTAAAAATATTCCTTGTTATGTATCAAATAATTGTTTTCTTTTTTACAGATGATGATTCAGATACGATTATTAGTAGCTATATTTATATAATATATCTATTATGAATAAAAGAAAAATAAGTTTGTATTTATCGATATTCTAACACTTTTATTTTTTTTTCCAGGGAAAGTAGAAAATCATAATTGTATGTAAATATAAAAAAAAGTTAATTTTTATTAATTTAACTAAATGTATATTATATAAGTGCTATTAAGGTATTGTTCTATTAAATGTTTTAATAATATTTTACTATAGATGAGATTACAAATAAATATATATTACTTGAAGTAATATTGCCATATACCATAACACGAAATAGCAAATAAACTTATGCACAGTGTTTTTTTTTATTAAAACTTAAAAACACTTTTAAAAATACTGAATTTTACTTTCCAGCAGGCGCACTATTTGTAACAGCAAAAGTTGGCACGCGTTGTAAAATTTAGAACAATTTTATTATGTTGTGATTATTATACATTTACATTAAAATGTATACATATTGAACTACACAACCTGATAAATTATTTTTTATTCAAATACAATTAACTATGTGTAAACATTAAGTGAAAACAATTTGATATCATACTTTGCCGGTTTACTTGGTATATACTTTATGCTTTTTCCTCTATCCATTGACATCGATCACAAAATTAGTGTAACATTTAATTTATACGAGTTGTAGTGAATTTGTTCAAGTTGTAATATTGATTATTATTTTCAAAAAAATGTTTAAAAATATAACGAATAATAACATAATAATTGGTATAATTATATTATATGTAATATAATATATATTATAATAAATTCGATAAACCGAATGACGCGTGTTATATTTTTAACGGAATTCATTCTGTTTTCAGAATATAGAATAAATTAATAATATTGTACTCGTGTTATAATCGACAGTAAAATCGATCTTTCTTATGCGTCGGAAAAGTGAATTGGCTGAAAACGGAAAGACACGATTTTGGCAGAAATGGTTCATGCACTTTATGTACTTTACTTATGTGAATATCTGTATTCATGTAGGTTGACCGATTATATGAATAGCTTTGTTGTCATAGCACTATGTTAGTGATTGAATGCGTTAAACCGTTTTGTGTTTGTATTTGATATTGGAAGATATCGCTAGTTATGTGAGGTTGTTATTAATGTTGTTACACAAAGAACAATTAATGTAACTGATCATATATTACAATACAAATTTAGAAATTTAATTATGTACAATATTTCTTTCTAGATATTATGATTAATTATACGTTTCATATATTAAGAACAATTAATTTACTCATATATTATTGTATTTATTTATTTATTTTCAGATTTGAAATTCTTATTCGTGGATAATCCTAATAATGGTACATTTAATATTACATTGTTTTTAGATTAGAATGTAAATTAAAATAATTATACATTTATTATCAAAGTAAAACCAAATTCAAAATTTTTTATTCTGCATGAACTTAGTCAATAAATAGAATATTATTTGTTATTTGGTACAATAATAACTAAAATTAATAATAAAATTACTTAATACTATTTATATTTTAATATTCAATAAATATATCTTGTAATATATTGATAATAGTATTTTTTAACAGAAAATGTAGTGGATTTTAATACTAGTGGTATGCTTGCCTAATGATATTATTGTTTATATTTATATATATAAAAAAAACTTATTATTTTATACGTATTAAAACTTGTAAATTTGTATTAGTTGATATTTTAACGATTTTTTATTTTTCATGAGTAGTAATAGATAACGTAATATATATACATACACACACACACACACACACACACACACACACACACACACACACATATATATATATAAAAGGGCGAATGATGAGTAATGCACAATCGACAATAACTTTTTGTTTAGTAACCATAGGCGTAGGGAAAGTGACGTACTCATTACCCAGTATCTGTTACCATAACTGGGAACAGATACTGCAAAAATCCTCCCCTGGTCTTAATTGACTGGGGGTTTTGGCCCTCCAGGTTAAGGGTTAAGTGTAAGGTTAACAACTCTACCTCGTAAAAAAAAAAAAAATAAAACATATAATGGTGAATCAAAAAACCAAGACTTGGAACAGTTTCAATGAAATTATAACGGAAAACGGAAAAAGGAAAACAAGAGTTTAAGGATAGGAACATGGAATAGCAGAACTCTGTTTAAGCCAGACGCTTTAAACATCTTAATTGATGAAGTGACCAAATTATATTTATTATTTAGTATATAATTTAGCAATAGCAGCATTACAGGAAATGAGATGATCGGGTAAGGGAAGGTGAAGTCCGAAAATCTTACGGTCTTCTACAGTGGAACAGAAAACAACAGATATGAAAACGGTGTCGATTCCCTAATCAATGACTCAATATTTCCAAATGTAAAAATATTTATAGCAATTGACGAGAAATTATGCATTGTTCAAATAAAAGGAAAAATTTGGGATATCGCATTACTAAATTGCTAAGCGTCCACGGAAGATAAAAGTAATGATGTAAAGAGAGAATTCTACAAAAGTTTAGAGAATTCATATGACTCGTTAAATGGCAATACAATAAAGATCATAGTAGAAGATCATAATGCACAGATCGGACGCGAGTCCAGCTACAAGCCAACTATTGGACAAGAAAGCTTACATATTAAAATGTCTAATGGTAATGGGGTACTAGTGATAAATTTTGCAGTATCTAAACACCTTGTGGTAAGCAGTACTTTTTTTCCTAGAGAGGATATTCACAAAGTAACATGGGCATCCCCAAACACAGTGAATAGGAGCCAAATCGACCACATTATAATAGAAAAGCGACATAATTCGTGTATTAGTAACTAGGGGAGCAGATGGAGATACGGACTACTACCTATTGTAGTTATAGATTTTTCAGAAATAGTATCAGTTAGTCGGAGAAGGAAAGAACAAAAATAAGTTCAACTTGATTAAAGCCACTGACCAAAAAGAATTACATAGGTATCAGGTCAGAATTTATAATGAGTTAAGTAAATCGCCAACAGCTGAAGTAGAATCGATATGGAAAGAAATAAAAAAATAGTTACTGAAACAGTAAGTAAGCAAGTATCCTTCAAGTAGATAGCCGGAAAACCAAAAAAAAAACATTAGAATTATCTATTTATTATATTTGTGATATTCTCTTCAATACATATGGGATTGTATGTATTATTATGTTTCAATGAAAATAATGTAAGTATATAATGTGGATATAGATATAAATTATCTCGAAATATAATACTTGTGGAAACAATATGGCAGCCTCTACTTGGGAGATATTTTTGTGTTGAGATGTTTTCAGTTGAATGTTTATATTAATTTCTTTGTTATTATAGGATTTTGTAGTACTTCCTATAGCTAGTGATTGATCATATACTCAGCATATATTTTTAAAATTGTATATACCTATGTACTATAGTTGTATACTAAAGCATATTGCTATATGCATGACACATTTTGTGTTTGTATTTAGAATCACTAGTTGTGTAGTGTCGTTTATTAATATTATTACCCAACGAATATTTAAAGTAACTAACCATAAACCACAGTACGAAATTATAAATTAAATTTTGCATAGTTGTTCCCTTTAGATTTTATAATATGATCAAAATATGTTTGATCTTATTAAGTGTATAATATAAAACCATATGATAAACTAATTTATTACTTTATTTATATTTTTTTTTTTGCAGTTTTGAAATTTGTATACATAAACGATACTCCTGACTATGGTATATTATATAATAAGATTTTTTTTTCTGCTTTGATTGCTTTGTATCTATATCTGTTAATCAAGATTTCTAAATATTTTCAATTTTTTTAATACACTTGGAACCCAGATTAAATATTAAATATTGACAAGCATTTTTTCTATACTATATGGTTTTAGCATGTAAATCACTCAAATGGATTTGGATAAATTATTCAAATTGTACTTCAATGACACTTAACGGTACTGCAATAAGCGAAGGAGCAATAGATGATGTATTTAAGTTTACGATAAAGATGGATATATTGAAACATAATCTTTCATTATCTGAGTATACTGTAAAATATATAACTGATTACTTTTCTGAAATTTAGTAAGTAACTTAAGTACTATTTCTAGGTATTATTTTTTGTATAATTTACAAAATAACTAAAAGTTTACTTTCTCAACCTGAAAATATAGAAATAACCCAAATAATTTAAAAATAATTATCAATTATTTTATAACCTTAATAATTAGCTAAACGTGTATGTATTGTAATTTAACATTGATACAAATTAAATACATTTTTTTGAAAAATTTAACTTTAATGTAGCTAAACAAATTCATTAACCATGAATCAATACATTTCATAACTCACAGTTCGTTTTATGCTCATAAAAAATAAATGTTCAAACTAAAATAATTTATCATAGTATAATTATTGAAATATATATATACTACAAATTATGATATATATCAATATTAAATTTGTAAATTTTCCATAAAATTCAAACATCCAAATTTTAAATAATTAAATATAATTCTGATTGATAAAATTTGAAATGTTTTATTTAAGTGGCATAATATTATGCATAAAATGTATTTAACATCCAATCATATGAATCGAAATTGTAAATTATGTTCGTTTACAATACTCAATGTTTACCAGACATTGTATGAATAGCTGTTATAAAAAAAAAAAAAAAACACTTCATTGTAAATCCAGTAAATTATTATTATCGATCAGAATTTTAATATAATTATCATAGAATCCGAATAGTATTATTTTTTTTTTAGATTTAAAAATGGATATCAGCAATTGGCGTCTTCAATAAATAATCTACAATTAGCAGAACATTAACAGATTAATAAATTATAATACAGATTCATTCATTTTTTTCTTTCGATGTATCTACAATCTTAAACAATAAATATACTATAAGCTTTTAATATTATAATTTGTTATAATTTAATTTTATATCTTTAAAAATATAAATTTAATTAATATTTTTCCTAAATACATGAAAAAATTGTAAATTATTTTTAATTTGAGATATGAATTTACGAAGTTCATACATGAGTTTATAGTATACGGTAGAGAATTTCATCTAGTTGGCATAGTTTATTTCGCTTTTTTTTTAATTTCTCAAATTTTTTTCTTTGGATAAAGAAAACTGACGTTAAATTCACGGAAACTGTAATTTTGCGAAATAGTATTTGAATTATTCATAACTAAAACGATTTTGAACGTAGGGGCTTAATTATTTTTAGTATTAACATTGGTATTTTACGTATTACGGCACATAATTTTGGAATTGTTACATTAATTTATGTATAAATATAGAACTTATACTAAAACTTTTTACAAGAACCATCAAAAATTACTATTGCAATGTCTTTAACAATCTAAATGACCCGAAAATGCATGATAATTATGTCAAGAGAGAAAGTCAGTACGTACATTTTTTTACCATATGAGCATGATTGGGTCTGTGATACGTATTGTATTGTTATCTTAAAAGATCAATTTCTTAAATGGTGTCCAATATGTCGTGTCAATATATCAAAGAATTTATTCTAAGTACTCGATTTATTTTCCATTTAAATAAACACTCTTGGCTATATGAATTATTTTTAATGTTTGGCATTAGTTTTTCATTTTTTTATACAAACCTACATATTATATTTATGTATAGTTACGTAGTTATAATTAAATAGAATACATGTAACAAAACATGTCTCTCTGTATATAATTATAATATTTTATATAACAAAAGTGCATAAGTAGTACATAATATCGATACACCCAACGAAAAACGTAGTAACTAAATTTTTTTCGTTTTTGAGATGTTTTTTAATCGTTTGCAAACGATTATTTAAATGAAAATATAAAAACAATTTTAATATAAAATTATAATTAAACCTCGCACAATCACAATAATTAGTTTACTTCTATTTATCTAATTTACATAATATTATAACAGAAATCATAATAATAATTATTAAATTATCTAAATTAATTTTACTATAAATTATAGCTAAATTTATAAATACTAAGTACTTTTTTGGGTAGTAAACAATCCATTTTTTGTAAATATAAAACAAAAAAAGGTGGGATAGATTGCAATAAAATAGGTTGTACGACAATGATTTTAAGTCATTAAGGTTTCATTATATCATTGATTTTATAATATACTATAAAATTAATAATATTTTATAATATATTATAAAATCAATGATTATATTAAAATAAATATCAACGTATTATTTTTTGTTTTTCAATTTAATTATTAATATAAGTTTATTGTATATATTATAAAGACAATCACAAATAATATTTTAGATTCTGAGCGAAGCAAAGAATGTATTGGTTTTAAAAAGATTTTTTTTTTTTTATTATGTATGAAAACACTTTTTCGGGTAGAAATAATGGTCTAATTACCACAAGTAGGGTATGCTTTCGGTAGCAAATCGTGTCTAGTTGGTACTTTATTTATAATAATGTTTAATATTTTCGGCAATTTTTGGTTTGTCGCTTTGAATATTTTATCGAAGTCTAATCATATACTACTTAATCTTTTTACAAAATATTTTCAAAATCGTGACTAAAAATTTTTTTCATAAGGTTTTGAAGCTAAACAACCGAAAATTGTCAAAATTACGGATTCTGTTATTTAAAATTTTTATTCTGTGATATCTTATTAGGTTTTGATTGTAGGAATTAAAAATTTTATTTTGCGTATTCACATAAGTGTTCTTTATTGGAGAAAAAAATGTCGAAATGATTGATTGATTTTCTGACAAGGTATAGAGTTTTTAATTTTTTTCCAATAATGTTTAATATTTCCTTCGATTTTCGGTTTATCGGTTTGAACATTTTATCAGGGCCTAATCCTATACAACTTAATCTTTTTACAAAATATTTTGAAAATCGTGACTGACAATTTTTTTTATAAGCTTTTAAAATTTCAATATTTTTAGTAGAGTTGAATATTATATATATATAATATTATAATAATGATCCGATTACGACAAGTAGGATATGCGTTCGGTAGCAAATTGTGTCTAGTTGGTACTTTATTTAGCTCATTTTTCGAACTTCTCAAAAGTTTTTCCTTGAGAGGAGAAAAACTACCAAAAAATGGCGGAAAATCGGCAAATTACGGTTTCTGTTATTTAATTTTTTTTAATTTCGTGATAACTAATTGAATTTTGATCGTAGGGATTTGAAAATTTTTTTGAGTATTAATATAGGTAGTATACAAGTGAGGTAAAATTTTGGAATGAATTATTAAACGTAGTGTATTGTAATATATTGAGTTTCGCTAAGAATCGTATTTTCTATTGCAATATTATTGCATTCAAATCTTAATTATAATAAACCACTAATTTTTCGAGGACCGAAAGGACGAAGGAGGAACGCCTAAAATCGACATTCCCACTTTTTTATATTACGCAACTTATTGGTAATAGGGTTATTACCGATTTTCATTAAATATCACAATTATATTATTTTTATATTATTTATAATTAAATATATTACATGGTAATATGTTATTAGTTATATGTTATGTATTATCCGGTTAATGATAATAGATGAACGTATTATTAGGTTGAAATAATTTTTTCTTAAAATAATATAATATAAATACATAATTTTTTTATATGTGTATATACTATATATTGACATATTACATATATATATACATATATATATGGACTTTTTATATATATATATATATATATATGTAACTAAATTAATATTATACCAAATACAATTATCGATCCATTATAAATATTTAGTGAAGTATAATAATATTAATAAAGAACAAAAAAGACATGGCAAATACAAATTAAAAAATTGCTGACTATTTAATTATTTCATTGCGTAATAAAATACACGTTTTAAAAATCAGTCTCTTATTATACAATAGTTTTAAATATCGTTTAACAAAAGTTAAAAATAAATAAAAAACGATACTTTCATAAAATTAAATACCTATAGTGAAGTAATTGTAATAAAAATACATTGGTAAAAAAAACTTATAAACATTATAATTACAAAATTTTGATTAATTAGAATAAAACTTTTTTTTTTGTCAAACTGATAATTTAATTGCAAATATACAGGTAATATTTTGTATACATATATCTTATATTTATAGTATTACGAAATACTACGCTATTGAAATAATAAAAGGTTGAAATAAACTGTAATTAATTTTGATTATTTTCCCGAAATATTATTAACAAAATACTTTATTTACACAATTAAATAAAAATTATTCGACTTCTTTAATCACAAATTTTTTAACTTATTATGTTATAATAATTATATATTTATATCTTAATTATATGACATAATATTATTACATAATATAATCTATAAACAATTGATTAAAAATAATAATCAATATATAAATATATCTTTAATATTATTTTACGATTTTATCATTGTTCTCCATATTAATAGAATTAGTTATTTCTATATATTTATAATTATTTTTTTTTTATCAATACAATGATAATTTTTTTATTGTTCTGATAATAGTAAAATAATGTTATACTGTTCAGATAATAAAAATGTGTAAATAAAAAAAATATTTAATATTTATAAACTTGGTAAACGCACACCGTCTGAAAATCGTTCATTCAGATTGAATGGCTATGTCATAAAATAGTGTTCAACTACAAATATAAATATGAAAATTAATATTCGATTTAGTTTAACCAAAATCGAGAAAAAAACCATTAAGATTTGTATAAATTATATTGAAACTTGTGATTTATAAACGTATTTAAAATGATTCTAATAGTTCACGTTTTAACATAGACATTAAAAAAGTCTCTTCTTATGTTCAATAATGAGTAAAACGGTTGATCGAATTTTATGAAAATGGCATTAGATCAAAAGCCTGCTCGTGTTTTCTGTAATTTTTTATTACGGTCTGCCAAACAAATTGTAAACTCTCATGATTTTTAACGTGCCCGTTGCTTTAAAACTACAACTATTCGTGTCACGTCGTGATGAAAATGCTGCTGCCCCTCAAGTAATTTACATTTTATTATTAGAGTTGAATAACGAGTGGAATCTAATCTTACAAGAATTATTATATTATACAAATAACGAGTATACCGATTCGAAAAGAAAAAAACACAAGTATTATAAAATAATATTAATCAGTAGGTTTTGTAGAAATTTACCAGAGGGTTGAAAACACCGTATCATTTGCCAACCAGATCTGTCCGATTTTTTATAAATATAAAAACTGTTGAGAAAAAATCCAGGCACTTTTGCACGCCGCAGGACGTGGGACGTGCAAAAATCGGGTGAAGACGTGCATCGGTGTGGGTATACGCGTTCGGAGTATAGGAAAATATAATAAAACAATATATCAATGAATGTTATTGGCGATTCCGTTACAGGGCGTACGGTTGGGTGCCCGACCACGGCTGTTTGAGGAGGCCCACGAAGCGGGCCACGTGCCGGCGCACTTGGACACCACTTCCTCCTGAACCAGCGAGAACGACATTGCGATCAGCACCAGACCGAACAGCAGATAACCGCAGCCCCAATTGAAGCTGGCCGTTCTGCGTGTCGGTGCCCTGGAACGATTTTCCGGGAACCAGATCGCCGAAACCGATTGTAGGCAACGTGACGAAACAGAAGTACCCACCGTCGATGAACGTCCAGCCCTCTCACACGGCGAACACGGCGGCACCGAGGCATATGTAACACGTCAATACCAACAGAACCGGCACTGCTGCAGGCGGCGCGGCGTTCCGTCTCGACTTTGCGGGCCTCTTGTTCGCGGCCTGCTCCGTGGCCTGCACGGCGGCCTTTTCACGACGGTACCATTCGATGGCGGCAGCGGCAGCTTGTTGCCGGTCCTTGTTCGCACGCCATAACTGATGCTTCTGCTGTTGTTGACGTTCACCGCTACCGTCACTAATTAACGGAACTCGGCTTGGCGTCCCGTACGCTCCGTTGTACATTTGGATGCAGAAAAAAGAAAATTTAATTCAAATTTACTCTTAGACAAAACATAATAATATATTATATTTACGAGAGGTAAGTACCCACATCATAAAATGTGATTCAGATAGATCAATGATATTATTATTATTACTATTATAGTATTCTTAAACTTCAAGTCAAAAGAACTCTAAACCGCAATCTTGATGGTCATAATATGGTCGAAATAATGAAATTTTAAAATTATTAATATATATATAGAGAGAGAGAGTTTGGATAAGGTGGAAGTTATTAGAATATAAATCATTTATTCCCGCAGAAACTACATAATATAATATTACAAATTATAAATTATAAATAGGATTTTATATACTATAAATACTGAACAGAAAAATATCTTTTCAGAAGGAATTTCACAGTAAAATCGTTAATTGTTGTATTGTTGCTTAACATATATTATACAGGGCAATTTATATAAATTATTACATTAATTTTCTTTATCAATTTTTAAGATTTTAGATTCTGAGCGAAACAAAGAATATATTGGTTTTACAATGTTTATTTTTATGTCTAAAAGCACTATTTTAGATAGAAATAATGGTCCGATTACCACAAATTGGGTACCATTTGCATACCAAATTTCATTTATTTGGTACTTCAATTAGTTCATTTTATTAATTTCTCAAATTTTACCCTTGGGAGAAGAAAAACTACCAAAAAATAGCGTAAAATCAACAAAATTACGCTTATTTTAAAGTTTTTATTTCGTAATAACTAATTGAATTTTGATGGTAGAGACTTGAAATTTTTATTGAGTATTCACATAGGTAGTTTACAAACGTGGTACTTTTGGAACAGCTTATCAGTATGTTATATTGAGTTTCGCTCAGAATGATATTTTCTAATGCAATATTTCTTTCAATATAATTTTCTTTTATATTATTCATTAATATGGGTAATTATAATTTAGTAGCAATTGATATAATACGAGTAATAAACAATAATTTGTACGCTCATCGGCACATGATTAGTCGAGGAAAACATCGTATCTATCGATATAGCAGATAGGTGGAAAAAATGTAATATTATAATATATTACTAATGCATTATTTGACTATTATAAAAACTATGTATTAAATACAAATTTGTAGAAAACAATAGTTGTTGAGTACTTAATCGTCATTCAATCACGTACGATGACGTTTTGATAATCTAATTTTAAATATTTATGTATAATAATAATAAAATAAATATCCATACTTAAAATGATAATAATTTAATAAAAATTGATTTTTACAAATTTTCGGTTAAGCCGTTGTTTTTAAATTAGTCAAATCAAAGGACAAAAAACAAGCATAATCCAAAGGGATAGCCAAACCAGAATTATACCAAGATTTATTTTATCTTCGCAAGTATGATTAAACTTTTTTTAAAGATTTTTCGGGTTGTTCAGATATATACTGTATAATATATGGTTTTAAGTTCGGAAATTCATATAGAAAAACAAAATACACACTATAAATTGTAAATCTATCTGCCGTTTATGTAACACGAGTTTCTGATAATCCTGGGTATTTTAATATAAACATAAAACGGCTGTTTGAGTAGTACGTTGCAATGTTTTCCATCCGACTCGTATACAAGAAATCACGATTTGAAATCTATATATTAATCGAACAAAGTTTATATTTTATGATAGACGACGATGGTGCTGTTTGTTCAGTAAACACAATAATGTACACATTAATTTTTTCTATAATATTCGTATTGCGAAAACATTACCCGACGATAGTTTGTACAATTGTACCTACCTCCTTAAGACGACCATAAAACCCGACTAAGAGAAAAAAAATCTTGTTAATATGATGCGAGTAAACTCGTGTCGTTTATTTGTCTTACCCGTGATTAGATCGATTTATGCTCATCCAATTTGAACAAAAATAATTGTGATTTATCACCACAGTGTTCCTAGTATTTGATAAATTTATTTGTTTTAAATTTTTCTGTTTTGTTAAAACCTTTTTCACATCATTCAGTGACGTCATTTCAGTTTTTACTAGACTAGGGCAAACCCATAAATTTGTGGGTGCGGCGGAGGGTGGGAGAGTGGGTAGGGGTGGCGATGGGTAGGGAAAGCGGGTTATGGGTGGCGGAGGAGTGGGTGAGGGGGTGGCGGTTTGTGTGGTAAAGGAGTGGGTGAAGGGGTGGCGGTTTGGATGGCGGATGATAGGGGGAGTGTGTGGCGCAGTCAGCCACACACTTTGATGGCCAATATCGCGGAGAAGAAATCCGTCTGTTGATCATCAATTTAATATTTTTTAATTTTGATGCAGTATTTAATAAAACTAAATTTAATTATTATGATAGAAATAAAAAAAAGCACTTATAACTGTACATTTTATTACATTCTTAAAATTGTTTATATTTTTAAATACGTAACAAAACGTACGGGTGTTACAATAATATAATAAATGTCACTGCAGCATCCGAAATCAAAAAATGAATTTTTTGGGTTTTGGATGTAGTACAAAATTAATTTTTAATTGTACAAATTTAAAGTACAAAATAAAATACATATAACTCATTTTTTTTATCGTTATATAATTATTTTCATTTGTAAGTGCTAGGGTAAAGTTACCATATCGGCGCATCAATAAACAGAATAAATATATGGGATATGGAAGTATAATAATATTTTTTAATAATAGTATATTACTATTGTTTGACATTCATACACATTAGGTATGTGATATTAACAATCAGTGGCGTGCCGAAGATAGCTTTGAATGATGCCTAGGCAACAAGTTTATAAGGGGTGGGTCTGCACGTTAGGTGGTCAAATATAAAATTTTAATAATATTTATCGTCTGAAAATAAAATAATATTATGATAAATAGAATACTAGAGTAATGTTACAGCTATATAGGCCAAGCGCCAAGAAATACATAGCTGCAGTATCTGTAACGTAACCTAATACATTTTTAAAATAAATTATATAAAAAAATGGTTTTTGAATAAATTGTGAAATCCAGAAATTGTTGAAATAATTTAATTCGTAAATTGTTTGAAATATAATAATATGAATTCATAACCCCACACTCTAAGGGTTTGGCCCTCGGTACACCACTTTATGGGACGTGGGTGTTAGGTATACTGATTATTATTTGACTTCATCAACCTGAAGCTGGGCACGCCACTGTTAACAATGTTTCCAATAAACAATTACACAACCCAGACACCCGAATAGAGCATTAGAGCGATAATAGTCATCTCACAACCGTCTACAAACCTGTGTTTATAGGCATTAAGTATTAAACAGGTAGATATTATCGTTTAAAATGGTACACGCCGCCCGATTTGAGCGACAGAATCCATCGAACGTTATATGATTCTGCACCCGAAATTTAAAAAACAAATTTTGACGGTTTTTGAAAGTAGTACAAAATTAATTTTTAGTTGTACAAAAATATACAAAATAAATTACATAATACTGGATAATTTTTTTTACAATTTCCAAAGTGCGGGTGCCAGGGTAACGCACCTTTCTACTAACACGTCAGAACAGCAGCCATGACTATCCAATTTTTTATTTCTCTGTAGGAAACATGTAATAACTTTTCCAACAATGCGGCTTACTAAGTGATTTTTGAAAAAGAACACTTTTTACAAAAATTTTAGAAGGTAAGTCTTTAGTAAGACGTAAGAAGTTCAAATTTTGATAAATTGATTGCAACAGTCATAATTTAATGTTTAATAAATACTTTTTTTTGCACTTAATATTGCAATAAATAACTACATTTTTTATTAAAAATCGGTCTTCATATGTCTCACTAAATACTTGCTCTCTATAATTTTGATCATAGATGTCTTTACTCTACGACCACTCAGTACGCTATATTATTGGAATAGTTTTCACGTGTTTTTACATTCATTTTTCCCACTATTGTGCCCATTTAAACCGTGGCCACAGTGCCATACTATGCCGTGGCTTTGAAACAGCCGTACATAGATAATAAAAGACATTGATAATGATTATCAATTAATCAATAACATCATGGTGATAACAAAAATCGGAACATTTAATACCGAATTACTGAATCAAGAGTGAAGACACATTTTATTAACTGGGTTCTGCGGTTACTGACGAAGAATAATAATAAAATAAGTATTGTTTTAAAATTGCACTTCATTCCATTACCGATAAGCCGGTAATGTCGAAAACTACAAAGAACTGATCAATCTTTGAGATACATTGTTTACCTATTCTTATTCGGTTCTAAATTTTCGATTCTAAATTTGTTTCGTACCTAAATACAGGTAACTAGTAAGTTCTTATAATAATACAATTTCTTAATTAACTTGGTTAAAATGTTAGAAATAATCAGAGGAAATATTTTAATGTAACAAGTTAAAAATAATAATTGGTATTTTCAATTAGATATTAAATTTAAACTTTTTAGTTAGTATTTTTTTTTTTTTCATAAATACTTATGGTTTTATACTTTATATCACACCTAATTCGAAATGATATTTAATTATACAATTAATGTTTTTAATTTTTTCTAAAAAATTAATTTGTTAAAAACAAATTTCATATTTGATTAAATATTTTGTCAAACCATTCTCTAACAATTGTGTAAAAACTAAACAATTTTTTTTTGTTAATTATTTTAAAATTTAAATGTTTATCATTAATACATTTTTATGTAGTACCAACTACCTAACATAGACCAAACTATTAGAAGAATTAAATATTTTAAATATTTTTAGATTAATTTACAATGGAGATATTAGCTTGTAGACGACCTGTTTTGGTGTGTCTTTTAAAGAAACAAAAGTTAATAAAAAAATATAATGCCCATCAAAGAAATATGAGTTACATTACACAACGTCGAATGAACAGTAATCCATTGCTAAGAATACACAATCCACAACTTTCAAGACATTTTGCTATTATGCGTGTTTTAACTTCTGTTTTAAAATTGCGTTATTTAGTATTGGGTAGTGCAGTTGGTGGAGGTGTAACTATTTCAAAAGTATGTATTATGCATTACTAAAAATTAATTTCTTTAATTGTTCAATCATATATTGCTTTGTAATGTTAAAGAAATATCAAGATTTTAAAGACGCATTGCCTGATGTAAGTTGGATAAAAGATATGTTACCAAATAATGACCAAGTAGATTCTATTCAAAAGACATTGAAATCCATTTTAGATACTATGAAGGACATTGATATAGGTAATATCCTTAAAATGTTTTATATTTTTAGTGGAAGAACTTAAAGGAGTTAAAAACTGAAATATCTTAGTGTTCAGACGATACAAACAGTTTATGTTCTATGTTATAGACTCTTCAAAATCTAATGAAAAAATGAAACAATTAAAAGGCTGGTTTGAATCTCATATTGATGAGGCGTTTAAGGCTGCCGAAATTACTGATTCAGATGCGCAATGTGAGTCCATTTGTGAGAGAATCGAAATATCATCTTAAGAGGACGTTAAACTTCATGTTATGCAATGTTGCTGTCTTATTATATCTAAGAAGGAATATAGCAAAATTATAGCAATTCAGAACTCAAATTGTGACGTTTAGGTTGAACTTATAATATAAACATTTATTAGCAAATTTAAAGAGAAATAAATTTTGGAAGAAATATATTAATTTTGTAAAATATTATTTGGTAAAGAAATTTACATGTTAAAATAATAAAAACTCAATACACTATAATAACGTCTTTGCTAGGTGATATTTTATAAAACGGATATGACATTCTTTTCAAAATTTATTTCTCTTTAAATTTTGCTAATAAATGTTTATACATTAGTTCAATCTAAACATCACAATTTGAATTCTGTGTTACTGTAATTTTGCTATATTTCCTATTAGATAGATACATAACATGCAGATAAAATGTCCTCTTAATTTTGAATATAACTAATAGGTATAATAATACTGTCAGTATTGGAAATATAATTTATTTTTTATTTGTTTTTATGATTTTGTATATACTGAATATCTAATACTTCAAGTCTTTTATAAGTAATTAATAATTTCTAGTACAGGTTAAGTTACTCATGTTTTAGTTTGGTCATGTATACTTTAGTTCAATTTTTATTACTTATTTAAGTTCTTCCATTCATTTTTTATTTTTCTTGTTGTTTTCCAATGCAATTATATTTTTATTATTATGTTCAACTATATAAAGTACTACTATATTTTTATACAAATTTTTAATGTTTTAACAGTATTAATATATAAATATACATGATAATTTATTTAACAAGTTGATAATTCAGTTTTTTTTTTTTTAATGAAAAATGCATAAACAATATTAATATAAATATATTAATTTTTTGTTCTGTTTTTATTTTATTATTTTATTATAATTTATCTTTACTAAATATAATATCGAAATTAGTTTTTATTGTTTATAATTTTAAAATTAACAATATTTAAATTCATGTATGTTTATTTAATGATTATTTTTCAAAGCTAAAGTTCCTGAACATATGACTTCTATAGTTGTTGAAGCTGCAATGCCAAAAGAATCAGATTCCAAACATAAATTAGGTTAGTATTGATATATATTAATATAATGTGTAAATTGTATGAATTAGTAATTCCATTTTTTTTATTTTTAATAGATATGCTACAACAAGAAATAATAGAAATACAGTTGAGATATCAAAAAGAATTAGAAAGACTGGAAAAAGATAATAAAGAATTAAGAAAAACACTTTTACTAAAAAATAGTCATAAAATGAATATGAGAAAAGTTAAAGTAAAAACAATTAAATTAATTTTATATTTAAATAATAATTATTAAATAATTTATTTATTTATTTAGAAATCACTGATAGATATGTATTCTGAACTGTTAGATGAATTGAATGATTATGATTCAAGCTATCAAACTCAAGATCATTTACCTAGAGTTATTGTAATTGGTGATCAAAGCTCTGGAAAAACATCAGTTTTGGAAATGATAGCACAGGCAAGAATATTTCCTAGGTAATATAATTAAATAAATATAAGTTTAACACATGAAAGTGACCATTGAAATATACTTTTAGAGGTGCTGGAGAAATGATGACCAGGGCACCTGTTAAGGTAACACTTAGTGAAGGTCCTTACCACATAGCTCAATTTAAAGACAGTGCTAGAGAATTTGATTTGACTAAGGAATCTGAATTAGCTGATCTCAGAAAAGAAGTAAGAATCATTTTTGCATAATTAAATTTTGTAGTTACTTTATTATCAAATTTTTAACTAACCTAGGTTGAGATAAGAATGAAAAACAGTGTAAGCCGTGGAAATTCTGTGAGTAATGAAGTCATTTCAATGACTGTGCGCGGCCCTGGACTTCAACGAATGGTTCTTGTTGATCTACCAGGCATTATAAGTGTAAGTAACAACTGTAAAATACTGAATTAAATGTAATCTATTTATATTTTATGTATTAGAGTGTGACGCAAGGTATGGCACCTGACACACGAGAATGTATTCGTCAAATGTCCACTTCATATATGTCTAATCCAAATGCAATTATCCTTTGTATTCAAGATGGATCTGTAGATGCAGAAAGAAGTAATGTTACAGATTTGGTATCTCAAATAGATCAACAAGGTCGTCGTACTATATTAGTGTTAACTAAAGTAGACATGGCAGAAAAAAATATGGCTAATTCAGACAGGGTATGTAAATAAATTTAATTTAATTTTAATGGTAATGAAAAATGTAATAATTTTTTTCAGATAAATAAAATTCTTAGTGGTAGTCTATTTCCTATGAAAGCATTGGGATATTTTGCTGTTGTTACTGGCAAAGGTAATCAAGATGACAGCATTGAGAGTATTAAAGAATATGAAGAGAAATTTTTTAGGAATTCAAAACTATTTAGGTATAATATGATTATTTTAAATTATATAATTATATTTAATATGAATAATAATTTTATAAATTATTTTTTTTGTCAAATTCTCTTAGAGAGTCTATTGGTATTTCATCACAATTAACAACTCGCAACTTGAGTATGGCTGTTGCTGACTGTTTTTGGAAAATGGTACGTGAAACTGTTGAACAACAAGCAGATTCGTTTAAAGCAACTAGATATAATTTAGAAACTGAGTGGAAGAATAACTTCCCTAGGTTAGTAATAACTATTAATGAACTTATTTAATATAAACGCTTATAAAAAGTGGTAGTTTTCAACATCTAATTTCTATAACATGTCAACTTAGTTATTAAAATGTGCATATTCTCTTTGATAGTGTTAGAATTTATTTTTCATAGTTAAAATAACTCATATTTTCTCAATAAATTTTGCCCAAATAAAATATAAATTTTATTTGTTAATAAAAACAAATTTTGTTTAAAACCTTTCCTTAGGTATTTGGAACTAGATAGAGATGAACTGTTTGAAAAAGCTCGCGGGGAAATTTTAAATGAAGTTGTTAACCTTAGTTTAGTATCTGTTAAAGATTGGGAGGAGAAACTCAGTGATGAACTATGGAAAGGGATCTCTCATTATATATTTGAAAATGTTTACTTGCCTGCAGGTTATTCAGTGAATCAAACTAATAGTACAGGTAATAATAATATTTCTAGTAAAACATATTATCAAACAAATTATTTAATTATTTAATTTCAATATTAAGTTTATAACTTATTATTTAGCAAGCTTTAATACAATGGTTGATATCAAATTGAAACAATGGGCAGAGGAGCAGTTACCCAAAAAATCAATTGATATTGGGTGGACTGTATTGAAGGACATGTTTAAAACAATGTTTAAAGAAAACCAAAAACTACAAGCTTCTGATGAAATTTTAGATAATTTAAAATTGGCCGTTATTGATGAAGCTTTAATGCGTCATTCTTGGGAAGATAAGGTAAAATAAATATCATTAATTACTTTAATTTATGTTTATTATAAATTAAATAATTTATATTAGGCATTAGAAATGTTGCGAATGATTCAATTGAACACTCTGGAAGATAGATGTATAAAAGAAAAACATAATTGGGATGAAGCAGCACAATTTCTTATTAGTAGCTTGGAACAAAATTTAAAAGTAAAATATTAATTTTGTATTTCTAAAAATCATTTAAATATATATATATATATATTAAATCCTAAACCCTAAACCTAACTTTATCCAAGTATCATCATGACATCATGTTAACTATCTAAAAAAGTAATAAAAATATTTGTTGCCCCACAAAACACTAAAAATGTTAATGTAATACATAAATTATATGATTACTGATTAAGATTATAATATAAGTTTAAAGTTGTATAATTAATGATGTATGATTAATTTGAAAATTATCAATACTCTTTCATTATTTCCTGTTTAGTATCTATTCTTATGCTGGAAAACAATTTTTAGTCATATCGTAGTGACTTAAAAAATTTTAATAGCTCAATTACTACACAATATATTTTTTTATTTAAATTTAATTGTTCATAAAAATTGTGATTAATTACTTTTGTAACATGTGTAGTTAATTAATATTTTAATTTAACAATCAAATATTCCAAACTGTTTCTAATATATTAATGAATTAAAAATGGTTTACCATTAATAAAACTAAAAAAATATTGGCATACAAATTTTCTTTTAATTTATGATTTAATTTTGTTGTTATTAAAATTTTAGTAATTCACTAAAAATATTTTAATAAACTATTTTATTATGTATAGTTAGCTGAAGATTCGCTAAAAGAAATGGTTGGTCCTTCAAATTATGAAAAATGGTTTTATTGGCAAAGTTCAACTGCTGAACAACATAAAAGAAACAACATCAAATACGAATTGGAAAATTTATTACACTCTAATCCTGTATATAAAAAAAAATATTTAATTCATTCATATAACATATTGCAACTAAATTATAAGATTAAATAGTATAATTATAAAATTATAGAATCACAGTAATTTACTAAGTAAAGATGAGCAGATCACAATTAGCAATAATTTGAAACAGAAAAATGGAACTCCATGTGAACTTGATGATATATGGCAAACATGGTATTTAGTATACAGGCGTCATTATTTTAAAACAGCTTTAGAAAATGCACAAAATATAAAAAAACAATTTTACCATTATCAAGAATCAAATGGTTTACAAGTATGTGTATCATACTACTTAAATTTATTTAACTAAGTTTACCAATTATATTGTATTTGTTACTTGTCTATATTGTACTTAATTAAAGAGAAAATATTATGTATGTTTAGAGTGAATATTATGAAATTGAAATGTTTTGGAGAATAACACGCATGATCAAAGTGACTGCCAATGTATTAAGACAACAAATTACCAATAGAGAAGGTAATATTTAACTAGAATTTGTATATTCTTTACTATATATTTATTTTTTCATTATTTAATGTTAGTAAGACGTTTACATCGAGAAATAAAAGAAGTTTTGGATGATTACAGTCAAAGTCACGATATGAAATTAAAATTATTAACTGGTCGCCGTGTAACTCTAGTCGAAGAACTTAGTAAGTATTATATAAGTATAGCATGTAACTTTTTTCAAATATTAATTGTTAATATTTTTTTCAGATAAAGTTAAACTAATACAAGAGAAATTGGAAGATTTCATTCAAGCCTTAAACAAAGAAAAGTAATTTAATTTGTTTCTTAGATTAAATTAATATTTCTTGTAAAAAAGTTATTTTATCACTATATTAAAAATAATGATGCTTCTTATGTGTAATTAAATGTACTCATTTTTTGTTGTACTTGCTTACATTTAAAAAGTTTAGTAGCATATACAGAATGCCTAATGTTGTTATTATATGATAATTGTAAAATGTTAATGGTGTTTATTATTATTTAATTAATTTGATAATTATAACAGATGTCAGATAATACTTTTATAATATAAAGTTATATTATTAAGGTGTACCTATTGTAATAAAATAGTATTCATTGATAGGCTATCTTACAATATGCGCTCTACCAACGGCATTTTGTTTACAGTATGTGCTCTACCACTATTAGTGCTAGAACTATTAACTCCGAGGCCCATGTGCAAAATTTATTTGGAGGTCCTAAATTAATATTACTATGCTTTATTTATTCTCCACTGAATAATTATACCTATAAGGCTATAACATATAATCAAAAAAATATTCAGAATATAAAAAGGCCAAAAAAAATATTGAAACAGACAATTTTCAATTTTGGTTTTAGAGGTATGCATTGCACATTCAGTATGTTTGTCACTCATACATACTACCCCTCATAAGACCAAAACAACTATATGGTGTCCCCAAATGGATATTATACGAAAATAATAGTTCGCACACAGATCCCGCATAACTTAGTTGCAGCACTGATCTCGTAGTAAAGATATTAATGATTTATTATTATATTAAAATAACAAAAACAAGTATAGAACCAAAATCCCTATGATTAGAATTGTTAGGAAATATTGCTGGTTCAGCATATTATTATAATATTAGTTTATTTCTGATGTTATTCGGTTTAACACGTATCTAAATATCTAAAATGCTAGCCAGAGATTTTTATAGTAGCACATATTGTAAGATATATTGCTGATAAATTGTATATTTGTACAATAGCCCATTGATATTACTATAAAATATTGTATTGTCATTATAAAATAAATTAATATATAAAATACCTCTATAATTAATTTATGTATAGTACAATTAAAAATACTATTAATTTTTAAATACAGATTTGTATAAGTAAATCTAATTTTTCTTATAACATTCAGTTACTAGTTTGTATTTCTTAACAGTTTATATTTTAGTTTAAAATAATAATTATTAATTAACAACTTATGCACTGAACTATAAATTTAAAAACAATTCAAACCTTAGAATATTGAGTCTGTAGAATATGATATACATATTACATATAGATTAGATACAAATGTTTATTTTTCCTTCCACAATGTAAAATTCAAATATTAAATAAGCATCCAATCTTTTTATAAGATTTGAGTTCTTAATATATTATTCTTTTCAGTTTAGTAATTTACGTTCAGTTCAAACTTAACCGCAGGTGTATGTAATATAATCAAGTTTGAACATGAGATTGACACATGCTACTTATATTTTCTATCAGTTACGCTTTCTGTTAAAAATAACAACAAAAATAAAATAAAAACTTGGTTAAACACAGGTTTTAACTTTTGTATTGAGATTAAGTGACCAGTTCAAAATTCTTTAAAAGCGGGACAAGTATTCAAATTTCAAAAGGAACTAGAGAAAATGGGGTATCTCTCTTAATAATTGGTTTTGGGAACACCTTTATTTCTACATGCTAAAATTAGACATAGCAAAAACAAAATCATAATCAAAATAGGATAAAAATCAAAATTTTAATTAATTTTTCATTGAATATAAAATATTTATTTTATTAATACGTATTAATAAAATTAAGTATATTATATATTTAACAAAAAAATTATAAAAACAAAATGTAAGTTTAAAAAACAAGTATTACATATTATAACAACTAAACTTATAATCAAAATAGGATAAAAACCAAATTTAATTACACTTAATACAAATTTATAAAATATTTAATACAGATAAATAAAATAATCAATACTTAGTATTTATCATTTGAGCAATAACGGAAATTTTTTAAAAAACTAAAACTCTGAACAATTTATATCTACATTTGTTTTGGTAATCAAAATAGATTTTAGAGTTTCTATTTTCAACTGAGATTTTTCTTTTGTCCATATTTTATTCATTTGGCTAAATACTCTCTCAATTGATGCATTTGACTTAGGTAGGCATAAAATTTACTGTATTAAATTTGACATGAGGAATTTGATTTTCTTCAAAATGTGAAAATACTTTGACCCATCTATTTGAAGTATCAACTTTTTCATTATTCCATTTTAATGTTGTATCATCAGTTACAAAATTTAAAATACAAGTGCATTTATCAAACAACTTAGAATCAAACGAAGGTGAGAAAAAGCCTTTTGTAATTGCAAATTCTATTTTCTATTTCAATTCCGTGGTTACCTATAGCCGATTGAGAGTCCAGACTTCAGATCATAACGTGATAACAATTGAATATCTAGGTCTCTATAATATTAAGTGATATCACAATATAGAAACTGTACAAAAATCTGATGGAACACAAATATACACACCATATGTGAAAATAAAAAAAGAATAACTATTTTTTGAAATCAGGACGTCAATTAAAAGTCTGTACATTTTACTGTCCAGCCAAAATCAAGAAATCTGGCCATACTTTAAAACAGTTTCAATGTTTAACTAAATATAAATTGAAGTTATTGATTATTTAAATGATAACTATTTAAATTTTAAACTGAGAATAAAAATCGGTCATATCATTTTCCAGTAAATTTTGTCTATTTTTGTAAGACAGATCTTCATCAATTATATTAGAATTTGAGAAAACGTGTTTGAAGTTAGTATTATATTATACTTGATTATTTATAATACAATAAATGTAAGCATATTTAAACAAAATGAAAGTTTACGCTAATTTAAAAAATTAAGAACTAGTTCAGTTCATGTAACGCTTGAGACTGAATGAGCCTTCATTTCTTCTGTTTTTACATACACATTTTAGAACTTGATTAACGACCAGACCTTTTCAATTCATTCAATTTGAAATAAAAATTGAACATGTAGGATGCTTTAGATTAATATTTTACGAATACATTCAAATAGACTACCATTCATAATTCTTTTTTCCATAATTAAGTTATTAATTAAAGGTAAGATGATATACATTATGTAATTCTATCAGTCATCATTCCTAAAATATTGATATTAGAATATACTAAAATCAATGCTATAACCATATATTAGTTTTTATCGTTTTTGTAAACATGTCATACTTTATAAAAATTGTATGGCAAAATGTCAACTACAAGCTTTTTTCACTATAATGACTTGTCATGTGTTAAAATATTTTTACTTTAATTTTGTAAATAAGATAATGTGAATTTATACATAATGTATATGAGTCACATATTTATTTTTTGTATTAACAGCTGTAAAAGAAGTAGATTTAATGAGAAATGGTTATGTTCACAGCACTTTATTTTATGGGTTATTTTATAATTATATATTTTATGTAAAATGATATTATATATATTCACTACTTATCACCTAACTAATTATAATATTAAGTTTTAAATATAAATAGGTATGTATTTTTTTTGCGAATTATTATATTTAGTTTTTTAAAATTAATTCTAATTTTAATTTAATATTTTTCCAAAAAAATAAATGTATATTTATACTTCAGAGAAGTTTATCACATTCCCTCCAAAATATGCTTCTCTTTAATTTTGAGAATAGATATTAAATACAAGTTGAACCTAATCATCACAATTTGAGTTCTGTGTTACTTTGATTTTGCTATTAGACAGAGGAAGAACATCAATCAATTTGTTTGTCAGTGTTACTCCAGCAGCTATTATCATTAAGGGCTGTGTTAAATCACCCACAGATTTTATTAATAATTATAATAAATTAAAATATTTATATAAAAAATCACAAGACAAAATATTTTATCACTTTTTTCTACAGAATATTAATATTAGCATAATAAATTATATTTAAATCAATGTAATTAATTTTCATGGAGATACATGTACATAAGTATACATATATGTATTTAGGTATATTTTACATACCGTGTTTCAGACAGTGTACTCCAAAATTTTTTTTACATTTTTAATGTAATGCAGATTATATTACACATAAATAATTAACATATATATCTTACAAAACTTATGGAAATTACATAACTTTATAATGTTATACCTATCATATTTTAATATAATATTTTGTATATTATCTTTCAATACAATTTAGTATACATTTTAAAAAAATACTATTGATAGAAAATAAATATGGCAATCAGAAAGACACTATAATAACCATATTTTATTTAAAATTTTCCAGTGTATGAAAAATATTACAAATAATGTCTAATGAATAATTATTGTATTTAATTAAACATTAAACTAAATAATATGAATAATTATCTTATTTTTATTAAATTTATACATCAAACTGAAATCACCAAAAATATTATGGTTTTCAAATCATAAAAAATTTTGTATTTCTACATTCTATTATTGAAAAACAAATTATACATTCTTTGTTTTGTTAATGTTAAATCTCTATTAGCCATTCCATTTTCATTGTTCATAAACTGAAACAACACAATAATATTAATTTTAACAGTTGGTAATAGTAAAAGGTTATATAAAAAAGTCAGTCCATTTCATCTAGGCAGTTATCGACTGCCATGCCCACGCCCCTGCCAAGATGAAACAGATGGCCTAAATTAATGCCGCATATAAAATCCCATTAATTTTGCACACAAATGTAAAACTTCAAAATTTTAATTTATCCATACAATTGATGTATAAATTAATAATAGGCATATAAACAACGATGGAAGTTTCATCATGCTTATGCTGTCATGTAAATGAGAAATAAACAAATCGAGATTTGTGAGAATGAAAAAAAAATTAATGGTAGGAACATACCTACGGTTGGATATAGTGTTGGGCCGATGTCGATCTGCCGATAGGATAAGATACCAAAGGCTGTGAGTTAGTCGGCTGCGGCAGGGGCGGCGGGCCGGACCCAGATACAACAGGTGGTATCTGAATCGGGGCCATGGAGACGGTAGCTATGGACACGGGTGTACCGGCCGCAGCCACCGCCGCCAAGCTGACTGGGACTGTGGTCACGGTGCGTATAGCGCTCACCATTTGCTGGGTGCTGCGCAGGGGCGCTTGTTCATTAATGCGCAGCTGTGCGTTTTGCTCCAACAAGAATTCATTAGTCGCTTGCAGTTCCTCATTGCGTTTTTTCAAATCAGCTACACGCTTGCGCAACATTTCCACCTCATCTTGCAACAGCCAATATGGCTGTTGATGCGCAGGCCCGGGTGGCGCAGAAAAATCCATGTCGCGATTGGGGAATGGGCGCCCTAGCTGCATTCTGTTGTCAAAATCGTAGCGCCTACGCTTAGGATCGGGTTCTTCATCAAAGTCATAGCGCCTGCGGAACAGCTCATTACCGAAGTTAGGTGGCATCGCTGGCTGGGGTGAATTGAAAGGACCATTAGGACCTCTAACAGGTACATCAAGTGGTTGATCTACATGACGGAATTTACAATGAGCTTGGCTGCGATGGCAATTGCCTTTTAAATAATCTTTACAAATAGGTATATCATCAGATGCAGGCGCACCACTCATTTCTATCGTTCTTAACACCTCTGGTGCCATGCGTCCGGTCCGATTATAATAATCCTCATCCTCACGAGAACAATGAATGAACCGACAATCATGTCTACTACACTTGCCATTTTGGAAGTCATGGCAAAACACATATTTGCGTTTGTCCTCTTCAACTGAAGGATGAAAAAATTTGCAAGATTTGCCTCTATTGCATACATTGCGCATAAAATCACGACACACATTGTCTGGTGTTTCTGATTCCTGTTCTTTTTTCCCCTTCATGCCTATGATATCAGACTATTATATTATTATGTATGAATTTAGTATTTCAAAAACTAAAATTGTATTCATCATTTATATGATATGTTAATCAACTAAAATTTAAAGAATAAAGTTTAAATACTTGTTAATTATATATTAAAACATTATTTTTCATTTTTATGATAAATACAAATTTTATAATATTTATAAAATACTTGAAATTTTGATAAAAGGTATTTAAATTTTTTATTTGTTTAAATAATTAAATAATAAATTGTTTTTAATACATTATTTCAATCAAAATATTTAAACATTAACTCATATTTTTAAAACTCGCTCATTTATGATATATACACACACCGCTGATCCCTTCACCAAGTATTACCTACCTAACTTCAGTAAATCATTGATGTACATAATATAATAAACATTAAATTATATGGATATGCCGCAAGGTTCCATATTATAGAATAATAGAAATTGAATATTTAATATATTATTAGTGGTGTACTGGCATAATGCGCAATGTAAAATAATATTTTGTCTAGGTTTCTTATACAGTAGGATAATTTTCAACAGGAAATTGGCGTACAAAGCACTGGAAATCTTGAAATTCTAAACGAAATCTTGGGAATTTATAGGAAAATTATAGGAATTTGTGGGAAATCTTTTAAAATCTCGTGTTATATCCTATTAACAAAATCGATAATTGCAAAAAATTGTGTTTGCAAATTAAATTCAACATATACAAACATGTCTGATAGAATTTTACTACTAAATATTAGCTACCTTAAATAGCTTTTATATGATTTGTGAAAAACATTTTCAATTTAAAATGAAATCTGTATAAAATGTATGCGAGAGAACAATTAAATTAATACACACAGACTTGCGTAAATATGAAAAAACTCAACTCATATGATTTGTTTCATATTCAAGATAAACATATAAATTTATAATAATATATTAATCGCCCAAACTACCAAAATCATTTTTAGAAGTTCATGAGTTGAAAATTTACAAATAATGACAAATCAAAATGAAACTTTAAATATAATATTACATGTTTGACATGTAATTATACATTTTTAAATTGTTGTCATTGGATACATAAAATTATATTACAATAAAATTTGAAATAATTCTTTTTTATAAGGCGTGAGATATAATTTGTTACAACTTTTTTAGAGGTGGAATACAACTCGTAAACTAAAAATTCCATAAAGACATAATTCGTTAACTGCGAAATCAATTATATGAGAATATATTTAAATGGATAGATACCTACAGTAAAATTAAAAATGATTTTGATGATTGCAGCGATTAGGTATGCAAAATTTTATTGGAACACAATATTATTTATTTAGTGTAAAATAATAACAATAAAGTACTTTACCTTTGAAAGCTTAATTTTACAGAATGAAAAATCAAAACTAATTACTTGAGAATTGCACACCTCAAATGTCTAAACATATAACAAAAATAAAAAACGATAAATAATTTAAACGTTTTTACAAAACATTAATTTTATTACTCTTTTTATTTTTGAAATTAAAATTATATAGTATACTTTGTTTGCGGTAAATTTAATAAAGTATGAAACACACGTCACATAAAAAAAATGAAATAAACAGAAAAAACTACAAATCTACAACTGAGGAATAGAACAGTCAACAGATACTAATTAATATTTAATATCGATTTTCGGATTTCATGAACACATAATTTACGATAGTATATACAGCCAGGGATGAAACATGGAAGCTATAATGCGAGATATTAAAATCAAAATGGAAATGGAAATAATCAATAACTTTTAGGGCGTGTCTTGGTAAGATGTAAACATTCATACATTTTATTCCAGGTAATCTTGGAAGAAAAACCAATAATATACTTAAAGATAATTTTTTTAAAAAATGTATTGGGTATTAAAAATAAATAAAAACATACATAATCATAATTCGTAATAATATATTATATTAATGTATAAGCGTTATAACAGCAACTGAGTTTGGTCTAAACTTAAATTAATTTTAGGATGTAGCAATTTTATTTCCACCCATTGCATTTAACTTTTCAAAAGCACTACTAAACAATGAGCTCTTTTCTTGTTTAAATTTAAACATGTGCAATAAAATATGTTCAACTATTTCATCAGCTGTTTTATTTTGTCCGAAATAATCAATAAATTCACCTTCTGGATTAACCAAATACATTATAATTGTATGATCGACCTGATAATAAAAATAAAATATTTAAATAAACAAATAAATTCTGAAATCATTCTTATACATTGTATGGTACAATACTAAATTATTCACAGAACTTACAATATAATCATTATCAACATCTTTTTTTCCAGGACTATAATAAACTCTATATTTTTTGCACACTTGTTGGATTTGATCTGCAGTACCACTTAGACCAATGAATTTTGGAGAAAATTCTTTAATATACTTCTCTACTACTTTAGGAGTATCTCTGTCCGGATCTACTGTAATAAATATTCCCTGAATGCCAGTATTCATTTCTTCTTGTTCTAAAATAAAAATTGTATGTATTTATTTGATGAGAGTACTACTACTTATTATTATTATTACTCGTATTTATTATAACATACCAAGTTTATCTACAACTATGGCCATTTTCTCCAATTCATCAGGACAAATATCAGGACAATGACTGAATCCAAAATATACCAGCATCCATTTGCCCAAAAATTGTTCACTTTTTACAATGTTATTAGATCCATCAATTAACTCAAATGGACCTCCAATTTTTGCTTTACCTAATTGGCGTTTTCTTTCACGTCTTTGTTCTGAAAATACACAATTTGTTTTTTTACTCGAAGTTAAGGAATTTTTATTTAATAAAATTTAATAATAATTTTAATTTTATTTAAAGCTTTTGGGCAATTGATTTGTTTAATTATTTATTTTATTAAGATTAATAAACTAAAAATTTGTAAATAACATAATGCAAAACTATACATATAGTATATAATATTTAACAAAAGTAATAACCCATACTATTAAAGCCTAAATTAATAATAATATGTAACAACAATAATAAAAACAGTATAAAAATAGTAATAAAAATAATAAAACACTATTCAACACATTTCTATATTAATATAGTAGATATCATAATATTGTAAAATTTTATAATATTACTTATAATATTATAATCTACTTTAGTATAATAATTAAATATTTGTATTGAAACATTTATTTATAATTGAACAAATTTATAAAAACTAAGAGTAGATATGAATAATTAAATATTGATAATTTATAGGTAATACAATAAAACATAGACCATAATCACAGCTCAAATCTAATTTTCGGGTGAACTCTTTACTTTTAAAAATAATTAGAAAAAATATAATAAATAAGATTAGTTTAAATTAAAACTGTTTAATTAATTAATTAATATTTTACTTGTTAAGAATTATAATAATTAGAAAATTTAAGATTGAATAAATAAAAAAGTAATTATACATAATTTTTAATTAATTAAAATTGATATTAATATTCATGTTGAAATATTTATTAATGATATAGCTTAAGTTTTACATAACAAATTTTAATGTATTCAAAAATTGAATTTATTATTAATAATATAATTAGAAAGATTATATCATTATTATATTTAAATGTAATATGAAATTCTACTTATAGGCGTAATTTTTTTTCATGTAAATATGATGAAAATGTAGTCTATAAATTCAATAATTATTATAATGTATAAAATATATAATATATAATTATAATAAAATAATTACAATAATAATATAAATAAATTTAGAGAATTAATATAAACATAAGTATTCAGGTCCTGATCGGGTAAATTTGTCCCACCGAGATATCAATATTTTACCGGTCCATATTTTATAATTTTATCTTTCAACACATTTCCTATGTATTTTACTACTGGCCCATCGAGATTTTCTCGATAACTAGTCAGGCCAATTCGGGTCTGTAAGTATTAATTAATTAATATAAGATTATAATAGATTTATACAGTAGCGTGATGAACTTAAAATTTTCCAGAAACAAGTTACAAATGTCTTAACCCACCCACCTATTCACTATAAATTTTTATACAACAACTATCTACAAATAGTATTAAATCAATAAGAAACATCATTAATCATAAAATATTCACAAAATAATATAATTATATATTTCATTCTAATATACCACATAATCACCCAGATTTAAGAACCTACTCACCGTCCTTTGTAATACCAAATATCTTCAAATATCCTCCTCGATATATCACTGTTTATAATATATATAAGAAAAGTAAGAAAATTAAAAATTTTAACAAACTTTTTATTTAATTTATTACATTTTGTTTAATGAAATTTTTTTATAAAATTAATTTATTGTTAATGAATTTTATTTTAATTTTAGTTTTAAACAGTAAATAAATTTAATTTAATTATTAATTTTGGTTTAAACCAAATATATGATGGCAACCGTGGTTAAACATATTTTTCAAATTAAATATTTATTTAATTTAATTAATAATTAAAAATTTACTTGTATAGTTCTCATTATAATTTTATGATTTCTTAAAACCTTGACACCCGACAGCGAGGAAGGATTAGTTAGTCACAATATTTGTTAATTTAAACACAGATTATGTTAAATTGTTTAACATATAATTATATGTTTAGGACTAAATTTCCCATATTCTCATCTAATTTCATCTAACACTTACTTTCTTCTTGTTCTTCTTTTAAGTAAAATAAGTATGCAACCATACCAGCTCCCATAATACCAGTAATAATTACAGATTTCCACGTAATTGGACCATCTTTCCCAATCGCTATATTTTTACGTTTAGGTAACTCTACACGTTTACTTGACTCCCTTGAGACATTACTAAAGTTGAATTTAGAAACTGTATTGATTTGTAGCTATAAAGAGAATAATCAAAATGATTATTAAAACATAATTTATAAAATTAAAAGTACTTTTATATTATATACATGTTTCAGTTATAATAGAAACAAAATAAATATTAAATATAATATTTAAATTAAACAAATTATTTACTCGAAAAATTCTTCTTAAACAAATTGACATGGCTGTTATGACTTAACTCTTCAAGAATAAAATATACTTCATTAACTTTAAATACTTTTTATTTTATTTATTCTACACAATGTATTTTATAATAATTACATTCTATATAATAATACGCGTTACAAATATATTAAAAAAAACGAGTGTACTTGGGTAACTGAATTAAATAATAAATATTATACAATAATAATTAGGTAAATATTATTTTAAATTTTTATATATTAGATAATTTGTACGATATATTTTTATCTATTTTATCTATTCTAATCCTAAAATTAAATGCCCAAACATTTCGTGATAAGAAACCGGGTATGTACGTATTTGCTTTGCTAACCTAAATATATAGGTATGACAGCAACTTTCTGATAAGCAGGAGTCATGGCGGCCACTGGCTGTAAATTACTGGTATTATCAATTATTATCAAATAACAGTACTAATATCACAGATTATATGAAACATAAATATGTTATATGATATATGATATATGTTTTATATAATCAGTGATTAAACCAATGATAAACACTAATCATAACGTATCTGATATGTTTTTCAAATAGAATTTGATGTTAAATTATGTTCTATGATTTATTATGAATTTTTGTTTGTGCGGACTTTAAAGTCCCGTCAGTCAGGAAACGGTTAAAAGCTTGAACTGTTGAAGTCTACAAAATGAATGTAGTTCAGTTGCAGTGGAATTGGATTGGATAGGAATGAATCAATTTTTGAGCCAAAAAATTCAATTATTATTAATGATACTATTTATAAGATAACTATTATAGATACTCATCAGTGGCGTTTTTATAGGATTGGTTAAAGACCGTTACCTCATATAAAATCATATATTATATATAAATGCCATGACTAATTATATAATATATTTAGGATTTCCAGAATAAATAACGTTTGCTACTGATTGATAATGTATTATTCAGCAAAAAAAGTAGTCTTTGTGTAGGTAAATTTTACATTTAATAAAATACAAAATAGTAAATTTCAAATAATATATTTTGTAAAATGTAAATGGGGTAAATTGAATAATAATACATTGCAAATTCAGTTTTATTTAATATTCATTTTAATGTTATTCACGTTTAATGTTTCTAGATAAAAAAAAAATGTAATGTAAAACTAAATTTTTCTCTAACAATTGGTAAAAAATAGAAATTAGACAATTATATTATATTAAATTATAAAAAAATTATAGCTATAAATTATTTAAAAATAAAAAATGTAATACTTTTATATTATGTAAAATAAATAAATAAATTGTTTATTGAAAAATATGAAATAATGCCGAGGTATTTAGTGTTTTATATAAACATATATATATTTCTTTGTCATTAAAAGAAAATCTTAGACAATAATAATATAGGCAGTTACACATATTATGAATCTCTATTAATGAAAAAATATATAAGTTAATATTATATTCACAAATAATGCAAATACTAACATGAAATATTAAATCTTTTTTAATAACACTTGAATTAGCACAATTATATGTACTGGTAAAACGCATCCTACTGACCGGAACAACAACTTATATTGTTTCTAATTATGGATGTTACACTAGTGTGTTTTAGCGGGACCAGTCGATTCTTGTCGCCGACTAAATGAAATATGATGTGGTCGAGCGGGAAAAAAATCGGCAGGATATGTTATCGAAAAACATTATATTATATGGTGGATATCATATCATGCGTTTTGCCGGCTGCATTTTCATTAAATTTATATGAAAATGTAATTTTGGTCTTGCTTCTAGGGTAAAAAGTCTACACTGAGAAAATACCTGTTGCTACCCTACAATGTAATATGGACCTCATGCATCGAAAAATATATTTAGACCACTGATCATTTAGCCACAAACGACCAACATATATTTTATATATTTTTTTTATTGACTTTATACAACTTATTAAATTCAATTAATATTACAAATTAAATAATTTATTCTCATTGTCTTATATCAGTTTAAAATTACAATATATTACTTAATGAGATACAAATATACAATGTTAGGTATTTTAACTTGCATTTTGAAACAAAAAATTAACTTTTACCATTTGGCTTTTAGGAATGGATTAATTCATGGTTTTTCTTTCTTCATATCTTTAGTTTTCAGAATTATTTTGTTTCATTCCAAGATAATACCCTGAAATATGTAATAATTTTAATAATTATTTATTGATAGATATTCAATCATATTTATAAAATATACATAAACAATTTACACATAATGCAGTGGCTGATCTACGGGTGGGATATGGTGGTCATATCTTCTTTGGTAAATAAAATAAAGCATTTTTATAAAATAAATTTCTTATTTATGTATCTCTCTTTTGTATTCAATCCTGAGATTAGTTTGTAGCAATTCTCCACTCTTCCTTATTACTTGCCTTCCTCTTTGTCTCTTAGTAAGAATTACACCCTTGGTCCTTTATCATTTGTTGCATTTACTCCATTCATGGTCTTAATAGTATACATATAAATATATATACACACATATTTTAACCCCCCCCCCCAACAATGAGATAATCCTAGATTTGCTGATTACGTACATAATAAATGGGTTTATAAGAACCGTAACATTTTATGTTATTACATAGTCCTGAGACACTAATCAATTATTATTTTACCTAGGATTTAAAGTATAATATTTAAAATTTTAGAGTAATAATAAATTATTATAAAAATTAATATATTGACAAACAAACAAATAAATGTAAAATCACCGAAAAAAATATCATGGACCATAGAATTCCTAAACATAAATATTCAAACTTTAATATTGTGGACTGTAGAAATTCGGAATGTTGAGCACCCTCAAGTGGAGAAAGAGTATGAGGTATATTGACAGTATTCAAAAAGTACTGCGCGTGTTTAGCACTTGTTGCTTCATTCCTCAGCGTTAGAGAGCGCCTCAGAGCAAATTAAAAATTAACTACAATTTGTTGTGAAAAACGACATTGGATAATTTCACAAGCAAAAAAGAAACTGTACAGAACTGACTACAGTTAAACATTTAGCTACTAAGAGGCGTTAATGCCGTTTATAAATTCTAGATTTTTAATGTCTGTGATAAGTTAAGGGTATTAACACATTTCAGAATATTACAGTCCAAGCATTAATGGTTTTGATAATTCCGGAATTCTACAGTCTGTTACACTACATTACAATCTGAAAAAAAATTTTTCTGGAATTTTACAGTCTATATAATTTATACTATAATTCCAGAATTATATGGTCCATGATACTACTTTCCATAATTTACATCCTCCCAAACCAACCAGTGTGAAATCCACTCATATAATATGACATAAGCATTGATGTAAGAGCTTCTCTTTCAGTTTTAGGTAGATTTTTTATGCTCTCCGGTGGTGGTGGTGGTGGTGGAAATATGACTCGTTTATCCTGAAACAAATTACAACATTATTTTATAGTTGGTATTAAAAATTAGTTTGTAAATATATTTATATTTAGTGCTCCTTGTAACCTTTTAAATTATTTACTTATATTTTTTTTTTATAAATAAATAATTAAATTTAATAAAGCTAATATTATTTAAAAAATATGAAACAATAAAGTATTAATTAGGATAAAAATAAAAATTAATAATATTAAAATAAATAGAAATATTGTTTTTTTTCTTTAAATACTAAAATAGTAATTTTGAAAAAACTTATATCATACTCATACCTCATAGCTATTTGATGATTCGGTTTGATGACCTTGCTTAGTATTATGCTGTAAAATATATATTTAAAAAATTAAGTAATATTAATATTATTAAAATATAAAACATTTAATTTGCCAACAGACAATAGTGTTTATTAGCCAATTACATACCTATTATATAATTAAGGATATTAGAGTAAATATATTTTTAATACAAAAAAAAACTTAAGTTGCAGGAAAATTGCACACTTCATGAGTACTATATTACTATAAAAAATTATATATGAAATAGGAATATTTTTTACAGCTTGAATGGACTTTCATTTTTGAAATTTAAATTTTGAAAATTATACTAAATTTCTTAATAATTTATAATTTTATTACTTGAATTTTATTTGGTAAGTATTATTTTAAGCTTAATCAAAATTTGAAGGGACAATGCAATTTGTAAAAATTTTTTTTTACTTTTTAATAGAAAAAAAACAATCAAAATCCTTCCCTCGAGGAATTTTAAATTTTTTTATAAAATGTACAAATTGTTTTCTACCTATTGAATAATATTTAGTTATTTTATTTAATTATAAATTAAATTCAATTAAATTCAAAACATTTTCCAATTTAGTTTTAAAATTCATTATTCTAAGTAAAAAATAAAAATTATTCTATATATCTTTATATTTAAAAGCCCATATACATAGTGGAATATTATTGTTTTAACAATGGTGGTTTGCAGACTTTTTTATAATAAAAAGTAAAATTTGATGGGTTTTTTTATTATTTAATTGTTTCAACAAAAATTATTATAAAATGTATTTTATGCTCTAAAATTGTTTTTCTTACTATTTTTTTTTAATATAATGTGACAATCCCAAATAATATTTATTATGTATGTTTGGTAGTTTAATAAAGAAAACATTAAAGTAGTAGATATAAAAAGAGCCGAATAGAGATGGTAGCAGCGGCCTATCGAGTTCAAGAATTTTCATTGGCTTAACTACAGTTGGCAGACATTAAAATATACTTTTAAGCTAACACGAGTTAATATTTCATAATAATCCTAATACTATTTCCTAATAATAATCAGACAAACACAACTTATTTGACCTGAAATCTGCACAATTCAAACATCTCTGGGTCTGGGTATAACAAGCAGAAACAAAATAAAAGAAAAAAACTACAAAATCAAAAATGTAACTTAGAAAAATCATCAGTAATTATGATGTACATTAGGTGAGTTTTGACCATATACCATAGAAGATATGGATAAGAAAAAGGAAAGAATATTGAATAAGTCGGCTATCTTACAACATATGGGATTTTTATTTTATACATTTTATTATTTTTATATAATAATCAATAAATCAAATCATTAATATCTTTACTATGAGATAAGAGTGACAATCAATTACAATAAACCGCTTATTATGTTGGTAGCATAATATGCTGTGCCAGTCCAATAAAAAATCAGCAGTAGATCGTAAACTGTAAACACCATTTGGTTTTTGATAGAATCCATATTGAAAGATAGCCCAATAAGTCAACCCAACATTTTGATTTATAGAAAAGACAATCAATCAGAACTATTTCAGGAGCACAATTGTCGTAAATCATCATTAAAAAGATGAAAAGTTTAAAAGCTTAGAGCTCAAATAATTTGTAATTAAATTTTCAAGTCACTGATAAATAGTACTAATAAATAAAACAAATAACAATATATAATATATAAGTTAATTTTAGCTACGCTCAGAATGACTGGTTTTACAAAGTTTTTTTTTTGATGAATGAAAACATTTTTTTGGGTAGAAATAATGGACCGATTACTACAAATATTATATCCTTTCCGTACCAAATTTCATCTAGTTGGTACTAGATACTTTAGCTCATTTTTAGAATTTTACAAAAGTTTTTCCATAAACAAAGAAAAACTACCAAAGAATAGTGAAAATCAGCAAAATTATGGTTTCTATTATTCTAATTTTTTTTATTTTGTGATGACTAATTAAGTTTTGACAGTAGGGGCTTGAAATTTATTTTACATTAGTAATTTACACATATGGTAACATTTTGGAATGGATTTTCAGTATAATATATTGTGATATATTGAGTTTTGCTCAGAATTGTATTTTCTAATGCAATATCATTTCATTCAAATCTAAATGATAATAAACCACTAATTTCTCTGAGGACCAAAGGAATAAAGGAGGAACTTCTAAAATCGATCTTCCTGCTTTTTGCAAAATGATTATTTAAATTGTTTTAGAGTAAAGTAAATTTTTAATCACATCTTAGTTATAGTTACAGAATTAGTTACAGTTATACTTTATAACTTAAGTCTGGATCCTAAATCATTAAAAATATGACAAAACTTAACCAAATATCACATAAGAAATGATAAACACATATATAATACTTATTACTTACTTTTTTCTTTGTTGTACTTTTTACAAGAGTTTCATTACTTTCCTAAATTATAAATAACAAATTAATGAACAGCATATAATTAAATAATAATAATAATTCACACTTCATACTACTTACACTAAACAATTCGAGGTTTTTATATACTTATATAATTATCAAGACTTATAATTATCATACCTTTAAGAAAATACATTTTAATAATAATATATTTTAGATATTTTCAATACTCTTTTTATTAATTATTAATAAAATAATTAATAATTTTTATTAATTAGGCTTACATTCAATTTCTGTGCTGATTTAAAATAACATACATTATACATATTTGCCTTTTACATACCTCATAAGTATTCAAAAACTTTTAATTTTAACAGAATGGAAATTTTCTTTAAGCGTATTTTAATAAATTATTATACATTTTATTTCAGTTAATTGTATACAATCAATAGTAGGTAATAATTAATGATAATGCAACACAAATTATTCTATTAAATTTAATTATAATATAATCAAAAAACATGGTAATGAAACTAAAAAGAAAGATGTATGCATTATGGATAATAAATCATTTTTATTAATTTTCTTGTTAAAAAAAAAAAAAAAATGAAAAGTAATGTAGGAAGCATAAGTTAGGCTGTAGATAGCATATTAAACTGCTACCTTAATTTATTTTACTATATCAATGGTTAATTAAAAAATAAAAATAATACAAAAATGAAGCTTTATAAAGTAAATATTTTTGAATATACTAAATTGCATATACATTATATATAATGTAAACATACAAAATTCATATTTTATAGTCTGGAATTTAAATCTAAGTTAAGTATTTTATATAGGTACGTTTTAAAACAATTTCTTCTAATTTTATCAAAATTTAAATCAGATAATTACTAATTAATATGTTTTAACACAAATAGTTATTATTTCTAGTATGTCAGTTAAAATTCTGTGTTTCAAAATTAATATACATTATTATTTTTTAAACATAAAAAATAACAATCAATCTATCACAATTTACACTGTTTTTGTCTTACTTGCATGGGATAAATCTTTATTCCATTTTTTTTTTTAATAATTTAAAAATATAATTTTAACTTTTTTATGATTGTAAAAACAAAATTTAATTTCTAACTAGTTTTATATCTCTTATTAAATTCAACAAAAAATGAATTGTCTTATTGAATTTTGAAACATGTATAATTGTATATGATGTATTCTTTTATATTGGCATATGCGACAATAATTGTATATTTATAAATAATACTTATAATATAGTATAAATAATACATAAACCAGATAAGCTAATATGATGAAAAAGGATCTTCTAGTTAAATATATTTTTAACGATTTATATCTCAATTAGAAATTAATATATTCAATTTTTTATCCCTCCTTAAAAATTTTAAAAAATGCATTCTTAAATTGCCCGGCTACTTTTTTTTCAAACTTTGGCATTAATGAGTTAGCAATTTAGCATCACATACAAACACCTACCAAACTTTACCAAACCCTTAACCTACCAACTAAAAATTTAAAAATAATTTAGTATAAGAACTATATCAAAACCAAAGCAATTATCAATATTTTTTATAATTATATAATAAAGCATAATTACCGTGTCCTTTAAACTTAATTCAGACATCGAATCGATAGGTGGTAGTTTCGACTTGGCTTTCTTTTTCACTTTTTCATATTGTTTATCATAACTGTCAATTAGTTCAGAATCATCAACTTCATCAACCTAAAAAATTTGCAAAGTCTTAACTAATTTCTAGCGTTTAATTCTACACTTACGGCATTTCTATTAAATAGTAGAGTGGATTGTTTTTCTGACATGACTTTGAGAATGTGTTTAAATATATCTGTAAAATTATAAAGTCTCAAACTCTCAACAGCTTAGTAGCACAGTTTCTATTTTTATAATATTTAATGTTTCAATGTTTGATTGTATTCTAAGATAATACGAATATTGTAATTAGTAATAATTTGTTTATTTTATATTATATTATACAAATAAGTAATAACATACCTATTATATTCTTTACTCAATAATAAATACTAAATTTAGTTCGTACTTCATTTTTTCATTATGAATAATCTGTGGTATAACTTAATTTATAATTTGTTTGAAAACCATAGACTTATAATGTCTATGTTGAAAACACGATTTAAATTTAAGGTATATCTTAAATCGTGGTTGAAAACTATTCATTGATAATAAAAAGATAAACACAAATTGTTATCAAATTCTGATAAAAATCATCGCATTATCTATGGAGAAAATTGTTTACAAAATATGAAATAAAAATATCGCTAAGCTATATAACCTACAAATAATTGATAACGTTACTTAATAGTAAATGTCTTAATCACAGGACATTGACTGCGATAGCATGGTGCTGATCGCAGACAGATTTCTGAATTATTTTATTATATGGTGTACTGTTTATGTATAATTAATGGTTGTCGTGTCGAAATTTGAACTAACAACAAAAATACTATAAACGTTTGTAGTGTTTGGTGCTGTACACGTACTGAACTTAAAGAAAAGAGAACTACTCAATAATAAAATATAAGTTTTACTTAAACATACAAATATCACATTATAATTGAATAATAGTGATGGAGAAATTAGTCAAAGTCAAGAAACCAACTGATGAGGAATTAATTCACAATACATTTAATACCTTACGAACAGAACAAAGACAATTAGCTACAAAATTATCTGAAATTGAACTCGATCTTAATGAACACAGGTTTATTAATTTATTATAATGTATTATATTATATGTTCTTATACAAAGTAATTTTTTAATATTATAGTATTGTTATCGACACTTTAAACAAGTTGGATGGCGATAGAAAATGTTTTAGACTAATAGGCGGTGTGTTAGTCGAAAGAAATATTTCTGATGTACTACCCACACTCATTAAAAATAGAGGAGAGGTTAGTAGTTATATTATTATTGTTATTATTATTATTATCATAGCTATTGTACACAAAGCATTTATTAAGATCCCACAAGATTCAAAATAAAAAGCTATCATTAATTGCTAGTAATATTATTATTAAAATTATTTTATCATATATCTATATGTAATTTGTTAAATACTGTTCAATACTTAGGGAATTTCATGTTTCAATTATATATTAATCAAGAAACTAATAAAACTAATAGTTACATAGGTAGATTTTTAACTACCTATTTTTATTTGTGTCGCCTAAAATTACAAACAAAAGTTAAATGATGGTTATAGACTTATATTTCAACGTTGATTAATTTTATCATAATATACATAATTCAATAATTTTATAATACCTAAGACAATTGTTTTTTGTAATAATATTATCTTATGTCTTGTTTTAAAATTTGTATAGATGGGAAAAATAGTGAAGACATTGAATGAACAGTTAACCAAAAAAGGAATTGAAATTAATGAATTTAAAAACAAGCACAACATACAAGTAAAAGGTGGATTTACCCCAATGTCAGAGATGGTTGAAAGTCAAAGTGGCGAAAAGACAACTGAACATGGTGGTTCAGTAATTGTTAATAATGTTTGATTTTAATTTATCTATAAATCTTGAATGTTTTGTACGTGCTTCTTAATCTACATATATTTCTACTGTTAGGTATGTTTATTGTGAGTGTATATAATATGCCTAATGTAACACTTCAATTGTAAAAATTCAAACTAATTTAGTAACAAAATAATTGAAAGATTATTAATAACCAATAATAGAATGTATAAATTTTTTATTAATAAATATTAACATTTAACTGTTTAATAAGTTTATTAATTTAAATTTTTTATTACCTTTTGGCATTAAAAGGCATTATTTTAATGTTCAAAAGAAAATAATACAATGCTATTTACTAATATTATATATAACTAGAGCCCGGATTTGTAGCAATTGCATATTTTTTATGAGAGTATTTTGGTGGGTATAAAAAATGTCGACGATTTGTTTGACAATGAATGCATAGAAAAAAGTTTATAATGCATATTTTTGCATATTTGCATATTATTTTAAGGTTTTTTAGTGCATATAAATCCGGACTTTATACATAACTAAAATTATGAATATTATCATTTGTATATGTAGTATTTTATTATCAATTATTTTTATTATATAATAATGTATTTGTTGATTTCTTGTTATGGAAATATGAATATACATAATTTCTTGAAACAAAGAACTAATATGACTTATGAACTAAAATTAGTATTTATTTTATCTATTAATGTTTTCAAATAAAATCATAGTTTCGATCAAATTAATATTATGTAATATCTAATGAGTAATAAAATAATAACTAATGAATAAGTTAAAATTATAAATATTAATTATATTTGTATATTATACAATTGATTTATTTAAATTAAATTAACTAGTTTATATGATGTGTATTTAACAATATCAAAATTGGGAATTGTTTTAAATATAAATTCAAAAGTAATAATATTTTAAGTTATAATTAAATATATTATGATTTAAATTAAAATTTTTATATTGCATAATCTTTCTCAAGAGTAAGAATTTTACTGGAACTACTGGTTACTTTTACTTTTACTGGTCTTGAATGTTTTAGACATTTATATATATTTTTCGTAGACATGTTATGAAAATTTAAATTGATTTATGATTGACTTTAACATTGTAAGAATTTCAATGATTTTATTTTACTATGCTCTCCATTACAAGTAATAATAATTTAATATGTATAGGGACAAACACAGTTGAACACTTTGTATACAACTGTATAAATGTTTTTATATTTAAACATAACCTACTTGAATAAATATTTATTATAGTGAAATTTAAAATAAAAATAAATTGATATATACATATTATACTATATTATTAAATAATATTAACATATTTTAATCAGTTAAAAAGTAATTTCATCTGGCGCATCCAAAAATTAAATGTCCGAGTCATATTCGTGTCTTCCCATAAAGGCATGTCCGAGTTGCATGGCTTGCTCAATGACAGGTTCAAGTTTTGTTTGTAGTTTTCTCACAATCAGGGATGGATCCAGGGAGGGGCCGTGGCCCCCTCCAGAAATTCTGTGAACAATATTAAATTTAGTGTGTACACTGTACACGCGTTAAAAATGCACATTGTACAAATGCTTCAATTATGATTTTTACAATACTTATTAATAACAGTGATCGTCGTAATATTTAGAATAGATAGGAGCAGCTGCTATTTAACAAATAAATTGAATCAAATTTTGACTAAGATTAAAACTAAATCTAAAACTAATGTTTATTCTGTTTCTATTGGATATTAAGGATAAGACAATATTTCTGTATATTAAACACATTATTCTGAATAAATGTAATTATTTCATTAATCACTTTCGGTGTATTGAGTTTAAAAATTGAATTTTAATTTGTGTTATACTTTCATATATTATTATTATGGCTCAAAAAACTTTAAAACTTTACACTCCTATTTTACACAGGTAAGGCGTAATGTAATTTCATCTTTTTTTATTACCTTATAAATTTTGTATAGTTTCTATAATTATTAGTGTTATAAAATTATAAGAATTATATACACTTATTTTTCGTGGCTTATTATTATTATTGTTACTAAGTAAAAGACATTAACATAGTGTTTTTTTCAAACCTATATGAATATATGAAAGTATATGTTTATAATATTTATAAATATACTTTCATATAACCTAACCTTATAATATATGAAGTAATGTATAATTTATCGTAGTTTAAACAATTGGCCCTCCCCAAACCTTAACTCTGGATCCGTGCCTGCTCACAATGTTTCTGTTTTAAATTGTTTTTTCATTATAGATATATAATTTTAGGTTAGGTATAATTTTAAACGTTTATTTCGTAAATTTGTAGTGTGTCACCTAATATATTTATTTATTTTGAACGTAATTCAGATGTATCCGAATTATTAAAAAGATCGTGAAATTACTTTCCTTAACTTGAATATTTTTTTAAAATAATTGAGCCCCAGAAAACAATTCCTTTGTGAGCCTATAGGTATCTAGGCTGACTTTGGTTAGAACATATCAAATTATAATTTTTTTAATAATATAGTTAAAAATATTGCACATTTGGACTTAATAAAATTGTACCACCAATGCTGTATATGTTTATGTTGTATAGATACAATATACAACTACAAATTGCAAAAAAAAAAAAACAGCTGGATATTGGTGCCTTGGTGGCTCTTCTTTAAGTTCTCGAAAATTTTGATATTTGTCCCATCCAGATAGTGATAATCGAAGCTGGAAGAATATGACAAAGCCGTATATAGGCACTGGCAAGAGGGCTTTGATCAGGAGCACAATATTTCCAAAGACACAAATTTAATGATATTTATAAATAAAAATACAATTTTTCATTACTGACATTATTATATTAACATGCATAGTAACATGGTTTAAAACATGAAAGCATGGTTTTAATGATATTATAAATCATAACCATAAAATCAATGAATTTTAATTATAATGTATAATTTATAATCTATATTATATTATATTACCAGGGGCGCTATTACCTACCTTTACTACAGCCCTGAAATATGACTACCTAGGTCGTAGTTAATGTCAGTGGCAGCGCGAAGATGTTCTTATGAATAAAGTCATTAAACATTAAACTAATTTTAATATTTAATTATTCCATTTATTATTAATAATAATAAGTGCCTAATAAAGTAATAAAATACCATCGAAACCCTATTCATTGGGTATGTTCTGAGTTACAAAAGAAAAACCTTAGTACCTAATTCTTGTACAGTATATTATTAACTTTATCAGGCACAGCTCTCTTATTATAGGAAATATACGAAATATCATATCAACTGTTCAATTTATAATATAACGAAAACCATGGGCATGCCTCAAGGAAAGTTGATGAATTTTGAGTATGAATATGGAAATAGCATTGACGTCATATATACTCATATACGTACATTTAATAATATAGTGGAAATATTAAATTTTTCAAAAACAATTTGGTTTAATTGAAAAATCTTCGGAACAACACTGCTAAAAATTGTAATTGAAACACACGTTATATTCTCAATGAAATAATAAAAAATACGAATAAAGATAAACTCTAATGATTAATGACTACAATAACAATAAAATTGTTTTTTCAACAACATCTAATTTAGCTGTTTTATGTGACACAGTAGGTTATACAACGAAAGAATAGTATGATATACCTACTTTTAAAAGTTGTCCAAGACTTCTTACATATTTTTATAATAGGTATTCTGCACGTTTGCCCCATTTTTTAAATTTTTATTTCCAATAAAAAACCAAATCTTATTTTTTTATTTAAAGTAGGTAGGTATAGCTATGTATAATACCATTGATCATGTGTGACAGTATGTAATTTATTGGTTTATCATTTATTCATTTTACCAACAAGACAACAATGAGTAATGAATGTATAGGGCTATAGCCCTATAGGAATTTGTAGTATTTTCATTTTTTTTTCATAGTACTGCAGCACATACTTAATTTTCTTCTTACCTTCTCAATTCGGCCACCATAATCCTACAACTCCTACATCTCCACAGATTTATATTACCTACACCTTAGGTTCATTCATACCAGATTTCTTCACATCACTCTCAATTCCATATATCCACTTCTTAATTGGTTTTTCTTTCCTACCTTTTACATTTATTTCCATAACAATTCTCATTGATTCTGAATCATCTCTTCTCATAATATGCCCAAATCATCTGAACCTATTATCTCTCATTTTCCCACAATTTCTACACTTCCCCTTATATATTCCTTTCTCATTTTATTAACTCTAGTTTATAGTAACACATCTATCTAAATATTCTCATCTCCGCAAAACTCATTCTCTATTCCAATTTTTTTACATCGTCCAACATTCTGATCTATACAACTTTTCTGGCCTCACTAGTGCTTTATAAATTTACAATACCTATCTTTCAATTTGATCGGCATCCTCTTGTCACAAAAAACAACCGACGCTTCCCTCATTCCACCAGTTCATCAATCCAAACTTTATCTTATTTTTCATGTCCACACGTTACATCATCAGTGATCCTTATTATAAATGTCTTGCTCGGTTGCTCTATCAATTTTTCGATCATTTCAATATCATACAAATATACTATACACTATTTCCTCAGTTTTACTCCTATTAATTAATAATCTTTAGTCCTCTTCCCCTAATCACTGTTCTCTGCTTTCTATTATTCTATCCTCTCAATCACTTCTTCCGGACTCTCTCCCACTAGTGCTACATCATCTGCAAACATGCACCATGGCAACTCACCCTGTATATATTTTGTTATCTCCTCTATTACCAAAGAGAACAGGCAAAGGCTCAAAGCTGAGCTTGATTGCACACCAACTTTTACACTAAAATCTTCCGTTACTCCACACACACTCTTTAGCCTTTATTTTATTGTTTGCTCATACCTATTACATATTGTCTTCTATTACTTTAATAAACTTTCTTGGTACTCCATTTTTCTCAATATCTACTCTAAAACCTCCTTGGAACTCTATCATATATGCCTTTCTAAATCTATAAATACCATACACTGCAGTTTTCTTTTTTCCCCTATATTTCTTCACAATCATGCTTAATACAAAATATCGGTTCCATTGTTGATTTTCCTGGCATAAACCCAAACTTATTTCTCGATACCGTAAATCACTCCTTATTCTCTTTTCTATAACCTTTTCCCAAACTTTCAAACAATGACTCATTATATGTTTTATACTTCTATAATTTCCACATTCTTATTGTACATCTTCTTTGCCATTAAAAAAACTTATTATCCATTCCTTCGGCATTTTTCCTTCCACTAATATCTTATTAAAGAAATCTGTAGTCAACCATCTTATATCAAAATACTCCAACACCTTTTAATTTTTATACCTCTACTAGTGTCTGGAAGGTACTCCAACAAGTCCAATCACTTTCTCTTTTCATTTTTTTCGCCAAATTTTCTCTTCTCTAAGTAAGTCTACCATGCCTATTACCTAAGTTCCATACCTAAATTCTTCATTTAATAGTCTTTCAAAATATCCATTTTATCATAAAATCATAAAATGGTTAAAGAGTTCAGACAGTGGCGTGTAGAACATTATTTTTGAGTGAGTCACAAATATTTTTTTACTCATTTAACCACCACTCATTCCCAATTCTACACAACGACGTAGACACAAATTTTGATTGAGAGCTAAGAATTTCAATGGTTTACAATTTTAATATGTTATAACTTATAATATAGTCAGCATATTGCATATTTATCAATCGCAAAAACCTTAATCCGGCTCTACCACCCAAATGTTCATTGAGGCACAGGCCTCAAAAATCAAGCATCGCCACCATAATACGCCACTAAGTTCAGAGACAGTTTATGCTCTATCTACTGTTCCCATGATGCGCACGCCTAATATATATATACATTATACAATCTACAAAATAAAGTACTCAAGTAATTTATATTTATATACAATGATAAGTACATTATTAAAATGTAATTAATTGGTTATTTTTCATGTAATTCATTATTATTTTAATGAAAGTTATGAATTAAAATAATATTGACGAAATGTGATATTACATCTGTTAATATATAATCAGTGATGTATACGGAGCGTATACGAGAGTATATAGCGTATACTCATAACAATATTTGTATAAAAGTGCATATACGCAATATAAATAATAATTTTATAAGTATACGGCCGTAATATTTTATAATTTATAAATTTGTTGTACATTTAATGACAATAAATGTATATAATTTTAATATTAAGTGTATATTTTATTTATGAAAATAAATGTATAAGGTATTATGTTTCTATTAAGTATTAGTGAATTCATATGTATATAGTATATTATATACCTCTACGACTTAAAATTTAAAAAATTTAAAACAAAAAAAAATTCTTATTTAATAAAGTGTAGAGTTTTATAGTTATAATTTATTTATAGTTATTATATATAATTATTATGGATAAAAACTAATTATTTGACTAAAAATATAAAAAAAAATTAATGTTATAATAATCATTTCAAGTAATATTTTCTTTAGTTTTAATGTAATTTTGAGAAAAATATAGCGTATACTCAAGACATTATTAACCAATACTTCCCTGTATATAATATCATAGTATACCTACCTATAATAATAGAAAAATAAACTATAGATATTTTAAAAAGTTAAGAATAAATTAATATTTTTATATTGATCCGTAGCTGTTATTTCTATATAATGTTATATGTATAGGTATAATATATTGGTACCTATAGGTACAGATTAAATACCATATATTTTATATTATATTTTAAACAATAAATCATCATGATTTATTCATCCATATTATGGACGTAATTAGGAAGGAAGCTTGCCGCTTGGAAGGATTTAGCTCAATCCCCACAGTTTCTCCCCCTAAATTATAAATATGCTATTTTTTTTTCTTTTTTAAGTATATAGTGGTTATAAAAAATTATAATATGATATTAAGGTTAAGCCCTTCTCACAAAAAATAACCTTTAGTTATGTCTATGATATATCATTGTAAAAATGTAAACTTTTATAGCAGTACACGCATATAATGCTATTCTAATAATTCACTGTAGGTATATCATTGTATCAATAACATTATATAATTGTATTTCATTTTAGTCCAGATTATTCCACGTGCACTATAAATTGGACAAAGACTGATGAGAAAAATGCTGGGTTATTTGATATTTCACGTACGCCATGATATGTTATAGGTACCTACATTTAACTGTTTTTGTTTGAAATGCATAAATTTTATGTTAAAAAATCTATATATATATTTATTACTATACTCATCAGTTTGTCCGATAGCTGTAATAGTTCGATTAAAATTCTAAAAACAGGTTCGAATTCAGCTTTAATTAAGTTTACTTCTACTTAAGATCATCGGGTGACTTTTTTCGATTATTTTTTATAGAAAAGAAAATGTTTTATATTTCTTATACTCAGGGCTTAAAGTGGGAAAAAATTCCAGGGGGGACTAATGTCTCCATATAGTTTTAAGCGTTCCATATATAATTTTATGTCTTCAGAGCGTTTTGTAACGTGTAATTTGTTATAAAGGGGACGCTTTTAAACCACCATTAGAGGTAGGGGGACTGAGTTCCCTTGCGTCCCCCCCACTTAAACCCCTGCTTATACTAAAAAAAACAATGAACCTATATATATATGGTAGATGTATACGTTAATATAGATAATTTGGTTAATAATAGATAATTTTTTGTATATACCAGTAATACTATAACTACCGTTATATAGTTTGTTAGAATGGAATTTTAATGTCACCTGACCACGATATTATATAATAAATTAACAATAGCATAATTATATAAACCATATATTTATATTGAATTAAAATATATTTTCAGAATTATATCGCTTCACCACTACTGCAGCTATAGTAGGTTTAGTTAGGTTATTTAATATATGATTCTGTTGTTGTGCTATAACAAATAAAAAAATTTTATGTGAAACCGTGTAGGTATATTTATAGGTATTACACATATTTTATAATTTTATAAAATAGATATAGAAATTATTAAAAACAAAATGTCAAGTTCCTACGATCAAAACTCAATTAGTAATCAATAAGAAATAAAAAAATTTAAATACCCGCGGAAACCGTAATTTTGTCGATTTTCCGCTTCTCAAGGAAAAACTTTTGGGAAATTCAAAAAATGAGCTAAATAAGGTATACCAACTAAATGAAAATTTGTACGGAAAGAATACACCCTATATTTGTAGTAATTGGGACAGCATTATTTTTACCTGAAAAATGTTTTCATATACATCATTTGCATGCAATTTCTACAGAAAAAAAAATAAATAGCCTATAAAAAAAATTATTAGTCACGATTTTCAAAATATTCTGTAAAAAGAGTAAGTAGTATATTATTAGACTTCTATAAAATTTTCAAACCGATAAACCCAAAATTGTATAGATATACTTATAATATTAATTTTTTTGGAAAAAAGCTCAAAGTTCTATATATAGCCAAATAAACAACTAATCCATTCTAAAATTTTAACACACTTGTATATTAACAATGTTAATACTCAAAAAAATGTTTAAGTCCCTACGATCAAAACTTAATTAGTTATTACGAAATAAATAATTAAAAATTACGGAAATCTTATAATTTGTCAATTTTTTGCCATTTTTTGGTCTTCTCTTAATGAAAAACTTTTGAGAAATTCGAAAAATGAGCTTTATAAAATACCTGCAAGATGATACAATTTTCTACCGAAATCATACCCTATTTGTAGTAATCAGATCATTATTTCTACCCAAAAAAATGTTTTCAGACTTTTAAAAACCTATATGAAATGTCATAATATTTAATATTTATACTAATTAAGATTATATAAAATTAAAAACTTATAAAAATAATTGTGAATTACGATTTTCAAAATATTTTATAAATTTATTAAGTATAGTATATGATTATATGCATGCGTATACAATTTTCAAACTGTTAAAACCAAAATGCAGGTATAATATTAAACATTTTTGGATAAATTTCAAAAGTTATTATATTTAGTCAGAAAATATTATACTTATATAATATCCATTCCAAAATTTTATCACGTATGAACTTAATGAAGACTATTTATGAGAATACTAAAAAAAAAAATTGCAAGTTCCTACATCAGAATTCCATTAGTTATATAATCATTAGTTAATACATAAAAAAAAAAAAATCTTTGTATAGAAACAAAACATTCCTCGCTCCGCTCAGAATCTAATATAAGGTATTTTATCTGTACCTATATATAATGTATACCGCCTATATTGTCTACATAACATTATAGAAGTAACAGCTACGGATCGATATAAAAATATAAATTTATTATTATAACTTTTTAAAATATCTAGTTTATTTTTTCTATTAATATAGGTGTACCATAATATTATATCAACTATACATTATCACATTTCGACAATATTATTATAATTCATACTTTCATTAAAATAATTAAAAGAATTACATGAAAAATAAACAATTAATTAAATTATAATAATGTACATATTATTGTATAATATAAGTATAAATTACCTGAGTATACTTTATTTTGTAGACTGTATAATGTATTTATATATATATATATTAAGCGTATAGGAGCAGTAGTTACAGCATAAACTGTCCCTGAACTTAATGGCGTATTGTCGTGGCGATGCTTGATTTTTGAGACCTGTAGTGCCTCAATAAACATTTGGATGGGTGGCAGGGCCGGATTAAGGATTTTGCGATTGATAAATATGCAATTTGTTGACTATATTATAAGTTATAACATATATTAAAATTGTAAACCATTGAAATTCTTACCCCTCAATCAAAATTTATGTCTTCGTCACTACGTAGAATCGGGGGTGAGTGGTGGTTAAATGAGTAAAAAAATATTTGTGTCTCACTCAAAAATAATGTTCTACACGCCACTGCTTGAACTCTTTAACTATTATAATATAATAATGTAAATATAGTGTTACGCTTATGCTTTATGCATATAGATACCTAATAGGTAGATTAGGTTAGGTTATATATAGGTTATACATATTATTTATATTATTTATATATAGAAAATTGTCATCCAACATAATTGACTATTGAGAACTGTAAATATATATATATATATATATAATTATAATAATGACCAGAATTTTACTCTTGGTATACTTATAAATTATATTATATAGGTATATATAGGTATAAAGGCTGCAGGATTTGCGAAATTCAATTTTATCTTTTTCATGTTTTAAACGGCCAATTAATTTGATCACAATTTTAATTGAAATTCAAACATCAGAGATTCAGAGAAGCCGTTTTTAAAGATAGGTATATAGAATTATATTTATATTTATCATAATATAATAAATATGAACGTGGCTCACCCCACCACCTCCCGCATGTGGAAATTTTGCGGCCGGAAAGGCCGGAAAGTATAATATATATGATTATAAAAATAACAATATGACGGAAGAGTATTGGCGGTTTTTATTTTTGGCCTCGTGTGCATATATTTAATGTATAACATGTTTATAGTTGCAGCTGAAATATATTATATATATATAAAACCAACGAGGGCGAGAGATGAAAAAACACGTTACATGTTTATACATATACGATATACACAGGACGGGGCTGACGGTGTGTGTATATATATATATATATATATATATATATATATAGTATACGTACACCGGCTATATAATAATAATATTATACTGCGGCGGCGGTGGCATCGAACAGAGATAGGTATATATAATATTACATAGAGGTGTGGTTGAACGCTACCGAACACGGTTCTTGTTTGTGGAAATCCCCACCCGAGTGTGTATCAATCACTGCGCCGAGCGCTCGCCACCGCTGTAACCTATACGGGCCGATGCGAGATACGCCCGCGCCGGATTGGCCGTGGCCATGGCGACGGGCGGCTAATCATGGGCGGAGCGACAGGGCCCCGCGCGTTAGTCGCGTCGCACATACCGGCCCGCCCGTACGATATTTATAACGCGGAGTACACCTATTGTCGGGCGCGCGGTGAGGTCGCGGGTCGGGCCGCGCGCGTTTGGTCAGACAGGAGGTGGCAGGCGCGGCAAATGACACCACTCTCTGTTGTTGCTGCTGCTGCTGCTGCTGCTGCCGCCGACGTCGTTACCGCTGCTGCTGCTGCCGTTGCCGCGCCGCCACCGTGCACCAGTAGTATTCGGAGCCGGTCAACGATATTACGATGATCTGACGCAAGCGATATCCCCCGGACGTCAAATATATTATACACGCGCGCGCGCGCACACACCGCCGTACGACCGTGTGCAGTGTACACGTACGCCGCCTCCGCGACGACGACGACCGCTACGAGAATTTTTTTTTATTTTTATTATTGTTATTATATATAATATTATATCCGGTACACGCGCATTAATATAAAATATAAAATATACGTTTTAATAAATAATATCTGGAAGTTAAGATAAATATTTTCATATATAATATTATATATATATATACTATACGTGTATATAATATTTAAGTGTCACGACCGTTTTATAATCGAACCCTTATTTTTATACTGGGTTTATTATCGACACATTTTGTTTTTATTGCGTACGACACCTTCTTTATATATAGCTTTAGCTTTCGAAATTTTCGCGTGTTCGCAGTTTTCCGTTTGCTCGCCGTTTTCTATATAACAGTAGTGCGTGGCATGTAGAGCGATGGCACTGGGCATATCTTCGACGCCCACCGACTCGTCGTCGGGACGGGGATCGCCGGTGAGCCCGATCAGCAGCCCCGTGACACCGCTGGCTACGCGGCTCGCGCCCATGCCGCCCATGGTGCCCAACCCGATGTTCGGGCTACCCATGCTCAACTTCAGCGTGTCCCAAGTAGCCAGCGTGTGCGAAACGCTCGAGGAGAGCGGCGACATCGAACGGCTGGCTCGATTTCTGTGGTCGCTGCCCGTCGCTCATCCAAACATTGTCGAGCTGAACAAAAACGAAGCCGTTCTCCGGGCCCGGGCTATCGTATCGTTCCACAGCGGCAACTACCGCGACATGTACACCATACTTGAACACCACAAGTTCACCAAAGACTCGCATGGCAAGTTACAAGCCATGTGGTTGGAGGCACACTACCAGGAGGCGGAAAAGCTTCGCGGCCGGCCGCTGGGCCCTGTAGACAAGTACCGCGTCCGCAAGAAGTTCCCGCTTCCCCGAACCATATGGGATGGCGAACAGAAAACCCACTGCTTCAAAGAGCGCACCCGGAGCTTGCTCCGCGAGTGGTACCTACAAGATCCGTATCCGAATCCCACCAAGAAGAAAGAACTGGCCCAGGCCACTGGGCTAACACCCACCCAAGTGGGCAATTGGTTCAAGAACCGCAGACAACGCGATCGGGCGGCTGCAGCCAAAAACAGGTAAGCTCTATTCCGTTTGCATTAATTATTATCATTACATCACAAAATGCGTTTCAATGAAAGTTCAATTATATATACGCTATTTTATATAATTTTATCCCAATATATATATAAATGGGGTTGGTTATACCTAAATCCTCTCGTTCTTCACATTTTTCGTATTATAATATATACCTCTATATGTATAAGTATAGGAACATTTCGTTTTCCAATGTAAAATGGAAATTAGTTAATCTAAGTGTATAAAATATAATGAGCATATATTTTATTTCATTATATACACTTTGTTTTATTTATTAATAAATAAATATTAAATAATATTTGAAAAGAAAAAAAATTAGGTTTTCGGGATTTCTCTTATTGTCAATGGGCACTTTCGCGATTTGCTTATAACAATAATTTATAGGTATATATTTATAATATATATTGCTACAATACTATTATTGCAGAGTGCAAAGTGATCAGAATAATTTTGTATTACAAAACTAATTTTTTTTTAATTTTTGTAACATCACATTCTGATATTGTGTAATACAATAACGGCAATAATAAGACAATATAACATATAATATATATGTATATAGGTATATCGTATATATATGCATTCTACAGCTTATTGTTTAGGTATATCAGAAATAAAATACCTACTAATAAACATAATATTATATTTATAGACATTAATTTTTATTTTATATATATACAGGAACCTATAATTTAATTATATTATTATTATAATTAGATATTGGTTTGTACTTTTTAGTCGGTCTTTTATTAAAAAATATAAATTTTTAATCAAATAATATATTTTTAATTTATAGTAATTGTAGTATAGGTATAACAGCAGATTATATAAAATATAATTTAATTGATTTTTATTAAATGATTGTCGATTTGTAATAATTTATTATTGGGACATAATAGATATTATATCATAATATTATAATGTATAAGAAATATATATAAGAATATATTATATATACCTATTATATACACTGCATTTGTATACCATTAGGTATATATAATACCGTTTATTTTTTCGTATTATATTACGACTTACGTGTATCCACTCATAAACTAAACTATGTATTATAAGTATAATATATATAAACCCTATAATAATTACTACAATTTGAGGGTTTTTTTTATACATTTTAATATTGTAAATTAGTTTTAAAAAATAATTTTTCACTAATTAGGTTAGGTTTATATGTGGTGTTAAATTGTTGAAAATTGTTGAAATTTATAAAATTATTATTAGTTAAATTACACATTATTATACAATTGACAAATTGCAATATCAGCACGGACGACAAAAGCATATATTATAATGAAATAAAATGTATGTGTAAACTCTACTGTTTGTATTCATGTAAAGTGTTTTTTTTACAATTATATTAAACAAACCTACTACATTTTCTACAAACTGATTTTCATTTTTAATGTTGATTAAAAATATCAAGGCCGGCAAACAAATATTTGCCTAGGGTAGAAAAATAACTTAGGTCAGCCTTGAATATCAGAAAAATATTCTAAACACCTACAGGTGTTTCATGAAAGTTGTAATATTTCCAGTATTTATGCTATTCATACAATTAATAATTTAGTATTATTATTTAAAGCAAAATAAAAATAAAAAATTAGTATACACAAAGTATATATTTATATCAAATCACTAATTTGTTGTACTTCGCAAGCTATTAGCCCTACAGGCTCCTTAGATAATGGTCAAAACCTGCTATAGGTTGAAATTGTATTATAAATTTATATTTTAGATATCATTTTAAAACAGAGAGCATAATACTGCAATGTACCTTATAATTAATTGTAATATTTAATGAATGTATAATATATATATATAGGCACAGCATTTAAATTAAAATATTGTATATACACCATATATGTATATATATACATTAAAGCTTAAAATTAGATTCAAATTTATAATAACTGAAAAGTACACTTTTTAATGTGTAAAATGTTAACTATATAAATAAGTACATATTATTTTAAATTACTTTAATATTATTAAAGTATATTATACTTTTTTTTAACCCTGGGTTATTGTTTATTATGAATATCTAAATCTATACCTAAATATGAAATATATTCCTAATTTATAATACACACATATTATTATACATCAATAAATCTATAAATTTTTATTAATGTTAAATATAGAACCATTGGTTAATTTTAACATAATATTATAGGTATTTTTGTTTATTATATAATATATACATATATTAAATATTTATATATATATATTATAGATATTTGAGCGCTATAATGCTTTACCTATAATGACATTTATTTTGTAAGTAAAATGTGGAAATACGACTAATAAATCAACTGGATTGAGAATTTCAGATGTTTAAAACGTGCTTTAAATTAATAACTATTATATACTTGAACATAAAGTTCACTCATTACTGACATTCATACTGTATATATATATATATATAGTACCTATATATTTATAAAATATTACATACCTAAACGGCTAGACCCATAAAATAATTAGATTTAGATTAAATCTTTTAATTCAATAAGCTATATAAAGGGATTTTATATTTAAAATATTTACTATAAATATATTATGATATATTTAGTATTTATATTCTAATTTTTTCGTATTATTATTAGATAATATATTTTGTATTAAAACGCTCAGAAATCTTGAATTTATTAAAATAATATCATTTATATAAATATTTTTAAAAAAAAATTATACAATACTAATTATTAATTAACTATTTATTATATAATTTTGTAGATTAATTAGGTATTGGAATACGATAGACATATATAATAAAAATACTAACTAAAATATATATGAAACAAGTATAGGTAAAGATATACCTACTCCCAATAACAATAATAATAATAATAATAGTATATATAGGTATACCCATTATATTAATCTTCGAATATAATTTTTTTTTTTTTTAAAACGTGATTAAGTCAAAACATTTTTAAAATTACTAAAACAATTATTTGTGTTTTAAACATGTTTTTATCACCCTAATATTGTACTGTGTATAGTACGGCTTGTATAAACATACCATTTTTAAAGTACGTATATATAGGTATATATCAATTATCACGGACATCAAATAATGTGAATATTAGTATACAAACATTTATTATTATGGCATTAGAATAATTATAATATAACGTTTGGTTTTGTTTTAAAATTTTTCTTTGAATCTCACAAATATTTGCATCATCGCCATAATATGGTCGCGAAACGGAAAAATATAATATGTAGATTGTAGGACGTTTTATTATTTGTGCATGCGATATAAAGTTTATATATCAATATCATATATAATAAAGTATTAAAGTATAATAATATATAATAATCTTATAAGTACCTATATATATATATATATATATCTATAACTATATATAGGTATTTTAAAGAAATTACTCTCAAAATATTCAGATATACCTACTTATAAAATTAAACTTCGTTTTAAAATGTCGACTAAATAGATTATCTTTTTTATTAATAAATTTAATAATTACATCTATATATTATAATTTAAAAACATTGTGAATCGAGCACTTTTAATACGTAATTTAATGTTATATACCTAATTATAAGTATATCATAATATAATAGTATAATAATATAAATTATATATAAATAATATAAATTACAGTTATTTTAAATTTTAAAAAATATCATTGATTATATTGAATTATAGGTAACACAAAGGATTTATATATAAGTATAATAATACAACTATTTATTAGTAAGATTTTCACCAATTATCTTGGATTTTAATATACTAAAAGAACTTAATTTTTGCGTTTTATGCTCATCCTTTAAATACAAATTCACAATTAGGTATAGTTGAAACTAATGCCCATCAATTTTGTTAGTTGTGTTTTATAGTAAATAATAGCTAATAAATAATAGCCTAATATATAGATAATTATAATATAATATAAATGAAAAAATATATTATATAATATAGAATAAAAACTGATCATAATATGCTGTACGAGTATAAATATTAATAATCAATAGACGTATATTCTTCATATATATATATAGGTATTAGTTTTATCCATCTCATTTCTAACCTAACCATCGTTTAAATAGACGTTCGTTATTTTGACATATTTTATCCAAGCCCCTCGAGCAGCTGCCAGTGTTTACTGCTGTACAGTGTACGCAATTTAATATATTTAAAAGACTTGTAACTTGTGTGTGGTAAGTGGAAACACTCAGACAATGATTGGGTTTAAAAAGTACCGAGTCACATAATATACGAATCATAATCATCTTTATCTATTAATTTAATTATTGCTCAATTAATATTATATTTTTGAAAATTGAAGTAATATATTTATGACAAGTGACAAGTGTTAAACTTATCAACTAGGAATAGTATACCTAACTACTTTCAACTTTTTAATTCTTTTGAATCGTAATATTATTATTTATACTATACATTATATATAAAATATTAAAATAGAATATGGTATGGCGGTACATAATAATATAATATGTCTAATAAAATGTTTTACCTGGGCGAATTTTGTGTTGAACGGTTATACGGATAACATAATGTGATATGATGTATTTTTTGTGTAGTGTGTAGCCACTAAATACGTATAAATAATAAGACTACAATACAACATTGTATTATTTCGTAACTTGCGAGAAAAGTATAGGAAGTATGAAATTCAAAATATTTTAATAAATGTTCGTTTTGTAAAAAACAATTTTATGTCGGAAAAGTAAAAACACATATTTAAACGGTCTCTCGAATATACATTATTATATTATTATGATGTTTTTATATAATTTGAGAGTAGGTATATTGAATACATTTCTCACGATTTAGTTAAAAATTTATAAAATATTTTAAATTACAATCCATAATAATATTATATATCTTTGGTTATTTTTAAGATTTTAAATAAGAATGAATTTATGTACCAGAAACTAATATAGTGTTATAAACTTATTTTATACGTTATACCGTATAAATAATCTAATTTGATAAACAGTGTGACAAAGTAATAAATACCTACAATTTGAACTGTCGTCGTGCATCGGAGAATTTGAGTACACGTGCGAGACGAAATTTTTCGAGCAAGGGCTACTGTTTTATATTTTTCATGTTAAATTATATATGTTGCGACAACGATCAAATCTTATACGTTATACATATATAAATGTTTAATATATACATAAATGAATAATATATGATGCACAGACGTAAAATTTGTCCATCATGAAGTTAATATATACGACATTGCACAATCGTATAGTATGGATCATATATACAGAGTGATCAGAATACCATAAAAAAATGGTGGGATTTACATAGGTTTTCAATGTGATCTTCAGATTCCATTATTTTTGTAATACGAAATATGTATAATAAATACCTCGTATCCAATGTATTATAATTCAATATTGTAATAATAATATATATTTTAGTATTGTCTCATCGCCGTTGAGTGTATGATTTGTGATTATTGTTTTTTTTTTTTTTTACCCGCTCGCGATTATTATTATAATACTATAACATAATATATATTTGCACTTTCAGAGTGTTCGGCTCAAAATTTTCTAATAAAAAACGTTACCTGACGTATGTATCGCAATACAGGTATACATAATAGTTATTAGTATTATTTTTGTTTTTCATTCTAAATTATGTTCGCGGTCAGACAATCCAATAAAATATAATAATTGATCTCAAATAATATTATATATATTATAATATAGTCATATAGGTTAGGTTACGTAGTGTGTCGTTTTAAAATCGATTTATACATTGTGCTGTCGTTTTATCGTTAACGCTTATATGCCTGTGTGTACGATTAGCCACGTATATAATATTATGTTATATTATAATATAGACATGTAGTTTGCATGATTTATGACCGTCACGAGTCTCGCATTACTTTAAATACCGCGCAGCAAGCTCATTATTTTATTGTTATTGTTATTACACATTCATTTCGGACGCTAATAGTTAATACGATATAAATTATACTTAATAGAGAACTCAAAATAATATTATACAGTTCGAAATAATGTAATAAGTAATTGTATATTTATTATAATATATTTATAGGCTATAGGTTAGGTTGCTGTATACAGAGCGATCAGAATTTCGTGTCTAAAAAATAATGTAAATTACATACCTGTAAGTTTTCAATGTTTTCATTATCTTTGTATAATATGCGCTGGAATATAACCTATAAGAGCTAAAGTCCCTAACTCTTATTAAATATAATTATATACCTAAGTACAGTGTGTATTCGGTTCTACTGTATAATATAAATTTATAAAGTAGTAGATACTGAGATTTCAATTGTGTTTGTTGGGCTATAGGATAATACCAAAGGAGAACCGAAACACACAATTTCTAGGAAATCTTTCAACCTTTTCGGTTTGTTTAATTTTTAAAATGGTAAATCCCTTTTTTGTTATTGGATTTGAAGAACATTTCCTGTAGTGAATTGTAGGGCCATTCATTATTGGATCTAAATTTTTCACGGATTAGATATTTTCGTTTATGTATAAATTGGATAATAAAAATATGAGAATTTTTAACAATAATATCCATAAAACAATTATAAAAACGGACATTTAAATTATAGAAAAAAGTATTTTATTAGTATAAGTATACATGTATCTTTGATGAAATTTTGAATTGAATATAAATAATAAGATAGTCCATCATGTCTAAATTTAATGAATAATTTTAAAACACAATTTATACAGATATTCTTTCTAGTTTTTCGCATATTATTATAATACCGTGCCTATATATTCCGACTAAAAGAATATGATTATACATTTTTTTAATATATTATTTTTGTTGGCATTTGTTGTGCGGTGTGTGATGACACGTGTAAATACGATGGACGCCGCGACACCGACGGAAAATAAACATCAGAACACGGAAGGCACATAATATTTTTATTATTATTATCATGACCATCGGAAAGACGACACATTTTTTTGACGAATGACGACCGTGAGAATCGTATACCGCTTTCGAATAATATACGTACGAGTGTATATGATATTCAATACCGTATATTATATGTGTAGTGTGTGTGCCACCTTTTGTTTCATAACATAAATAATATAATAATATACCCCGTCGTATAATACGATGCTCTCTGTTATTCTGGACCTATATTGATTTCACGAGAGTATATATATATATAAAATGCGTATAATATTTTGGACGATCGTCGTCTGTTCTACACGTGATAAAATATTATCGTATACAGTAGGATATTTTGTTTTCGAAAACATTTCCTAAAAATATTATATATTATACATATACGCGGCACAAGCTCAGCGGTTGTCGTAGAGATTTTAATTATATTGATTAACTATATATTCAGACATCCGAATATTTAATAATAAATATCGATAAATACGTTGATAAAAGTTTTGCAAACGGCGTGTTTTGTGTAGGCAGTAGAAACCGTGTACACACGCGTCTCGATCGCAAGTGCGATTTATTTGCCCTATAATTTTTACCTAGGCCATTGTCCGCGCGCTCGCGCTCGCGTTATCACGATAGATCAAACGGTGGCACAGCAGCAGCTGCCTTCGGGTGTCAAATTCTGCGTCCATTATCAGAAAAAAAAAAAAAACCATGTGAACGTATATAATAATATATAAGAATAAAGTACTGTATATATTATAATATTATTATATGATGTATATATATATATACATATTAGGTATAATAGCAATATATAGTAACCCCTCTCGGTTACTGACACGCGGTTAAATATAGCGTATATTATACCATATTATAGGTATATAATATTATACCTATACGCGCGTACACACGTCACATAATACTGGCAGCGAAAAATGTTCGATCTTAAAACGCGATTACAGATTAAAAAAATAACAATTCAATATAATCCATTATATAGGTACCCATGCCCTTGTGAAACAATATATAATATACGTTAATCCTTTTATAATGTCAACGAATATAATAATACATGATGTATAGCAGACGAGAAATTCGAAAACTATGGTTTAACGCCTTATGACGCCCTGTTATAATATATATATATGTTACATTGTTACGAAACTTTAAATATAGTTTATACCTAATTGTAGATGTCAATTTTGTCAATTGCTGCCGACAGATTAAACGCATGAATTTAAAAAAATGTAACCGAATAGATTGATATCTATTATGATCATTATACTTTACGTTATGGAAAACGCTCAAACTAAACGGTATAGGCATAATAACAATAAAGCATACAGATATGGGTTTTAATTTCTTTGATTTAACATTTTCAGATTAGTATCATACAATTAAACAACAATGCATATTATAAATTATAATTTATTATATATAATATATAATACAACTATCAAAGTTTAAAAATCTGGTAGAAGTTTTCACTGTAATAAAAATAATTTAATTTGTTTTTTTCATAAACATATTTAAATTATCACTGTTTACAAAACAATTATTCAAGCTATTTAGCTATTTATATGTTATATATATATATATATATATATATAAATATCATTGGTTATGTGTTATAAATTAAAATAATATATTGATTTATAAATACTTTATTAAAATGGCGTATTTAGGGGGTGTCCTGGGGGTTAAAATACATGTATATAAATAAATATATGAGTGTGTCTAATATTTATTTTATTTTTAATTAGTGAGATTATTTGATTTTGGACGACTAAATAATAACCTCTTGAAGTGTTGACTGATGTATTCTTTACATTTTTTATTTACTTTGAGCAAAAACTGTTTTTTTTTTTGTAGGGAAATTTTTTTATTTAAAATTTTAATTTAACACAAATTTTGTTTAGCGATTTTTTCCTTGTATTTGCAACATCAACTTCATTATACTCAGGATTTAGAGCGTGCGGTCGGCTGTAAGCTAATTTGTAATAATAATAATAATAAAGGTAGTGTATGATGTTTTACGTAGGATTTCAATAGTTTTTCTTTTATATTTCTCTTTGTCTTTCAAATCATATTGGCGCGCAAAAGACTGAAAGACGACCGCGTTAATACAGCACGACACAGTGCAATAATTATATTTTACATTAATATTATATTATTAGAGACGACGGACGAGTGCGCGATGACGGCGGCAAAATATTGCTCGTCGCTTGCTTTGTGTGCGTGATGCATAATAATAATAATAACGCAGGTATATTATCTACGTATCGACTACGGACGCGTTTAGCGGCACTCGCAATCGCCGCCGTGCTGCAGTATACCGGGTATCCGGTTACGTCCAGAGCACGCAACAAGTCTATCCCGTTTACACGGCTCATTGAGTCCGGGGGGTTTTCCATTATAATGTTATGTTGGAACGGTTCGGCGGCGGACGAACACAACGAATAACGATATTATTATTATAATATTATATATTATATACCTATTATTGATCCTGCAGAAAAATAAAAACCGGTCGGCTTTGTGTCTCGAGAAATGACGCCGTCGCGCAACGTCTTCGTAATTCTATACATATACGCGCGCATAAACTCTACGCACATGGTATAGGTATATGTACACCGGTCGCGGTTACCTACTCTATTTTGTGACACACGCTGCAAAACAAACACATGGACCGTGATTATATTATTATATCAAGTATGTTTAAGTGTGTTGCAAAAAACGATATTTCCACACGTACACGTCCCCAGCCCATTCGAATTTTCAAATTTTTTCAATCATTTAGCATGATTTTGTATGATTATCGCCAGAATTTGCATGCTTTTCATTTTCCCCCGCAAATTCAAAATTATTACGGTTGGGGCTGGACACACGTCTACACTAAAAAATTAAAAATTGAAAAACATGCAAATTTCGTGAATGGTCATGCGAATTCATGTTAGTTACATGCTAAATGATAACATAAAAAAAATTTAAAAATTCGAATGGGCCTGGGGATATGCACTTTATTTCCATTGGTATAGTGCCGCGATGACTTGACACACAGTTACCAAGGTAATATACGTTTGATAATACGTAAATAGTTTATAGTATATCAATTATAATTAATGTTATTATTGTAATTTATAATATATTACTATAACCGACAAATACGTTACAAAAAATAAAACCAGAAAACTTTACATTTTTTTTTTTTAAACAAATTAAAAAGTTCATTTTTTTATAATATATTTATAATAAATATATGGAATATTATATTGGACTTCAGACAATCAGCGTTTATCAAACAATTTTTATATAAAAATTAAATAGCGCGGCGAACTTTTTTCCGAAAGCAATAGACATCACAAATATATTACAACCGAATACCATATATATATATATATATATATATATATATACACTTCCTGAATCAATAGATCATACTAATTAATTTAAATTTATTTATTAGTCTATTACAAGGACAATGTTCATTATTTTTGCTACTGCACATCATGGTATTAAATATTAATAAAGGGGGTGGGGAAGTAAATGGGTTTAAATGGCCTAAACGCATAATTGGCAGCCAAGATACTAACACGCATACGAATTTGCAACTGCATATTTGTATTTTGCAACTACGCGTCTACACAATGTGTGTAAAAATAGGCCCTTGTCTATTACAAAATTTATACTGAATTAAACATTACCTTAATGTTTTTAAATGACCGACCACCGACGAACACCGATTTTAAATTTCCCCTGAAAACTATATAGTTTGTCGTGCTATATTAATATAGATATACACAGGGTGATCAACATTTTGTGTTGTAATGTCGTGTAGCGATTCTCATATATGTGTACGACTATGCGAAATTGAAAGAAATCATATAATCTAAAACTATTTTATAGGAAGTTTAATATTTTTAAAAGCACCTTTACTTTAAAAACATATGGTTTCCGAACGTATTAATAGCTGTTTAATAAAAATCGGACGATTGTAACGTTCTACTTTTTTTTATGTAACATTGAATTCGGATCGTCCTGTATATAAGTGTATAATGTAATATACGCGATATAAAAATAAATAAATAATACACGGGTAAAGAGCAGTCACCGCGGGGGAGACGGGTCGTCGTTGACAGATGTGTTACGTCAAAATATACAACGTGTGTGTGAAAAGAGGATCGGAGTGCATATCGCGGTGACTTCATTGACAAACCGTCGTTGGTGGGCATAGCATACGCACTACGGGACTTGTCATCTCGTGGTATGTGTATACGAAAACATTGTTTTAAACTACTGACAGCACGCCCCCGCTCGGCCGGATAGAAATAAAATAAAAATAAACGAACGTTTTCTATTCATAGCTCGCTTTTAAGATTTTGTAAAATAATGTTCTCGTGTACCTATAATATTGGTATTATGTATTTATAAATAACAATATGACATCGCACCGGACTATTGTAATGCACGCAATATTAACACAACATTATCAGTTAATATATTATATGACTGATTCAAACACGGCCATTTTGTCGGTTTTTAATGCCTTAAAAATACAATAAAATGTACATACAAAATATGTATTTAAGAAAAAAAAACATCAGTGTCCAAAAAAAAATTGTGTTGTATTGCATAAATCGGCTATTGGTTTATATGATGACAATTCGTAATTCGTTTTACTTAAAAAAACATTTGATACTATTATAGGAATTTTTTTACTTAAATATCACAGGTATTAAAGAATCAGGTATTTAATAAAATGATCTGAAAATCAAAAAGTTCACCCATAAACGCTAAAAAAATAGAAAACCATATACGAAAAATGCAAAATTATATAGGTGACATTTAATGACTATAGATTAGTGAAATGTTATTGACCCATTAGCCATTGCAGTGACGAGCGATGTATTTATCAACAAGTTTTTATCAACTAGGTCTAGTATAGAATTTGCCCTACCTCGATTTTATAATAAGTATTTACCTCGTTTATATACGTTTCATTTATATAAAGGTAAAAGTGCATCATAATTCACTTATCACGCTATAATTATACACATATATGTTATAATTATTTATAAAATTATAAAATATATAATTTATACAGACAATGCGTAGTGTATTTTTGGTATATTGTTCGAGGATATTCAGGATTTCTACGTGTTTTTATGGATTCTCGGATCGAGTCGCTCGATTCGAACACGACTTCGTCACATATATTCATACACGTAATGTATAGGCATCGTGTATGTTTATACACATGAGACAGGAGCACCGGTAGACGAATAAATTATTGTCGTGAAATTATATTTCACGTACAAATCGTCTCTGCCGCGTGTTACGTCGCCGCGACATCATATCCCGAGACTCGCGCGTTCCGTATCGAATACGGTTGTCGGCGTCGCGGCATAATAATATTAAAACATATCATATACCCAAGTACTCGGGACTGGGTATGCATTTCAACGTCTTGGTCATATGCGTCTAAATAATATTAAATGGGTATATAATCGTATACGCATTGTGTGCGGCACACCAATAACGTACATAATATATGCGCAATCGCGCGGCAGCTTTGGTCGCGTATGGATTAATATGTAGTATATTGTATGCACAGCGAGAGCGTGATCACGCGCGGCGGGCGGTCGCGCGCATACGGCGAGTCGTCGTCGTCGTCGCGGCGAGATAATTAGCCCGCCACGACGAGCGGAGGAGGCCGACACGCTGTGCCAAACCCGTTGTCGATAAGGCGTTCGACTATGGTATTATATGATTGTGCCTACAATAATATAATAGGCATATTATATTAACGACGTGTGTGCGCTTTATAATACACGTAGGTACAACAAACACATACACGGGGGTTGATAAAATAATAATAATATACGCTATCGCATTACACTTTACCAAAGAAAATAATAATTTTAAATCTCCGTGTCTTCTGCTGGGATGAATGACGTCTATTCGCAAGACGTGAGAACACCGCACGTTTTTGATATTTTCAGTTATGTAAATAATATATTAAATGGGCCACATATCAAATGTATATACATATATATATATATAATATTACGTTTCTCTTTTTAAATTTTGAATAAATTGTCATCGTGTTTTCTTCATTTAGTTACAGCATATACTCCAAACCGCATATGCTTCAATTATAATTGTTTAAAAATCCAATATCAAATATACTATTTATTACTCATCCTAATAAGTTTCATTAATTTCAATTGTTTCATATAATAATTTTTATCGTCCGTTGTCATTTAATTAAAAATAATATATTACGCGCAAAGTAAAAAAAAATACGATTCAAAATTGATTTTTTATTAAGAGAAATTTGTAAAATAAGATAGGATTCATATAAATATAATCCATTCACAATGTAAATAATAAATAAATGATAACGAAGTTGTATTATTATGCGATAAAGTGATAACAAAGTGGTGCTCTAACGTCTTGCGAATAGACATACCCCTCCTGCAGCAAGTTTCATGGTTTGTTCTTATAGACGTAAATTTAGGGGGAGCTTAGGGAGGCCTAGCCCCCAAACAAATGTGTAGCATCTCTAAATATGTATGATTCAAATTTATATTAGAGAAAACTAACCAAACTTAAATTATGTTTAACATTTTAACCCCCCTTCCAACATGTCAAATTTACGCCTATGTTTGTTCTGTACGACATGATAGGTACGTAGGACAAGTGACACAATTTTTTTCTTATCAAAAATATCATAACTTGTGCCTAAAAAATGTATACACAATGGCGTATTTATACACCTTTTTTGGGGGTGGTGGTGGGGTGGTTAATTATAATAGAAATATAATATATTTTTGGCTAAGAAATTGATCAAATATTATATATTAACTTATTGATGTATAGTTATACATTTTGTAGTTTTAAATCAAAATTTCTGGAGATTTAAACCCCCTGCACTATTATAGGTTCGCCGCATCGGATCTACATAATAAAATACAATTATCTCATGCCAGTAAATAAACTATTGCCGGGAAGTATATTTTATTATAATTTTAAATATTATATATTATTATTATTACTTTAATAGGTTCCTATAATCCTTATTAGTGTATACAATATGTACCTAATAGTAATTGCCAGAAAATACAAATAAACTAATATTGTTTTTATTTTTGTTGGCTGTTACCAACAGTTTTGTATGTATGTGTGTGATTGTGATGATAAAAGTGCAGAAAACGTGCCCAATTGATCCACAGTCTATTCGACACGCATCACCATTGTCTACATTACTCTATTATATTATATTATAATATTATATAGTTTTGTCAAAATCGCGTTCAGTGCACAGGGCCATACGTACCCGTATGGGTGTATTCATTGTATTCAATTTAAAGGTACATACAAGCATAATACAACCCTTTTGTTTGTTAGGAATTTGAAAACAGAAAAGTAAGTCGCAGGTATAGGCTTTGACCGTTTATAGAATAATTTTTATAATATAGAAAATGTATATATGGTATCACATCGTATAGATATATTTTGTCTGCGACAATAACTATCATAATATGGAAGGCGTGCGCAGAGTTACAAGACATGTGCAGCAAACATTAATGTCAGCTCATTCTTATTTCTTAACGGTCCCTTGCCCACACATAATTTCTTTAACTTACATATTATAATATTATTATACGCTTTACAGTATAGTCCAAATTGGACCTGTTTGGCCTTTTCAAATCTTCCCGAACCGATCAGAGACAGCAAGAGCACACCCTGCTGCCCCTATGTGCACTCCTTATGATGACAATAACGTTCAGCTTATTATATTTATGATGAATAATTACAATAACGGACATAAATACATACATATTATCAAATTCCTTAAAATTAGGAATCGGATTTATATTCTCATAAAATCTTTATAATATTATGTTATATGTCCTTAAAAATGAAAATTTTAATTCTCTAAAATGATTAACCTTTTGTTATTTTGTAAATCTAAATATGTAATAAACCTTTTATTATATATTAATTTCTATGTATAAAGGAACTTGTAGAAGAAAATTATAAAAATTATTACTATTAGAATATTAGCATGTTATTTTATTTAATTTTGTTAATAATTTATTTGTTGAAGTAATAATTTTAAACTCCGTATATAGTCGGTAACAATTATTTTAATAAAAATAAAATATTTACAAAAATTGTATTTATAAGTTATACCTTATTTCAAATAACCTTAACATAGAATTATATATTATATTGACTAAACTCTAAAATGTGCTTTTTTATGCAAAATATTTTTTAACTGCATTATCCAGAAACAGATATGTAAAAAGTCATCAAAATGTATCTTATTCTTGTCATGATAATAAAACATGTGTATATTTTATTGGTGTACTCCGAATCAATAAAAAATTTTCTGATTTACGTATGATTTTTGAAGAGCGATTTTCGCGAGATCTGCACGGACTTGATAAAAATAAAGAACACACCGCACGGTCATAACGTCATAACATACTCGTATTATAGATACGATATTTATAATTTTACATGAAAAGAAAAGAAACGCCGACTCGTCACGAGATAGCCATCGGGCGGGCGCCGAACACTTCCGTTGCATCGCACAGTCCGGCCCGGATCATTCTGACAATAGCTCGCGTCGGCGGCTGCGGCGTCGTCTGTGGGTTTCTGCAGTCTACGCGGCGTTTCGGGTTACACACACGACACACGCGCTCCTCAATCAGTCCACGGGCACCTGGTTTGTGGTCAGCGCGAGACGACGCGGTATTAAATAATTTTTCTTATAACATATGTATATATATATAGCTTTGTCGTTGTTGCGCATTGCAGATGCGTCCACGTAAATATTATATTCCACCGTATAATATAACGTGACAACACAACACAGCGTATTATAATATTATATCGTTCGGAAGATGAAAACCGACCTAACCTATAATTAATACGGTATAATATTGCCGAAATGTTTTTTTTTATTTTTTTTTTTATTTTACAACGAATCGACCGTCCCGCCGCACGTTCTGTTATACGATATTATATTTTATCATAATCGATACGATCGGTGTCGTCTTTGCAGTCGACCGCTGTAGCTCAGCCGTCGTTTGCCATTACCGCGGTGGACCGTGCTCGTATAGTCGTATCTCGTGCGTGTACGGTGTGGGGGATACAACCGCAATATAGTATACAAGTGTAAAACGACGATTTTTTTTTTTACGACGATGATGTTTTTTAATACTTTTAACTCTCACTTCCCCCTCCCCACCGTCCATCATTCATCACTTAATCGCCCCATAGACCGGTATATCATTTATCTATACATGTTTTAATATACTATATATACGTGTACCAGTTTCGGTTAAGCCCGCGACATAAGGCGGACATCCGCGGTGGTCTATCGTCGTGGACGTCTGTTCTAGGGCGGCAAATTTATTGTAGATATACATAAAACTTGCGTTTTGTGGCTATACGGTATTAGATCACCTGACCATTGATATTTTTTCGCTAAATTAACATTAATCTGGATTATATAATAATATATTAACGTTTAAATATAAAATAATCATGTATATATATATATATATATGTGGTACAGCAGCGAATAAATGAAAGGATAAGAGATTATTTCCCAAACCGGTATAAATTCATAAATTTGTATGCTAATTATAATACTAAATCATATTATATTATATGACCTGCAAAAATATATATATTTACAGTGTTTGACTTAATTTTTTTGTCTGTATATGGATAATATTTTACTACTTATCAAAGTCATAGGAATTATACGGAGAAGGGTAAAGTTCCTTAGGAATTTTGATGGTTGGCCTTTTCAGTTAACTTACCGATTCAAATACACCTTTATAATAAACCTGTATCGGGTTACTTTTACTACTAATCTTATAACACGACAATATCACAACGAAGTACATCACCCATTAAATCCTTAAATCCTTTGCGAAAAAATTATATCCATAGGTACTTTAAAATAAAAAGAAACAAAAAGATTTGGGAATTTCGATTATTTTGTCGAAGTTAAAAAGTTATGTGTATAACTGTATAATGTCATATAGTATATGTATATTATTACTGCATTTTTAAATTTCATTATATTGTAAATATAGTATTATTTCAATATTATTTTCTTAACCCTCAAATTATAATATACGATAACAAAGTTATTGATAAGTTTTAACAGAATATAGATCCAAAAAATGCTTTCCTGCGAAGATCCATTCGTGTCACAACTATATCATAAAAAACTATCTTAATGTTGTAGTGACCCTACAATAGTAGCACGTTCTACGTTAATGTGACGAAGTCCGTGTCACTGTAAAATCTTGTAATTTACTTTGAGTTTGTGTAGAATAGACTTTATTACTTTTCATTTAATATTAAATTAACTTTTTATTAATATAAAATCACACACCAAAATTATCGTATCTATTTGAGATTACGTACACAGACGTCTTCACATTAAAAATACAGTTTTAACTTTTAAAATCTAAATCTAAATCTATGTTAGTACACAGTAGTATTTATATTAGTAGACACTTTTGATTGTTAGCTTAAACGTGTAAACAACAAGTTATTGTCAATTCTCCAAATTATTAATGCGACTAATTATACAAAATATTAATTTTGTAAATAGGTATTGTAACTAATAGTAAATATACCTAACTCGGTTTACTACAGTGTGGACCGGCTTAAGTGATATGGAATTTCTTACCTAGAAATTAAATCATTAGATAAATTTAACGATTTGTTATTACATACTATTATAATTTATTTTTCTTTCCATGATAAACAATACGTCCGATTATTATAAAAGAAAGAATATTGAGCATAACGTTTGATGATGCTTATATTGGCTATCCGTCATATATTATTATCTTTATTTTATAAATTATAACAATATATAGCTAATACAAATATATGTTGCGTGGGAATCGTTTTACCTCGTATAAATAATTGTAATATTATATTTGATCGCGGGTCGTTTTAATAAATAATTTACCGCCGTCGCTATAATAATATTATATTTTATTGTACAATAATGCAACGTGTAACTTGTAAGCATTATACGTATACGATTTTATACGAAGAGACCAACAAACGACGAGGGGCGTAGCGGTTAAACGGGGTAGACCCACTGTACTTGACAGCGATCGACGAGGAGAAACTCGCCGCCGAATCCGTCGCGCAAAAGTCATTATAGGACCCGATGGCGGGCTGCAGACGTATAGCGTTAGATTATTGTGCCGCGCGCGCGTGTATAAATAATAATGTCGCCGCCGACGTGTTTCGAGTGTTTCGGCAAACAGACCATCAAATTTTATAATAATTGCGAGTCGTCGTCCGTCCATTTATAATAATAAATAAATAATATCCAGCTTTTAACCGTTTTCCACGGCCGTGATAGCGCGCAAAGACCGTTTTCCGCCATATAATATAATATATACGATGCGCGATGTCTTGTTATTGGTGTATACTATTTTATAGTATAGTTTAGAGTGGACAGTCAATAGTTGTATGCATAATAATATTATAAATTATAATAATAACACGCATATGTAAATATAAGTACGTAGCGGATTTTTAAAACTTGTCTAGGAAGTCCAGAATAAACTTTATATAATAATATATATATATATAGATGAAAATTGTAAATAATATGTTGGATTGTAGTCTTAAAAATATATAAATAAAATTTGTTATATTATGTATAACATGAACATTCTACATCGTCTATATAGTTTCCATAAGGTAAAATAATTTATAATTTGCTCCCCCTTACCGGTATCTTGGACTGGATCCACCAGTGTTGTTTAGTATATAATATAGGTATAATATAATATGTGTTCATATTAAATTGTGATCCCCAAAAAATTGATCTAGTTGCGCCATTGGAAAATATTAAAACTATGCAATTGTTTTTAATAAAATGTGTAAACGAATTTATAAAAAAAAATAGGTACCCATTATACAATAACATACTTCATAAAATAATGGTCATTTCGGTGGCGTATCTAGATTGAAATGTAAAAGTGTGTATTTTAACTCCCAACCAGCCAGAATCACACGCCAGAAGCTTGAAGAAAATATATCACTCTCTGTATAACATAAATAATATATTTTATAGTTGTAGAGTATTATAACAGGGGTCAACCTACGATTCGCGACTAGTGACTTATTCCTATTTCCTTTTAAGGTCCGAAACATATTTCTATTAATTTAAAAATATTTGTATTTATTAAATAATTAGAATACGGTTAAGTAAAATTATTTAAAAAAAAAAAAGTAATAATAATAATAATACGATTTCAAAATTATGTCTAATATTTAGGCAGTTCGTTTAATTTAAATGTATATTTTGCATTTAAAGCTATTGGCTTTTAAAGTGTGGATGATATTATACGTCGTATAAGAGCAGGCAGGCATTAATAATTCCGTGAGATGATTATTCGTTAGATTCGAACGATATTATATTTATTTCTCTCGTTATACATTTTATTATCGTCATTTTGCTACTTACCTATAATCTATATAAAAATGATCCGGGCATTTGTTAAATATTCACTAAATAATCATTAAATTTAAATCGTGAACAAAAATCTGTTTTGCTTCTTACATATTTTTAAAATTTTTAACTATTAAACATATAATTATTGCATGCAAGTCTCTTATTGCTTGGCACCCCCGTATATGTAAATATATAATGGTATAGCTGTAGTCGGGTGAAATATTATGATTCGTCTGTGAGGAAAGTTAAAGACACGCGCGTCACCTGAGCCCCACAGATTTGGAAGAAAAACATCAAACGCCCGTGTATATATTATTATAAGCCCCTCGCTGTGACCGGCACGCGTGCCGTGTACACTTATATATCCGCGGTGGGTGCCTTTTGACGCGCACCCGAAAGTGATTTTAATTCTTAAGAGTCTAACGAATTTCGCCTGCACGCGGGCTCGTGCTGTAGTGGTTTTTAATCGATCGCGTGCAGAGTATAGGTTAGTTTAGGTTACCTACTGAGAGGTACGATTTTTCTTTGCCTTTTCCGCAATGGAACATTCAATTATATTTAAACATAACACAATATGCATATTATAATAAATGTTTCCTGCTACACCGAAGTGAAAATATGCAAGTTACCAAATTAAACCGAGTTAATGTCGTTTATGGATAAAATTTGAACGATCGCATTAGATTAGGTTTATAATAATAATTAAGGGTTATTATTTTTTTAAGTCTTTGGTTCGTGTATCACTTTTATATTTAATATATATGTATTTTTATAATAATAGCTGAATGAATAGACGGAATATGATAAAATTGTTTTTTAATTTACACACTAATGATAAAAATATAGCTTTTTAATAAGTTAATAAGTTTAATAAGTGGGTTTTCAACAAAATCCCGATGGCTAAAACTTCCTCCCCGTTTTCCACCGATTATAGAAACTACAATAATATAATTATAGTTATGAATTTGCCAAACACTGGTACATCATCGGTGCAATGCGCTTGATTACCATGTATGATACATTTAAATACGTATAAATTATTTACATATTTAATATGTGTATTTATTATATAACCAATATAGCATATTTGGTTACGAAAGTCATGAAACTATGAAACTATACACACCATAATTTGTATGTAATATACCTTCCTACACACACACGTCTTGATTATATAATATTAATATATTATTATATTATTATATATACCTATATGATATATAGATATATATTTGCGAAGTAGCGATGTATTGAATAACACAATAATTAATCTCGGAGATCGCAGTAAACTTTATAATTTTTATTTAGTTTCATTAACTTATTTTTACAGAAGGGGTAGAATAAATGTAATAAAGAGTGATACGAAATGACTTAAGAGAATAGAGTAAGAAATGAATATATAAGGAAAAGTGTAGGAGTTACATCAACTGTGGGAAAAATGAAAGAGAATTGGCTGAGATTGTTTCGGCATGTTATGAAGCGAGATGATTCAGAGACAGTGAGAGTTTTATGGAAATGAATGTAGATGGTAAGGGAGAGAACAGAAGAAAATGTGAATATCAACTCAACATTATATTTAACAATCAAAATAGTTTTTATATTGGTATAATATTATTTTATTATAAACACGTTTAAAGCATGTTTGAAACAGTTTAAGAAAACACGTTTTAAACAATTAAAACAGTTTTTTTTTTTATCAACTATATTATATATATTTATTGTTGTGTGGCGACTGACTATATAATATGTTATATACTATTTATATATAAGTACACAATGTAATATTCTAATATACCATAACTGAGTTACCCTTTCTGTACGACAATGAATGAAGGGCGTGACCATTGTGTCATCCCCCATCACACTGATTATAACGCGGCATCAACGACAATAATTATTGAACCCCGTCTTGCGGCGTCTGTTGGAGGGTGGAAGAAGGTGCGATATGGTATTGGCCATGGCCGGATAACGATAATAATATTATCATTGTATACGTCACATGTTCACATATTATAGAATTTTTCACAAATATAAAATATGTGTACCAATATATATTATTATGTAGCACACTATTATAATAGAGCATAATAATATGTATTGTATTGTAAATACGCCCGTGTGATGTATTATTCGAACTACAAAAGGAAAACAAACTATTTTGACGGTTAATCAATTAATTTTTTGGTTACGGTTCGTTATATTAGTAAATTATCGTCGAAACTTATAAACTGTATTATAGGTATATTGATTGGGGTAAATAAATAATAACTTATCGTTCACAAAATATAATATCCGAAATTCTTTTGCTATTTTAAACCGAAACAATTATACGTATAACCTTATCGTTTTTATGAGTTTATACTTTATAGTTTTATATTACAGTAAAATCTTGGCTATAATATATAGTCTTATAATATAATTTAATATAATCTGTGATATTATTATATTATGTTCACAAACTCTCAAAGAAAATGGAAACTATTAGAGTTACCGGTTACGCAATTACCTATGTCTATTATAATTTATCAAAGTATATTAAATTGTATCGCTACTGCAGACTTTATTATGTTTACTATAAATAATTGATTTTTTAACGATTTTTTATAATATATAAAATTATATTATTATTTAATAATTATTATACGATAAGGTACTAATATCAAATCATAATGTACACAGTTGATAATTCTACCCTGAAATCCATCAGGTTATAAGTATTTCTGAAAAATATACCGATATGAAACTAATTTTCTATTATCATTTATCTTATTATTCTGTACTACTACTAATAATAAATGGTAAATTTATAAGATAGACAGTAGACTGATTTTTAATTGTACAAAATTGCGGTTTTATATATAGATCTGTACGGAATATCTGTTATGATGTCATAAAAATCAAAGTATAATTAATAAAAATGATTGTTATATTTATGATTTATCACATAGGTATTACAATTAATAGGTTATAAGTTTATTACCGAAATAAATTAATAATATTATATTACAATTAATGGTAGTAGACAGTACCTAATAATTATAATATATAATATCATAGGCTATACATAGTAGCGAGATATTTAACCATTTTTAGTTTGTGATATTTTAAGTTGTTTTGTACGTGTCTATCGCGGTTTTCGTGATCAATTTTATTGCCGCAGTTATTTCTGTGTCTCCCACCTGATACATTCGTAGACTCTTCGCGTATAATATATTAGACGATTTTTAATTAAATGTACGAATAATTTAAAATACCACAACATTATAATATTATTGTCTATAGGTATAAATATAATTATATAATAGCACATCGATTTAGATTTGGGGTGGTGGCGGTCGCTGTGGTTCGGAGATAAATGATGTTTAACGCGTACTCTAATGTGATGGAGAGGTGACAAAGTGAGAAATTACTCAGAGTTCGTATTAGGGCCCGGCGGCAAATACAGATGTTGTAATGGACGTATAAAACGCGTAGAAAACTGTTAAAAAATAATAATAACAATAATAATAATAATGAACGACGATCCCGACACCTCGGCAATCGAATATTACCTACGTTAATGTCCGCCCGTTGATGAACAACGATCAGTCAACCCGCGAGCATCGACGTCGTGCCACGATGATGTCATGACTGGCTGCGGCGGCCTCATCGCTCAGTCCGACACCCTTCAGGTAATAATAATTGAGTCGTCACAACCCGAGCGATTCATTATGAGATGGTATAGTATTTTTTACCCGGTCCGAACGAGTATAAAAAAAAAAACCATTGTACCTGCATATATATACAAAAAAAATTAATAATCCCTCGCGGGATTCGGTGCCCAGATGTCTACGTAATATAATAATATACGAAAGGGAAACGAGAAAAAAAATAATAGAAATAACCTACTATCTATACCGAATGTAATATTGTATATATATAAATATATACCGCAACCACGGTAAAATAACCAGGTATATAATATTATATTATTATAAACGAGCAAAGACGACGGGCTTAAATTATTTTAGTTGTAACCAATTACCCGTCGAAACGACAAATCGTCGGTAAACGTAAAACGACGACTTCTCCTCAGGCGTGCCGGCAGGAGAAGGATAAATCCTTTCTTCTGAGGCTGTTGTATAGTATATTATACAGTAACAAGGTCAGAGAACTCGGAACTACGAGGGTGGAAACTGCAGCGCACACGCCCTACGCCGCAGATTGCGCAGTCGTCCGTTATCACATTTCTCATTTTCCGGTAGCCCTCCTAATGATATCTACGTAATAACAATAATAATAATAATACGCAATTCTCTTTGTAACAAAACTCCTTTCCTTTGTGTCGCCAGCGTGTTTGTTTCCAGAAACCTAATTATGGTAGTCTATACATAAACGAGCGCGCGCGCGCGTCTTGCCCGTTACCGTAACGATTTCCCGAACGATCCCTATCGCCGGTGCTTTTTCCTTATGTATAAAACCGAATTTTAAATACCGGATAAATATTTTTGTTTATTAGGTACGCTTTTGTAGTTTGTTCAATCGGTCATTTCATTAATATAAATTATATATTATTAAATATCGCGTTTGAAAATATAATAACAATCTATATAAAATAATGTGATGATCCAGCGACTAATTTTCATTATTTTTGATACTGCACATCATAGTATTAATAATGGCATGGAGGATTTAGGGAGGTAAACGTTCTCAACTATGGTTGCCAAAATAACAACACACGAATTTGCTACTGCACATTTCAACATTTGTATTTTGCTACCTATTTCACAATGGGTGTGCTATAATAAAACAAAAAAATAGACCTTATAAACCATAACTATTTCGCGTCTCTTTTGTATAGTATGATAATACTTACATTAATTGTACTGTGAATAGAGTATAATATTATATTAAATAGCGCCGAAAGCATCATGTGAAAACAATTATGAACGAATTTATCGGCACGAGACATTTTCTACATATTATTATCTACTTATATGTATATAAAAAAAAAATAGACTGTAACGTCTGTAACATAAATAATTGCATAATAAGTATATAATATTATATGGGCACGAGCGAATATACACGTTTGCACGACGTTATCGCGCGGACGGGCACACGTGTACAATGCGTTATCACTTATCATGTTATGTCAGGACCAAATATACCGAAAACACCATTGCGTTTAAGAGAGGTCTATGGCCGAAACAAAACTGCATCGGCGGTGCAATCGTACAGTTCGCATTCTACGTAGGTATAATATACAATTATTAATTAATAACCATACAGATAATTTAATATGCTATTTTATGTTACGTAATAATGTTGGACGAGACGAGGACAAAAAACGACGTGCCGAGGTCGTATATAATAATAGATAATATATAAACTATAATAACACTTTTTTATAATTCTACATTCTATACCGAGATACGTTTTTTCTTCTTTTTTTTTTTTTTTTCTGTAATATCGAATTTGACAAAGTTTTGTTCGTATTCGTTTTCGTATCTGCGTTGTCCGTCTGAAATAATAATAATAATAATACCTCCTACATTAAATAAAAACAAATCTTTTATATACACGCGTCGTTATTATATTTTGTTATTATAATGTATATGTCACCGAGCTTTCGTTCAGGTTTCTTTGTCTCCTTTTAAACGCTCCCTTTCCTCGTACTGTTATTATTATTATTTATACGATACACAAACGGGGTTGGGGCGAGTAAAAAAAAAAAAAAAAATAAACTAGAAGGAAATTTTAAACGAACAACGAGATTTGTTTGCACGCGAAATTCAAATCCAATTTCCGTGCGCGAGGCCCCACGCACCGTTATATTATTATAATAATATATACACACACACACACACAATCGGCTGTTGATCAGGTCGATTTTTTTTTTAGTTTCCGTACACAGCGGCGTGCGCGGATTATCGCTCGAAGAGTCTATATAATATAATACGTCATATTGTATTGGTGCGACGAGAAGAGAACACAGAGTATACTATATCATATACAGGGCGATCAAATTATCATAATGATCTGTTGAAAGCTCAAGCAATAAAATTCTGATTATGAAGTTCCATTAATACGGATTGTTTCTACTAACTAAACTATACATAATCGGTCTTTATTTTTTCAGACAATTTATGTTTATCGTAATAACATATTTATATCGATTTTGTGATTATATACAAGACGAAAAAAAAAAAAAAAATGAAAAATTAACACTCTGTACAATATCGGGTGTGCGAGCGGGTGAGGAAAAAATAAACGGCTTACAATTTATATATACCCGCGCGTATATTACATACGAATTATGAATAGGTACAATTATTGATTATTAATATAATTTAATATTGTATTAATAATATTACCCATATATATATAGGTAATCGAATTCTTTATTCAATTCTCGTTTCCGCGGTACACGCGAGCGCGTTTAGAATGTTATATTGTATTATTGTCAAAAATGCCGATCGACGTTTTAACAAATTATAGTCGTCCCCGGCGCAGAAGAGCTCACAACGAGCCGTCGTCTCGCTCGATTTTCGATCCATTATTCGTCTATACAACGACGGCGACACGCGGATGTGTGCGGTTATCGTGGGCCACGCAGACCGCCAACCATTAACTCGAATTCGAGTATAGGTATAATATTATATTGTATACCCATTACCCGGTATATTATGTTATGGTGTATATCATAAAACAACGATTTTTCTAGTGTCTCGCAAATGGACACGATCACGCCACATATATTATTAGACTCGTATCGAATGCGTGCTCTCCGACTACGAGTGTAATAATATTTATGTAGGTTACACAGAGCGATCTAAAATTCTTGTTACAAAAATAATGGAGATAACGCTTAAACCGAATAATATGTAATTCCCAGAGTTTATGTAACATGAAATTCTGATCACCGACTACAGTGAATTATTGTCGCATTTGAAACGTGAAAATTGTCCGGTTTCGATCGGAATATTTTATATTAGAGTAATATACAGATATCAGTGTAAATAGTATTAATACATTATTGTATACGCGTTCGTATAATTACATAACACATAAGATATAATAGTCATACGTAAGCGTACGGTGTATCGTATATAATAATATAAATGTGCACCGGGTATTTATTATGTATGGAAATAATATCCAAGTTATAGTTTTTAAATATTTCTATTTTATCATTTTATCAAATGCACAAATATTATAATGTGTATAATATTATATAATATACGATATTTGAATTTGAATACGAATGGTGAAATTCGATTACTGCCGCGGGGAAAAATAAAAAATAAAAAAAAATACTGGTTAAAATATTTGTCTTTAAATTAAGTCATTATGCGTTCCTCTGCAGCCTCTGTATTAATCATTTTTGTAAAGTTCATTGGAGCGCGTGTAATTTGTCAATTAAATGATATAGGTGCCGCCGACCGCACATAAGTAGGTATATAAAAAGTATCGGTGTACCTATACCTATAATATATTTCTTCTTTTTTTTTTTTTCTACTTGAACCGTCAAAACAAACCGGTTGGTCGATAGACCACCTTATCCGACAAATCTTGTGAACACTAATGTGAAATTATATTTGTTAATCGATGCAGTAAATACCCTTCTAAACCGTCCAGGCAAAAAAGGTAAAAAACTCATTAAAATTGAACAATGTTTTATACAGGGAAATAATAGGTATGACTCATTTAATAATAAAATGAAAATATGTATTTCATTAATTAAAGGTCATTAATTAAATATGAGCTCGATTTATAATTTAATAATAATATGGTGTTCGTTGAAACATAAGAAGAAAACGCAGTATGATGAAAATGACGAGATTTTGAAAAATAATAAATGTATTGTGTTCTATTTCATAATGACACAGTACAAAATGCACCCGAAAGGGTTATATTACGCGACACGCACGTCATGTAGCAGTTAATACTACGTAATTTTTTATAAAGGGTCGTAAGTCGTAACAATATATACCATTAGATGGTTTTTTTTTATTGAATAGCGAATAATTTTGATATGTTATTGTATAGTATATTATTATATGCCCATGAAACATAGTGTATTTGCATAAAATTATAGCGAATACGGCGTTATTATTACACAGCTATTAACTTATAATATACAGATGAAATTATCCTGTTGGAAACAATTGATCATCAATTCTTAATTTATAAACCATCATAATAATGGTGTATATTATTTGAAAATACAAAATTGTTGCAACACTTCTGAAAAATAAAATAATCAATAATTTATTAAATTACAAAATTATATATTTCTAGAATAGGTTGTTATTAACAATTTAATGGTTGGTTAAATTAATTGGTGAATTAGTACATTCATTTTCGGAGGATATATTTTTACCTATGTAAATTTAATACTCATAATACACAAAACTGCGATTTTTGTCGTTGCAACATTGATTAATTAATAATTGTATAATTAATCAACGGTTTCAATGTAATATGATTACCTGTCTGTATGTATTGTGTTTGGAATAGAATAAAACTGTTAATTTATTCACAGTAGAAACAGAGTTTTTGATGAAACAATCGCTATGGCAAAACTTGCAAAACATGAGCTTTTGCAACATTTTCGTTTATACACTCTACTATATTTTGTTCGCACAACGTGATGAATGCCGTGAAAGGATTGTACGCTTTGTTTCCACGAGCCTGAGGCAAAACGGGGTGGACACATTATTGTCTCACCATTGGTGCGCGGTGTAGTTTTTGCCTGAAGTAATGACTTATACGAGAATATATAGAATTAAGACAAGACAAAAAAAAAAAAAATACAAGAAATAGCAAAATTAAAATCAATAATTCGCGCACGCAGAAAGACGCGATCGTCCATTTTTGCAATGACTGTTGCAGTATATATATCTGATCCTGTCGGCAGTAGTATACATTCGAAACGCGGCGGAATCGTTTTCGCGTGTAACAATAATATGCTATATATACTTTTAAATCTGGAATATTGAATTTGAAACGATTCGACTGGAAAGTCGACTCTGTAGCCGGGGGACAAAAGAAGCGGTGATGAATCTCGTGACTCGGAACAAATTTAAGGACAATGTAAAAATAAAAAAACGGCATAAAGAAAATGAAATAATAAAAAAACGAGATGAAATAATACGCGAGGGGAACAATATGCATGCGAATCTTGCGTATTGTTGATTTGAATAACGAGTATTATGTGGAGAAATAAATTGGTTATTTATTTTGCTCTCCTTTACTGAGCGTTCACAAAGTCAATTTCGGCGGCTCTCCATCCCCCCTCCTCTCACCAAAACTAACTCTTTTGATCTCGGTACCATATGGGAATTTTTCAATCAAATGTACTTATCGTGTTGTGTATACAAACTATAAAGTGCACGTTAAATCTTGAATTTATTGTCGAGATAAATCTAACGATACATAAACGCAAATTTTTATATTTGATTTAAAATAAAATATTTTAAAATCACAAACTATATAAATATTTATTTTATCTTAATGTAACCGTTTTACTAATAATATCTATATATAAAAAAAAATTACAAACTAAATTATTAATATAACATTTAATACTGAAAAAACTGATAGGTTACGAATGCGAATTTGTTTATACTTAATAAATAATAATTGCATACACATGTTTAATATAATGTAAGTACCTACTTTATAAATGTATCGTTTATTATAAGAATATTGTAGTATCAAATAACGATTGAGAAATTTTGGAACTTGTATTATTATATTGTACCTATATAATATATCAAAAACACAGATCTAAGGAAACGATATTGCGCATTGGGTACCTTTGAGTTTACATCATTATTTTATTTATTTATTTATTTTTTTTTTACGTACGTTTTGATATAAGTATAGTAGACCACACGGTGGAACAATAGTCAATGGATATAGATTTTGAAAACGATTAGTTTTAGGATTTTTCCACGTGAACCCACAAGAACAGTTTCATTTTGTGTGTATAAATGTCATTTGCGGTTCCAACAAAAATATAAATAACCGCAACGTTTAAAGTCTAAACAATATGTACCTATATATAGCTGCCTATATATTATTATATACTATATAGGTACACATTACGAACGTTACTTATTTATCTGGCCAGGAAGATCTAGCAAAAATATTATCGGGAACATAATACCGGCGGCGCGGTGTGTTGCCGGGATATACAGAAAACTGGTTTTGTCTTCAAACGACGATGTAGAGGGCCGGAAGTATTATGTCAGGTCCAGTTTTGATCAAATATACACAACAAAGCAAATATATGTATAATATTATTTTGCAAGATGAAAAAACATTAGGAAAAATATCGAATTACCCCGTACGACATTGCAAAAATATGGTGCTCCCTCTTCTTCGCCTATCTCTCGTTCACACTGTCACTCTCTCTCTCACTCTATTATATTATCATCGTTCTCGGCACATTGCACATAATATAATAAACCCATATTGGAAATCCACAAAATTGAAGAGTGCAAATCAAATGTGCGTAAATTTCGATTTGTCTATTGCGAACAATGTGGCGCCGCGTCTGTGAACCCTGGCTGCGATATACATTATTTATATTTAGTTATTTTATAACTATATAATCGTATATATATATATGTATGTTTATCGGGAGGCTCTTTACCAAAAATCAAAAAGGCGCCTGTACACGACCGTAAAACAACACAGACTACTTCTTTATATATATATATATTTATTTAGTTTTCTCTTCTACTAAAGTATAAAACTACCCTAAAAATACACACACACACACACACCGATGTTACCCTTGTTACAAAACAAACCGTATATACGTACACACATCACGACTGTTATAATATTATATACACATCTTTTTATCGGCGACCGTCAGCACGTGGAACCCTAACACGCCGCCGACGCAAACGCTATGATGTGATGACTTTTCGTGTGTGTGTGTGTGTGTGTGCTGCTTGTTGTATATTATGTGATCGGGGGAAGTATAGAATTTGTTTACGTGAGAACCGTGGGAGTGACCCCCGGGCTGCTTTTTATATTATGTCGTATTCTATTGATATAATATGTATTTCATTATTATATATGTATATATATATAGATATTATACAAAGATCCAATGGTCCGCGTATCGTATTACCAGTCGATGACGTCGACGAGGAAGAGGGATTTCCGTCGAAAATAACATAAATATATAAAGGAAATAAATATTGGCGAAATTATAGAGTATGAATGGCCTTTGACGATATCTCGTGCTTTCTATACCCCCCCGACTAATACTATAATTTTAAAATTTATCTATGTTTATGACGCGTGTTCTACAAGCATTGTAAATCAAAACGCCATCGATGAAAATTCGAATATTATTTTCCCGGAATCTTTGACAAACGTACACAATACACAGATGGTAAATTTGACGCTCTTTAATATTATTATGAAACATCATATTATATTATAATACTATAAAAAAATCTTTCTACAGTTTTACCTCTTGTACTTATATATACTGTATATATTATATCTATACGTTTATAAAACAATAAATTATGCATTTATTTCCTCATGTAAAATCGAAAAATACTAATAGGTACATAAATTAATTTGTCCAACCTACCTACTATTTTACTGTGTGTAATGATAGTACATTTGAAGATTAACGATGTATAATAATATTATACATATATTCATATTCCTATAATACTATAGTAATTATTCTACGTAATTATATAAAAGTGGGTTGTTGTTACGTTATATATTATGATAAAAACTGACTTACGCGGTCGTATAATCAACTAACAAAAAAAAAAAAAAAAACTTAAATTTACACCATTAAATGCGGTTGTTATCTTTGAAGGCAGTTAAAAACTCGAAATTGTTTTGTAATGACCTCTTTGCATTTCTTAAATGTGGGTTTCGATTTTTAAAAGTCTCAGTATTTCTTTTCGGACGGATTACAACTGGCGCCTGTTATTCGCGCAAGTCATCACGAGTTTATACAAAAATAAATATTGGTTTCACTGGGCATACACATACACACACACACACACACACACATACAATATATACACATATGATATTATGTCTTTAGGTCTCGACCGAAACCGACCACGTAATTTTATTATATAAAAAATAATAATATTATAAACGTCCGAGAACAGTGGCGGGAAATGTATCTAATTAATAAATTCGAATTTATCGAATGATTAAAAAAATATAGAAAATCTATAATGAATTTATTGAACTTATTGAAAACAAAAGCATCAACACCGTAAAATCCGTGTGATGGACATTTAAAATTTGTTTGACCGTTCGTAATTTTTATCGTTGTCGTCAAAAATTGTATGAAATAAAAAAAAAACACTGACAAACAACGAAACTGATGACACGATATTTATTAATATATTATATTTACCTTACGCTAGAAAAACGTCAACGTCATCGTCGTTAAATAAACATGGCACCGGTATATATAGTAGTCGTAGATAATATATAGCATGATGTGTATATATTATACACCATATAGTATCTCGTATAATATTTAGTGTATAATATTATACGAGGCGTATAGGCGGTATGGTAGCTAGTCGGAGTCATTATATTGTCAAGTGTTCTCTTGGTGGGCGGGTACCCGGGGTGCTTGTTCGTCGTCGAAGGCTGTATGTTATTATAATATATATAAAATACATATACACATATAACGGCGTGTCACGGAAACGTATATAATATTGTTATACAGTACGCCTACCTGTGGGGATGGTGGCATTGAATAGGTGGAGGGAGCAGACGTAAAAAAATTAAAAAATGAACAACAACAACAACAATAATAACAATAATGAAAAAAAAAGATAACTGCGGTGTCGTTGTGTTACGGAGAAAAACGAAATTCGTATTATGGGTACTCATATGTATATATATATATATATATTATTATATAGTAATCATATTTGGCTGCAATTACTCATAGGTAGTCATGACCTTGGACACAAACGCGTCCAATATATTATAATCTAGAGTAAAAATCACACGGTTTATGTATGTACTTACTTGTCCGATCTGTTACGATTAACAATAACAGTGGTGGTGAGATCACTGTGTAAGCAACGGAGAAGACGTTTTTGTTACACGAAATTTATCTACATCAATGTCGCTCTCAGAGAATTTTCTACGAATTTGGTAAATTAATATTTAGTTTATATTATGTATTTATAGATTATTATAATAAATTATTAATTTATATTTATTGACTAGCTATAAAGAATTCTATAGTATAATACACTTAATTTTGATCATGATTAATTTACATCTACAAATTTTCTTACTAGAAATTTAGATAAATATTACAAACAAAACAAAATCATTTTTCTATCATAGAAAATTATAAGATGTACTTATCATAGGTATATCTTTTGATCTATGCGAAAGGACTATTTATATCAGAGATCAGAGTGAGAATTAAGCTCCCCAAATCGAGTGATATAATATAAAACAAGTATAGATACATAGTGGCATACTGCTATATGATTTAGTGTATTTAGAAATAAAAAAAAGACGTATATTAAAGACGTATGTATCTGGATAATAACCTAACAATATTATATATGAGAATAATGAAACTATAATAATAACAACAGAAAAACTTAAAGCAATATGGAATAGTTTAAATGTGGTGTTATAAATATTAAAAAAAAATTCTGGTTCTATAGAGTAAACAATAACGCAATATGGGAGGGAATTTATTATGGACAAGTTTAGTCATAGATGATAAATAATATAAAACCAATAGTATATATATATATGTTTCATAATTTGTCCAAATAAAAATAGAAAACGGATGATATAGAAAAAATGAAAAATCTGTTTAAACCAATCCACAAATTTGTAAATATAAAAAGGGATAAATGTTTTAAATTTATTATTAAATTAGTTTTTCTATAACTTTCCTATCAAAACAAAATATAGTTATAAGGACACCCTCAACTTCATCCTTTAGTACGTTCTTGGTACATTTACAATACTATTAAAACAAGACGAATTACAATATAATATATTATAAAAATAAAATAAAATTTGATTAATTTACCCCAAAAAGTATAATTTGTAGTGTAGTAAATGAGTTACAAAAAAAAAGCTTTACATGCATATATGAGAATACAATATCTAAACAATATAACGATTTACAAATGTACATTATTATATACACCAAATTAATTTAATAACCTATAATTCTTTATTGTGAGTATTATTATTATAATTTAATTTGGCACTATGGAAAATACTTTTCTTTATATACAGAGGTAATGAATTGAAATTAACTAAATCCAGGTAATCAACGAACCTCTGTTAAAATTGTTTATTTGTGTATTTTACACTATACTCGTAATGCCATAATATGCTTTAAAATCGCATTTGACAATATATAAAATAACAAATAACTTTTAAATATCTTTAACTGGCAGTGCTTTTAAAAATTTGTAATTTAAAAATGTTGATCTCTGTATCTATTTCTTTTTTGTTCATACATATTCTAACTGCTAAATTTTATTATACTATTACAATATTGGGTCTCATTGCATTTTACGTACATCCTCTGTATATTATTATATAATCGCAAACCCAATTGTTACAAAAAAAATATCGTTGTTTTATCCCTCGATATTGTTATAAATATAAATATACCTACAGGTCGTAAAATTTCAATTTTTGTCATTTCAAATATCTCCGATCCCGAGGCGTATATTATATAAAAAATACATTTAAGCATTTTAAGGTACGAGTTTATATCTGTATGTAAACCAATGTATAGTGTATAAAATTCAATAATAAATAAATAGTGTCCGGTGACCAGCACCATAATATCAGTTTATACGTAGCGATCGGGGATGGTATATAAAACGATTTTTCATCGTTCGGTTCAAGAGAGGATAAAAATTGAAAGGGTATAATATAAAGGTAGAGTATACTATTCTCATCATCGTAAATACTAATATAAAACAATCGATTTCAATCTATTCCTTTGTGACTACGGAGAATTACTATGTTTTCATTATTTTTTCTTATTTAGTATAAAATACAAATATAAATTTTAATAGTACGGACTATTATTTTTCTTTAGCTCTTTATTCAACGATTACACCCCTATATTCTCATGTTTTGTATTGCAGTCTCAGTAAATATTATAACGGGCAATATAGAAAAATCAAGGCAACACAGAACTTAAATTATGACGTTTAAGTTAGTCTTTGAGTTTAAACCAGTTTAAAAGAGCATACCGTATTTGATTTGTAAAATATCGCCTAACAAAATAAAGAAAAGAAGTTATAAAATATTCAATTTTTAATTTTTTTAATACGTCGTTTCTTTAAACTATTTTGTAAAACTAAAATTAATATAACCTATAATAGGTACATTAACATTTAATACTATATTAAACTAGGCGCTTTTACGAGATGCTTATATTTTATTTTATAGTTGGAAAAATAATAAATATTCTATCTACTCTGTATATTATAATTTAATAAAATACCTAAATTAAAACTTATACAACAGTTTCCGCAGCTGAATATGTTAAACCTGACGGTATTATAAAAATATATATTATATTGTAATAATTAGTAATAATTATTGGTAATTTATAGATGAAAAGAAAATTATGATTTAATCGTATTTGTTTGTTGAAACATATTACGCTTATAATATAATGTATCCTACAGTTTATAATACGAGTATATTTAATAACAATAAAATATAGCGTCGTTGTCGTGTTTCCTTGGTTTTTTATTTGTGTTATCCGCGGGCAAACAGCCTCACAAAATGAGCCAAGGGGTTACACGTCGGAAGGGAATGTTTTTTGTACGGCCGATTAGGCGTATAGCGATTAAAGGGCGAGGGTGAGTGCGTTCAAAAGACCGTTAACCGGATAAAAGAGTACGTGTACGCGAAAACATAATAATAATAATAACAATATAATGTAAACATCACCAATAGCGTGAAATATGTTGTGTATTATATTTTATATACTGTATAGATCGGACACAAATAAAATTCTGGAGGGGTCATAATAATCAGCATCAAGTGACCTATCTACAGAATTTGCTTAAAATGTCAATATTTCAAGAAATAAATATCGGGAAGGGATAAAATCCCTAACTTCCCCTCCAGAATACGTGCCAATGTTATTACGACGCAACGACTCATATATTCATTAGAAATTGTTGACAATTTTATAAAACACGCGAAATATAGTTATAAACTTTTCAACTTTAAATAAGAAAAACTGTTTATTAATTAACATTTTTTTTACTACTTAAGTACCCAAACTACCTTAGTGCCTACTTGGATGCGTTCGTTTTCGATTGGGAACTATTTTATTACCGTACATTCGCACAACAGACGGTCTGTGCAAAGAGACTAACATTTTATAGTATACCTACTACCTATATTTATTAGTAGTCCGAAAAACGAACAATTTTCTCGATAATAAATATTGGTTTGTCCATAGAAAAATTCCGAGCACCCCTCTCTACGCCTTACATTATGTTCGTGATGGGGATATTGAAAAAAGGGTTAGCTTTTGCGTGCGTTCTGATTGATTGATAATAATATCATAACGACAATACGCGCGCGGGCTTTTTTTTATTACGTACCTAGTTGTATTATTTTATTTTTGTCGTGCAATTGTGTTCGCATTAAACGTTCATGTTTTATAACATATTAATATTTTATTATATAATATTTTAATGAAACAGCGGCGCCCATTAGTGATGTCGTGTGATGGTGATGATTCGTATTATAATAATATATTATACCTTTATTGTGCGGTGCGACGACTTCCTTTCAAACAAAACCACCGTCCTCCACGTCGTCGGATTTCATTACTGTGCCCAGCGACACTTCCTGTTTGTTATTGTTACACAAAATATTTTATACAATATAGTCAAGTTTCATATCCGCGCGCTAAATATTTAATAACGAGTCGTTTACGACGCGCGTATTGCACGCAATCACTGACCATTTCGTCTATACAGCTATTATTAATAGTCTCTTATAATGTACATGTACGTATATGAAGATAACACAGTGGTGTTGGCGTAGCCCGAAAAACAATTAGGAAAAAAAGGGATTTTTAATTATGCTCCTCTTCATGGATATCTTAGCAGTGTTAAAGGTTTTATTGATTTAAAAAGAATTCATCAAAATTGTAACGTAAGAAATACAAATTAACGTAAAAAATGTTGACGTGCACAATGTAAAATGTTTTGTATTCATTATTAAAGGTACCGCAGTAAAATTTCGCTCGCAAGTATGAAAATTAAATACATTTAAATGCATATGTACATTTAAAAATTACAATTTCAAATATTTTTACACTAAAATTAAAAGTACATAAAATAATATTTGATATATTTGATATATTTTAAATATTTAGTTAGACAATAGCCAATAAAATAAAAAAAAATATAGGTATCTTATAAAAAAAATTTTATTTTTTCTAAGTTATATGAAATTTTGAGATAGCCTTTTTAAAGTGTTCTATATTAGTATGAGAATCTCGAAGTCTTGATTTCTTAAAAAATAAAAGTGTCGATTTTTAGGAACTTTTTCATTTGTTGAAGAACTTATAATTCGAACGTCATTATTTGTAATAATTTAATATTATAATATTACAGTATGTAAAATTTAACTTATCATAATATTTAATATTGATGATATGAATTTTACATTCCACAATATAAGAGATAAAATAATGGGAAAAAATGACGTCAAAAATAAGATTTTTTCAATAAATATAAATAATTCCTAAAAATAGCACATTAATTAAATTAGAAATTTAGACCAACAAAATTTGTATAAAAATACACTCTTTGAACTGGCTATATATACAAATTATATATAACTTAAAAGTTAAAAAGTTTTTTTAAGGTCGATGCAGACATATGATTAGAATTAATTAAACGATTAATAAATTGATAAAATTTCACTAAATATCCAAAATTGCATTTCTTCTTCTTGCCTGCAGACAGTTATGGTTTTGGCCGTGGTCGCAAAATCCATTATTACATTATAAAATCGATTGACTTTTTCCGTTCTGGTAACCGTGACTACGGTCATCTACAACCGGTGGGCTTCGCAAATCGTTTTCAATAATCCAAAGATTATGTTGCATATTAAATTGGTTTGCTATGACCATCCGAGAGTGACGCCGTCGTTCTACGTCGTCTATCTCATGTTCCGAGCTCTTACAAGTCGAGTTAACCGCTATCGGTTTTTGGTTCCATAGTGCTTGTTTCTTTTCGTTTACACGTTTAAATCGCGTTTCTAATTCAGTTAACCATTTCAATTGTCTTTCGATTACCGATTGTCGATGTTGAATACTGTAGTCCACCATATCATCTTGCCACTGATCGCAATTACATTTTTTCTGTTGAGTCGGATATTCTGCGTTTTGGACTCGTGGCTGTTGGCACTCTAGCGTTTTTCTTCTCTCTTGACTTACAATTCTACTCGATCTCGATGGATAACTGAAAATAAGTGTATGTGCGTGATTCCAGCAAGCTGGATATTTGTAACTAACATTGTGTTGCATATTGTGTGTCGTGTATTGAGTTGTGTATAAAATGTATAAATAATACTAATTGTGTGTATTGTTTTATTTGTTTAAGATTAATTTTTATGTTTGTTTGATAGTTTTGAAGTGTACCTACTGATAAAAAATAATTTATTTTTTAAGTTTGTAATTATGTGTTTGGTAATAAATATTAAATGTATAAAATTTATTAGTAGATAATATGGTTACTTACATAATACAATCAAATATCCTTAGCAACTACTAGATGGTAAAATAACATTATTTCTGTTGGCCATATAAATAAATTTTTATGAGTTTTACTGTTTTATGCATTTTATTATATTATTAAGTTATAATATATATTAATGCGATATACTTACTATATTGAATCATTTGAATCTAAGTAATAATAGAAAGCTATGTTCAAGAATAAATATCCAAAAATGTTTGGTTACAAAAGTATTGGGGAAAAAAAATGTAATATATTGTATTCTTATTATACATAGCAGGTTGATTAGAAGTTGTGTTGCAAAAACGATTGTAGATACACGATTTTTTTGCGATTCCTTTCATTTTTTTTAACATGTTTTTTTGTATAACCTGTATACTATTATTATATTAATGTGCATTGGTATTTTACTATTTTAAATTTTTACCTGAAAAAAAATAAGTAATAAAGCTTTTAAAAAAAAAAGGGTGATGTTTTGTTTTAAATAAAAATCATAAATACAAAATAGTTGAAATGACATATACATGTTATAGGCATATTTTCTAATAATTATCCTTAATGCTTGTAGGACATAATATATATCTGTCATATTTTATGATTTGTTTAATTGTTTTGCAGAATGCAACAGCAACAACTCGCTGCCCAGTTGGCGCATTCGGGTGGCCGGCACCTGAACCTGCGGCGGTCCATGTCTCCGGGCGGAGTTAGCACCACAGGTTCCGAATCCAGCATCAGCCTGGGCGCACCGTCACCGGGGCCGCCGATGCGATCGTTGCCGCCGATGCAGCTGCAGTCGCTGCCACCCCCGCCACTGCAGTTGACCATGGACCCGCCGCGCATAGGCCTCACCAATCCGTCGTCGTGCACGTTACCGCAGCCACTGGCACTCCACAGGCCGTTCACGTGATACAGTCCGCCTCACCCGCCGATCACCGCCGGCTGGTGATGTGACGTGTCACCGTTGCGCTATGCAAAACGCGATCCGCAGACGACATAGACTATATTATTATTATTATTATTATTATTATTATTATTATACAATTATGATATGGCAGAGCCACTCGTTATGCGTATGACAGACACACATCCGCGCTATGCAACGTCGACGGCCTGTGCAGGTTTACAATTTTTTTTTTCTCGTCTTCTTTCCGTATCCGTTGTCATCGTGATTAAAATATATTCGTGTATTTATTATAACACTATAATAATAATAATAATAATAATAATAATAATAATATGTATCTCTTTTATCCTATTTCTCATCGCGAGTGAATTGTTTTCGTTATGAACGATTAGGGGGAAATAAAAATACGATAAGAAAAAAACAAGATATTTAAACGGAAATTCAATCAACGATATTGAGATATTATTATTATTATTATTATTATAAATATGTACAAAATATTACTTTTATTTTTGTTTTCTTTGTCTGAGCGTGTACTGCATAATATCATTATTATAAATGTGTACCGTTTATAATTAATTATTGTACATAATATAATTTTGGTTTGATATGAGAAAATATAATATAATATTATATAGATGTGTAGAGAATTTCCGAGAAGCATTGCATTTTATTATTGCACTTGAATCGTGCGATTAATAATATTATTAAATTAATTATCGGCCGATCGCAACCCTTTATTTTATCATCCGAATATACCTACTGTTAGAATGCTTATTGTACCTACTTATATTGGCTATTCTATAATATTATATATACCTAATATATATATATGTATAAATGATTGCTACCCAAAAATAATATATGTAGTTTAGATTTGTAAATAGTTATTGTAATTTTAGTACGTTTAAACGGTGCAATTATCATAATTAATTACATATTAAAATATTATCAACTGTACAAAAATTTAAAAAAAAAAAAAAAAAAAACTATTATTTATAATATAATATTTCATTATTATATACACGTAGTAGTAGATATTTATAAAAATGTATTTATAAAAAAGAGTCGGGGAAGAATGTAAAACTTTTCACCCTCTCGTTCACTTTTTCTCTCTATTCTCTATATCTCTATCTTGTGAACGACGTAATAATAATAATAATAATAAACAATAATTATATTTATTTGTGACTATCTCTCGACGCGTAGAAGTAATATAATATTGTATTAAATCCACTGCGGCCATCATATATTATTATTATTATACTGCAATATGAAGCTGTTTATTGAACAAAACCGAAATATATATTATTATTAATTGTTTGTTAATTGTTTGTTTGTTTGGTTTTTTTTCATGTCTCCCCCTGCCCTTACACCGTATCCGACCACAATCGTATAATATAATATTATAACATGATATATGTACCGAATAAATAAAACAGACGTTTTAATTTGTGTTCACTGACGATCAAAAAATATCGACAACTTCAAACTGTGGTGATCGTTTTGTGTATAACCGTTTGGTACTACGTTGCACGGGGGCAAAAATGTACAATGAGTTTATATTATTATCTTGAGCTTGAGTGACACCACCGTAGATAATTCACCAAATTCCTGATAATACGTGATTTATTCGAAAATAAACGGATTACAATAATAGGTATCTATATATAGGCACGTTGGACACATTAGAGACACCACATTCGGTCGAAGATGAGTGGCTTTTTTTCTCTGGGATTTCTCGGCAAGCTGTCACTTGAAAACGAATTGTAATATAATAATTGTTCGGGACTACAAACTACCCTCGATCTACAGGTAAAAATAAAACATAATATTCTCAAATCAAACGTGTAGACTGTGAAATGAATTAATAAAACGATACGTCTCAGATTTATACTGATTAAAATACTGCATACACATACTATATAATATACTAAAAAAGAAATAACAAAATTGTTTTTTTTTTTATATAATACTCGCCTATTTTAGTGTTATTTCAAATCATCATTGTAGTTTTTTTAAAAGGTTGCAAAGTTTATATGTTATTTCTTCCAAACATTAAAAAAAAAATATTAATGCTATTTGACACATTATTGGTACTTATTATAGGTAACTAATAATTTAAAAACTATTATTTTATGTTTTGTAGACTTTAAATTTAAGATTTTTTTTTCTGAATTAAGAGCTGGGAGGTAACTGCTTTTTTAAAATTAAAGATATAAATAACAAACATAGTATACAAATAAAAAGAAAATAGTACTCGTATAATAAATATATATTATTATAAATAATTGGTTATTAAGGTAGGTATAATAATAATAATAATAATTTGGAATTATTAAATGAATTATTATTATTATTATTTAACTTGTTTATGTTGGCTTAGCTATTTAGAAGTGATGTATATTATACATGATTTTCTTATTTAAAAATTTAAATAAACATACCAATAAAAATACTGTAACCGTAGAATAAATACCTAGCTGAAAATAGCGGATTTAGAGGATAGCGAACAAGTAATTCACTTCACAAATGAACATTATTATTACATAGTTATATAAACCATACAAATATAATATCATCTGTATTGAGCAAGTTAAAATAAAAATATTAAATGTGTGGTGCAAATTCCCAAGACTATTCCCCCAATTGACTAGGTACCCTGGATACACTTGAATATAATTTGGTTAAAATCAATTAATTACATACAAATTTCAAATAAATGATAGTTAAGAAATAATGCCGTTCTCATCCAGAATCATTTTATCTCAGCACTTAAATAAAGGTTGTAAAAGGACGTACAAATGTATAAACAATTTTCGTTATAAGAAAAAGACCAAATAAAAAGCAAATTTCACATAATAAAATCATACTATTTTATAAAATATAAATTATTACCCTACTTTACCATTCAACAAACTACTATAGAATCAAAATGAAACCTTTTTTTATTTAATTTATCTCTTTTTATAGCTTTCTCTCTCTACAAGACTACAATTTACAATTTTTTCTTTTATCTCTATAAATGATATAATAAATATTTGAAGAATGAATATTATTGCATCTTATATGATGGATAATATAGAAAAAAAATGAACCGGTATAATAAGTGTTCTGGATACAAAAAAAAGACAGTTACGATAAACAATAAGTAGGTATGCTTGAATTTTTTAGCGAACATTTGTCGAATATTTTAAATTTATTATGTACAAATATTCACAATACGAATAAAATTGAATTAAAATATATAATAATTGTAAAATGAAGTATATAAATATACTTAGGTACTATATTTATAAAAGCTGTAACTATTTCTAAGAATCGTTTTTATATAACTTTTTAATAACTTAGCTTAATAAAAATATAATGACCCAACCTTATATAACTGTAAGAGCTAATGACTCAAAAAGTAGCTGCGGCTTAGTTTCAAATAAAATGTAATTAATTTATAATGGAACAACTAACAATATTGTTGTGCTAATCTATATAGGTTTAGTTGGTCAGATCATAATATGAAGTATAAAGTTTAAATATTAATAAGGAGTGAGGTTGAGACTTTCGGTACCCGATAAGATGTACAAAAAGGACTCATATTATTATAATGGTAAACGGTAAACACGCGAATTAGGAACAAGAGTTTTTATTTTAAGATAGCCAAATTGAAAAATCGATTTTGAATTTTTGACTAATGTATAAACGACACGGTGTTACGAATAAAGTAATTCGCGCGAATGCGATAAATCATAAATAAAAACCCTTTCGGTTTAGAGCGGATTTTTCGTCATTGTCACCGCCCGTGCTGTATTAGAGGACTCACGACTAGAAAAACAAAACGAGAGAAAGCTTTGACGCGGAAAAATAACGCGTATATAATATAAATACGACTATACGAGCCTACTACGACAGCTATATAATATTATATATATATCGTAGTAAAGCGACGTCGTTTAATGGGCTTTTAACGGATTTCGTTTCGGGTCGACGTCGTTGTTATTTTTTTAGATTTTTTTTTTTTTTTATACTCTCCCGTTATTATTATTTCTGTTTAATACGGATTAACCGTGTTAACGGTTGCCGCAATCGCAGTTATATATACATACGACTTATATACGCCATCATTTATATTAAGGGGTAAGGCGGACAAGGATATATATATATTAAAATATACCGTCTGTCGAGTCCGTTTATATTATTATTAAACGCGATTGTGTGCGTGTTTGTTAATATATTATATATATATATATTTATATAGATGTTTTGGCCGCGGATAAAATAATTCAATCTCGTAAGTCGCAGCAATGGTATTAAATGATGAGATTTCGACGAGAGATCACTATTTAGGACTCGAGTTTATAGGTATTTAAAATTTAAATACATGTTTTTAATTAAGTACTTTATCAGCCAAAATAATTCAAAAGTATTAAGTATACCAACTAACGTAACTATATACTATACTATACTATACGCACCTTTCAAAAGATTCCGAATAAATTTAGTTTTTTTTTCTTATTTAACAGATATTTTTCACAATTTCTTTGTGTTTTATATATACATTTATACAATTTACAGGTATTTCTCACAATAATTTTATATTAGATTATGAATCTATATGACTTTCCTAGAATTCATGTTAAGTATTTGATAACAAAATTAAATCCTGGTTTATCTTGTATAAAATTAATTAAATATCCATATTGTCAAGGCATTGTGATCATTTAGAAGAGCATTATTGGAAACGTTTGCCTCCAACTTTGAAATTTGTAGATGACAAACTAATATTTATATGGGTTGAACTGTTGAAATTATTCAGTTGGTATAAATATTTTTCAAAATAAAATACATTTCATCGAATACAAAAAGAAAATCAATGATATGAGCTATATGAAATCCTATATACGATAGCCCATTGTAATTATTATTATTATTAAAGATGCACGTTGGTATGTTAATACCTGTTGGATGTATTGTTATAATAGTGTGTGCATTTTTATAGTTAATAAAATATTTTATATCTACATTTTTTTATTAAATAATATACAAAATTGTTAATCACAAATATATTATATACATATATATATATACTTTTGAAATTTTTTTTTAAATATAACTACATTTCTATTAGTTGCTGTTGTTCTATTCTTCTATTCTTCAAATGTATAAATTAGTTATTCAGTTATTTGGACGAAAAGTAAATATGCTTGCTGTATTTTGGTCCCATCAACGTAGATTTAACTTTCTGTCAACAGTCAAGCTGCCTATACACACCATGATAATTAAATGATATATATATATTAGTGAAGTCGTAGGTATGAGATCGATATAATAATTTCTTGAGAAATATTGATAACTGGTAATAATAATAATTTTGCATTCCACCATATAATAGATTAAATAATTACAAAAATTACGTCAAAAATATGATTTTTCAAATAAATGAAACCTAAATGAACTTAAATGAAAAATAATTTTTTTAAAACCCGACATCTTGATTAAATTAGGAGGTCGTAACATCAAAATGTTCATGAAAATATACTCTTTAAACTGATCATCTTCAAATTTTACATAGCTTAATAAAATAAAAAGTTTATTTTCTTTTTTTACTAGACGTTTAAACTAAAAAAATAATAGAGGTAATTTATTATAACTCATTGTCTACATAATAATTTGAAGTAACCGCATTTAAATTTTAATTTGTTGTGGAAATATTGCATTTAGTAAATATATCTGGGACATTCTATGTAGTGTGTAATATATATATATATATCTTTTTGAATTGAATCAATCTAATTTGTTAAAAATTTAAGTTTTAATACATATGCTCTAAGCTAAAAAAATTAAATTTAAAAATGTGGTCTAATATATGTGTTACTATTCCTCTATAATCCTGAAAATAAATTCCTATTTTAATATAAGGTCATCCGGCTGAAATATTTCGTGTTAATATTTGAGTAAAACACACTGGATATACATTATAGTATTATACACTCAGATACGGTGGTGGGTGCCGGGCGTATTAGTAGTGGTCAGTGGAATAATTATATAACATTATATAAACGAAAGAGAGCTAAATCCTAAATTCTAAAGCTCATCATTTAACCCCGATTTTCCGCTAAAGGGTATAATAGTAGTTGTTACGTGTTGTATAGCCTTTACAGTTTGCCTGCAAAACACAAAAACCTTTTGCTCTTCCCCTAGTCAATTCATCCATCAGTGACCATCAAAAAGTACTTAATTCCATAAAGTATTATCTACTTGTAAATATACACGCATATTAGGCACTAAATATACCGTACATATGAACAAAGTAGTCATAATGTTACATTAATTAAATTATACAACAACAAAAGTAGAGGATCTCATTTGATTTTCAAATGTGGCCCTTACAGAAAATTCCATAAAAGAACGTTTAAATATGTCAAACATCCAAATAGTTTTAGATTATATTCGATTACAATTTATTCATATTAAAAATATTTTTTTATTTATTAAAACTTGTAGCCATATGTATAATATAATATAAAACCTTGATCACTCTGTATATAAGTGTGTAAGGTTTTGACACTCAAGCGCATTAAAATCGATTTTAAAATAACTTATAAAGATGTAAAAAACTATAATATATATCTGTCATCCGTATAGTTCCAACAGTCTTGTGTATAAGCCGCTTTATCGTCATACCGCAAGTATAACAGCAACGACATGTTTGCACGCGGCTGTCGTATAATATTATAATAATAAATATTAAAATATATACGGACCGTGGAGTTAAAAAATACAAATCCGACGACAGAAATAATTTTAAATACGATAAAAATTTATATTTTATTATTATAAAATGTTTGTGAACAGTCAATAATATACGATTTCGAAAAAAAAGTGATCTTCTTTGAAAGGAGTCGACCCAATAATACTTTTTTGGCAACTATCTGAAGTAATTGATAGTCAGAAATGTAATAAACTCGTAAAAATAATTTTATGTCGTTAATAAAAACCACATCATAATATAGATGGTCCCAATATTATTATGTTTGTCATCGTATATTATTTCACATTTACTAACTACAGTAGCAATTATCTTATAAGCTGAGTCCTCGTGTAGGTTAGGTCAATGAAACATAACAATACAATTTTATCTTTACTTTTCGACAATATTGTTTTAATCTCTGGCATTTCTCCATCTTTGCATATCTTCCTAATGGCATACGTTCCGCACCATATCATTGGATTAATTTAGGACTGACTCCAGAAGCTTTCTAAACCTAGATATTTTTGGATTCTATTACCTTAGGCATTACTGTCTATATAAAGTCCCAGGTACCTATTAGACCCTTAATCGATATAATTTCAGTGTCTCCAATATTTACATGGAGTAATATGCATCCTTTTTGGAGAAATAATCATGATCATTGATTTTTGAGTTCCTAGTTCCAATCTTAATCTCTAAACCATACGTGTATTTTCCAGAGATTTTAGTAACTATAGCTAGGTCATCTGCAAATGTAAGAAGTTCTACTACATTATTGTCAACATAAACTAACCCATCGTACATGATGATCTTCAAAGTTAGTTCTAAAATGGAACTTTGTGGAACATTACTGCTAATTTCTATTTCATCCTTCTTCTTGTTTAAGTTATATCCAATTTTTCTTCTTTTAAAGTAATCATCTGCAATAATGAGATCGATATATTTTGCTGTATATGAAATATTTTCCCAATAAACAGAGTTAAAAGCATTTCTATAATGTCCAATATTATAACACATATTGTATTACTACCTACATATTGCTTGAAATTATTATTCCCATGAATTTTTTTTTTTAATCAAATGTTGATCTACCCTTTCTAAAGTCGTATTTATTAATGGTTAAACTTCTGCCGTGTTCTATAAAATCAAGTTGTCTATTGTCAATAATTATTTTTAATAACTTCCTTGCGTTTGCATTATTTATAATACATAAATGACGATATGTAGAAGGTTCATCCAGAAGTCTTTCGCATTTCCTGAGAAGTACCAGGTGGAAAGAAACTTTATGGAGATACTTATTGTATGTTCTTAAGAATCATTTCTTCTCGGGTTATATATTATACATTTTCGATCACCTGTTGCTTTATCGCGTGAGATTTCTGAATCAAAATTTAGTGTTACAAAAATAATGGAAGTAACATTTAAAATGTATGTAATCTTTATTTTGTGTAATTCGAAATTCTGATTACTCTGCAAAGTATCTGAGTAGTATATATTTGTCTAATGTATATATTTATATACACTTGAAGTGAGTGACTTTAATAATTTAGTGATTATGACACGTTATTAGTAATTACACATATATTATAAAAATAATATTGACGTAAGTCTTTTTATTTTTTTTTAATTAGAATAGTGCATATTATGTTTATTTTCTTCTGTAGTCGTTTCGATATAAAAGTAAAATATATTTTCATGTTTAATATGTTTATTACTTTTTATACCGTATATCTATATGTTGATGTAGAAGTATCTTATTTTGCATTGAAGTAAAATTGTAGAACCAATATCCCCATACTGTTTTCTAACACCACATCATTTCGATTCACAAAGAACGTCAACAATAATAGACATTTTTAAAAAAAATATAATTATTATTTATTACACATTGTTCTTTTTCACAGAAATTCTACGTTATAAAGATAAACGTATAACCAAACCTACGTCGTAATACGTGTAAACTTTATAATAAACGGATAAATCGCTCAACATTGATTATCTAATTATTTAATAGAAGAGGAACGAGAGAAAACGATATAAAACGAAAAATATTAAAAAATTTAATCGATCGCGTCAATTTTCTAGACAAACTTAATCACCTTGGGCCAATCGTATTTCACGGAACACATTAATTACTACAAAATACCGTATTCGTAAAAGAATAAAATTTTTTAAAAAATCCGCGTTTATTATTTAAAAAAGATCGAAGAGAAAAAAAAAATCTAATAAAAATTATGATACCTAAATGTTTATTATATTGACCATTTAATATACCCACTGCACAATGGTATAGTGATTTGTAATAAATGATGATGTTTGTCGTCGATATAATGACACGGTGGCGTTACACAATCACGCGCAAATCCCCCTGTTCAATAAACGCGTCGGCCGATTTCGCGTTGAATTTAATTCGATTCGTATCTTTTCCGTTAGGCGTTGGGTATAACACAATATAATATTGTAATGTCGTCTCGTCTGTCACGCGCGGTGAATATAATTTTCCACGAGGTTTAACAACACAATCGTCAATCGATATAATATTATGTTAGTGTTATAAGTATACTCGTTTTTTAAAATTTTTTGTTTTTTTGTTTTTATTCATATCAGTTTCTCTGTCTGAACGCAATAATATGGATGCCAAATTGCTGACGTTCTATATATTATTATTATTATTATTATTTATAATGATTTCGGAAAGACGGAAGGGTTAATAGGCCGATTCGCGTTTTGATAAAATTAATGACACGACCACGTTTATCAGTCTTATCACGGTAACGTAGATAACCGTGGACACGACAGCATAGGTATGACACGCATAAATGCATTTATACATAATACTATGGTAATAATATATTATTATAGAACGAGATAATTTGTATATTTTATTCATGTGTGTAACATAATTTTGTACACCTATTAATAAACCATAAACCATATACCAGTGGTTCCCAAATTGTTCGAGCATTAAACAGGGGACACTTGAAAAAGTAGAAAAACCATCATTCAAGTATAAATTTTTAATTAATTTATAATCTATTTTGTTTTATATTATTAACGGGGCGAGTAAGAAAAAATATCTATTTGTAGGGAGATTGAATAAAAAAGTTTGGCAACCGCTATTATATAATATTATATATTTACTTGTATACAGAGTGATCAAAATATCGTGTTACAAAAATAATAGAGACAACTATAAAATATATATATAATATTATCCATAACTTTTTTTAACACGAAATTCTGATCACTCTGTATAATATAATTATATAATGTGCAATGATAATTTGACTTTGCGTAATATTAAATACTTTTAACCGTACCTAGCAGTATGTATGTATTGTGAGTACCTACACATTTTTTTATCGGTAACAATTAATAATAGGTACTATTATACGTGTATTGTATAGTATTATAGATAGATAACAATGATATTTTAAACTGAGGAATGTGTGTATTTAATCGTATTATAACGACAAAAAACAGTCGAGTATCACTAAAATAGTAATTGTCATTTGGTACCTATACTCGCGTTTATACTTACTATAATAGGTATATAATCTATATATATATATATTTTTTTTTTTTTAACTCAACATCACCTCTTTTATTTTAACGGTATTTTTACTTTTTTACTGATGTTAAAAAAAATATTCAACTGGTCATTAATTTAATAATATAGGTAATATAACTAATTTCAACTGTTTGCCTTTTGAAATTATTACGAATTTAGACATCACAAGCTAATATTATGTCTATCATAGTAAATGCCACTCCACTCGCTACGTATAGATAATACAATATTTAATATTGTCTATTTTAAGTTATAGATCATATAGAATGTAGGACATAGGTATTTTATATTTTAATATTTTTTGGTAAAAAAGAGTAAAACATATAGTTTATAAACTATTGTACAATGGGACACACAATTTTATTATATACACCTATATTATACAACAGTACAAAATACAATAATAAGAAAGCTAAAGCTACGGTTTATAGATTAATTTAGAATATATATTTTTACTTCAGCGAGTTTATATATCGTACACTATTAATCTACTTAAATATTTAAAATCATTGTAAAATCATAGTGAAATACTTATGTATTATTAGGCATATAGACCCATGGAATTATCACATTATGGATATCATTTTTTATATCATAATTTATTAGTCTATTATCTCTATTGGCTATTATTATACATGCATGCAAAGTCAAACCCAAGGTCAATATATAAATAGTCTACTTTTCATTTACCATGACTTTAATGGTAAATATAACAGTGATCTAGGTTTAAGTGGAATTGTAGTATACATTTTATATTGGTTTAATATTTCATGTAATAATACCTAACGAATTTTACAATTTACTATCACTTGTCAAAGGGAATTTGCTATGAAATTTTTATCGTTTTTATATAATTTTAGTAGATATTTTAATATTTGAAAAAAACAAAATTGTAGAATTTTTACTGTTTTGGCATATGCAAAAAAAAAAAAAAATGAACAACTTTTAAAACTACATCAAATTATATACAGGTAGTATAATTTTGACTTTGTGATTGTTTAAAGAAATTGTGATGAACGTGTGACCAAAATTTCATGTAGTCATTCAGTCCTTTGGTTTTTAAACTAGTTTTTGAATTATTATATCTTTAAAATTTGATTATTTTAAAGTCCAAACATTCCAAACCTGATAACAATGAAACGTCAATTCTAAATAAAAGAGTATTTAAAACAATTTAAATCTTTAAGATCTAAAATGTACTTCCACATTGTAACATGGATCATTTTGTAGACTCAATCATTTAATAGATTTTCTTTAGTCGAACGTCTGCAATTATTCTATTTAGTGTTTATTCCAATGACAAATAATAATCAGAGGTTCATAATGGTTCAGTAAACATTTCCTTAGCAAAACCTTTTTAGTGGTGGATAATATTAACTTCGTACACAAGACATGAACGTCCCCAGACATTTTTCTAGGGGGGGGGGGACAAAATTAATTAAGAAAATAAATGAAATTTTTAATACATTTTATTTATAGTACATTATTATGTTTCGTTATTAAAATAAAAATATCATAATTAGGTATTATTATTAGAAGTTAATTTCTCATTGGGAATTTTATCAATTGCTGTGGAAATAACATTATTCCAGGGGGGAGGGGTAAGTGCCCCGTCTTGCTACCCCCTGGGGACGCCCATGACACAAGACAATTATATGGTCCATGATGTGTTTCTTTGTTTAATGTTTTGCTGTTTTAAAAATGTACAATAAACAGTGTATAGTCGTTGTATAGTTACAATTAAATTTTTTTTTATATAATATATAATTAGGTAATATAATGTTATTTTAGGATTTCTTACAGTTCTCCGATCAGAAAATAATTTAATTACGATATAGCTATCGATTAAACAATGTATATTGTACTCACTAACAATTGTTATACTTATATAACAAATCTAACAACTATATGCAATGTGCAAGTATCATGGCGGCCACTAGCAGTGATTTCATTATAACCTAACTATTATCATTGTTTTAAAATATTGACAGTATAATACTGCTTAAAGATAACTATTAATTAGACAGATAAATTATGTAAACAATAGCTCGTGATAAAAATCATTGCCAGCTGAGATTTTCTTTTTTGTAATATCATGAAATAATAATATTTTCGCAATCCATAACCCAATTATATCTTAATGCTGTCATCATACCTAATTCTTTATCTATTAGGTAAATACTATAATTAGATATAATGTTATTGCAACTACGCAAGTATACGAAAGAAAAATTACAATTTTCTTGACACTTTTCAAGTCTATTAGCCATTAGGCCATATTATAATATACTATACGAGGTACATTATTCGACACGAAAAATTCTATTTAATATAATTAAGAATTAACACGTCACCATGACATACATGCGATATACGTTCGCTCCGATAAATGTTTTGATAATTTTACACGTATATTTTCGATTTATACATATTACCTGTATACAGAGTGATCAGAACTTTGTGTTATATAAATAATGGAAATATCATTGAAAACGTATTTAGTATTTACCACTTTTGTTTATATAAAACTATAATAGATACGAGTATTAATAACCTATGTCTCATATTATTATATTTAAACGTATTTCGAAAGTGCAAAAATCATAATTAAACGACTACTTTATAGATACTATATATAATATTAGGTAATATAGTATATTGTATAATAGTATTAATTATTATTTTGAAACAATTTAATTATAAGATTTATATCTGACCTAATACCTATATTAAGACGCACCATTTTATCGTATTGGCGATAATATCATATATTACCTGTGTAACACAATGTATAACTAAATATTAAGTATATACAGAGTGTATCACGAGTATTAGACATTTTTACAATGATATTATACTGAAAAATGTCAAATACTGCAAATGTATACGCGTATTTAATCTTTATACACAACAATGTTATAGTGTTTGATGAGATTGTTCCGCGGATTTGATCACTTCTGGCGAGTGGCACACTGGCACACTGCAGAATAATAATAATAATAATATATAGATATAATAAATACGGTATTATCTACACGTGTGTGTTATGAAGTGGTTTTTCGGTCGTCGACACAATGGGATGTGTTTTTCTTGTCACCCGTTTCGTTCTTCACGTTCACACACCGCGGTTATATTATACATTTATAATGTTTACACGTCAGACGCACACTGCTGTCGACGTTTTTCGAGGGATGAATATATATATATAGATATATGGATAATCTAAAATCTGACAGATTTTCGCTTTACACACACGAGAAACGCATCTTATAAAATTGTATGTATAGTACGTATATACAGAGTGTTCAGAAATAATTCGTGGTTACATAAACGGCGAAAATGACACACATTGTTATATTATTATGGATTCCTAACCATGTCTGTAACACGAATTTCTGTTCATTTTGTATGGGTATAACAAAATATATAGGCATTATATATCGCGAGAATATTTTATTAATAATTTATATAATATTATGTTACTATAATACTACGTAAGAAATTCGTCGAATTTCAAAATGATTGCCAAAGGAAATAATTATAATATGTAATAATTTTTAATACGTAAAATATGATCCAGCCTAAGCAAAAAAGTAGACTTACTAAACTCAGATATTTTTATATATTTTTTATACTGTGTCTATGTACAGTCACAACTCATGGTGTATATACGTATTACGTGCCTATATCTATATCACAAAATTATGTTATTTATGTATAATAAATATTGTGAAAATTTATACTGTTATAAAATGTATACTATATATTATTAAAACTGCAAAAATTATTATAATAATATTTCACTGATGACGAAAACGATTATGTAGATCAAACGAGAGAAGTAAAAATATACACAAATTACGTCATTTATTTTACTAGCTATAAGTAATATGCATTAAACATGAATTCTATTATCTCGTCTTCCTTATGCATTGCCAATACTTACAAATTATTTAACAGCTTTTTTTTTCTCTTGCGATGATGACCAGTGACATATATTTTTTTCAGGCCCAGTCCTCTGCAGCTAGACTCTGTATTTAGTCGTTATTAGCGCATCAAAACTGTCGAAATCATTTGTATGATGGACAGCCGACCAAAATCCTCAGAGTGCTAAACAATAATCATTAAAGTATCAAATAACTCACTCAGATATAGTTAGTCTTAGGTATATACAAATAAATACTATATATATAATGACGTGTCATGTGGTATAGATCTACTATATGTAAAGGTGATAATATATATTATAGTTCAACGATATATTATATTATATTGTAATTTTAAATCAATAATATAAATATTAAACACCAATGTTATAGAGTATAATATATTCAAACAATAATATTATCATAAATTCAACAAATGGCAATTAAAATAATTAATTTGATGGCTATAATAAAATTTGTGTATACCATTTGTATATATTCGTAATATACAGTAAAACCTTTTCCGTTCAATAACGTGTGACTTTGATCTATTTTAAAATATTGCTTTCTTATACTATTTATGTATCATGTATGTACCTCCTATGCACATAAATACTTTTTAATTTTTTTTTGTTAGTTTATTTTTTTAATACTTTATATATCGTATGTTTAGATAGTAGTTACAGATTGTTTGAGATATACAGTATAGGTACCTATTATATTTGTTTAAATGTACATGTTCTCAGTTTAATTTACTTTGTGCTTATATATATATATATTCGTAGAACCCCTTGAAATATACGATATAAACGCGCTTGAGACGTGTTTTTGTAAGTATACAAATTTCCATAAGCAACCAAAGACGTATTGTTCGTTATATGAACCTACAATATATTATACACTTAAGAACCAAACAGAACCCAATTAGATTTTTTGAACGATCATTGTACAAATGTTCAAGCCTCCGCAAGTTTATTATAAACAAGTCAAAACATATACAAAAAAAAAAAAAAAAATTCCAGAACAAATATTATCTCATTGCGTTTAGAAGATGAGGAAAGAAAGGAGAAAAAACAATTATATGGTAAATATATATTTGTATATAGGTCCTATGTAAATTACCCATTTCTTAATGTAACAAATGGGTATACAATGGGTTTATACTCAAATATAAACATACAATATCCACTTATAATATATACAGAGTGATCATAATTTAAATGATGGGAAATAAAAATTACTTTCATTGTATTACACGTATACCTAATGCGTAATCAATACCGCAGTGATAATAAGGTTAACTGATGTACCTTATATATGAAATTTATCAATTATTAATTATGCATAATATATATTATATTTCACAGTATTTTTACTTCTTTCGAATAATGTACCTGAAAATGAATCATTATTATTTATTATTTATTATTTATATCCTGAATCTCACGTTAGAGATTATAGTCACAGCCCCAAATTCAAATTAAACAAAAATAATACTATTTAATACAGTGATTAGGAGAGCTCAAGTCCTAACAATATTGTTACATCAACTATATCTATAAAATATAAGACATAATATAAGTGTATAAGTAGATTAGACCAATCTATAATTATTATTAAACCTTTTGTCTGCTGCAAGTTGCAGCAGAACGATAATAACAGCTACTTATGTATTTTTTAAACAATTAAATTTCCTTTATTTTAAAATGTTTTCTAGGGTTTCTATTAACAATTGACCGTTTATAAAACCTCAAATCTCTCCTCGACCTCTGTTCCGAGCAAATATAATAATAGGTAATTAAAACGACGCCTACGGATGAGAAAAAAAATACAATTATTATAATACGATAATATATAGTTCAGCAGGTTGGGTTATCTTTCGAACCGTTCGACATATGAACCGAACCGATTATTACAAATTAGGATCTTTCGTCTCCCGATAATTTATTTCAAACCGTATAAATAGTATTTTCATTTGGATTTGGTTCGTCACATCACCAAAATAAGTAGTTTTGACGAATCGCCTACGCACAGATGACATATCCATCACGTCGATGCGCCGCCGACGAGCTTAGGTATTGGAGCTATATACTATATTATATATATATATATATATATATATATATATATTTTTCTGTACCAGGTTTTCTCTATCGATCCGCAAAGCGACCGCAGCGCGTTTGTACAACATAATATTATATATATAGTATAAACATTATGCTTTTCCTTCCGTCGCCGCTTTTTCCTGTATACGTATATATATATTTTGTAATATTCTTCCGCCGTCGACTTACACCGGCGTATATATATATATATAATTTTACGTCGGCGCCGTTTTTTCCGGACCAATCAAGTGGAAAAACCACGCCCATCGTATACACTCGCAGTGTTTTCTTTATTCCCCTTCCCCTCACTGTTTCCCCTACGATTCTACACACACACACACACACACACACACACACATTATACTTCGTATATCCCATCTTGTCTCGCACTAAAGCTTCCGAGTGTGGTACATGTCTTAAATTTTAATAATACAATGTATATAATATATAATTTTCTTGTATAGATACAAAATTATATATATATATAAAAAAAAAAAACACAATACTCAATACAAATACGCGGTTAAGTTCGTTTTATGAGAGTGGAATGTTCACGAAATGGATATACACTCTTCCAACCGTGAACTAATTTCGTTACAAATAAATATGTCGTTTATCAGTGTTGGAACGAGAACGAGTTCTTTTTGTAAGAACGAAGCCTGGAACTACTTCCTTGAAAAATATTGGAACGAGGAAAGTGAACGAATTCTTTTATTTGAGCAACGTGAACGAAAATCATAGTTCCATTTTTACAGTTCCTTTAAATTGAAAAATATATTTTAGTATAGATTTCTTTGTTTTTACGTGTTATGAATAACTAATACCTAAGTAATAAGAAGGTAATTTTTTATTTGGTTTATGTTTACTATTGCCAGTGCCGATTATGACAATAACATTAAGTATATTTATAAAGTTTAGTAGTATTATATAAATAATAATAGTAATAAATCGTATGATGTCAAACTGTCAATTGGATATTATCGTCATTACATCTTAATTTATTGTTAAGGGTTTTTCAAATTATTATTTCTACATAGAATAAATTTATAGACACTTGGTCGCATTAATCTCATTTGTAGATTTTGAGTTTATTTTATATATTTGTATTAATCCAATTCTTGAGTTTCTGTTTAATTTTGGATTTTAAGTTATAACTCTTTGGTTTTTATTCTTTACCTAACATAAATTAAAAATTATTATTGTAAAGCGATAATTTTTTAATAACTAAGGAACGAAGTAAGGAACGAGTTCTTTTTTAATAGGAATTGGATTTGGAACGAGTTCTTTTTTAAAATAAGGAACGATGATCTGGAACGAGTTCTTATTTTAGGAAAAGAACGAAGAACAGAACGAGATCCTTTTAAAAAGGAACTTTCCCAACACTGTCGTTTATATAATCATGTATATAAGTATAAGAATATATAGGTTTGGATAATGTTTGGAAAAAATTATAGTATAAAATTCATGTCTTTTATGATGACTACAGTAATATATTTTTTAAATATTGTTTTCTGAAGCTTTTCGAAATTTTGTATTTTTACCTATACTAAAATATAAATATTCTTCCAAAAATCGTCTCTACAATCAAGAGGTGTTTCATTCCAAATTTAATTCCAAGTTCTATATTATAATATTATTGCATTTTAACTATAAAAATGTATTTAAATTTATTAAAATATAGTTATTAATTATTCATGTATAATGAAATAAAGGTATACATACATAAATAAACATTTTCAGATAATTTCAAATCGGTACTTATTTTTGAAATGGAACTCAATTCGTTTATTATTCGCTGCAAAAAGGTAAACGTTCGATTTATAAATATAATTGATAGGTATAAAATAAACACGTCATATGGACTATTTAAATTGCAATTCTTGTACTTCGATTACTTTTATACGAGTATGAGAGAAAAGTTATCTCCTTGCATAATTTACAACACCCATATACATTAATTATACATATTATTTTGTCAGAGAATTTACACGACAGTGAATGTTCTATATACAATTGCCTGTACATTTTATGAATCATTTTTGCAATTCGTGAAAGTTTCAGTGAAAAATTAAAATAAGTTTTATTTAAAAAAATTATTTTATTCAATTCGGCTTCATGGACAAGAGATTTCCTTACACTTGTAATTTGTATACCACCTGAAAGATGAAGGATAAATTGAACTAACTCGAGGGTAACTTCAAGAGTTTAATTTGAATTGTTCTTGCACTAGTAATTACTAATACAATTTTATTTTTATCGCCGGTTAAAATGTCATAGAACTAGTTGTTATTAACTGTTATTGTTGTTTCAATTTATATAGATTATTATAGCATGCAGGGTTACAACTTCATGTGGTTTGATCTCTAGTCTTTATGGTTGCACAACTTATCCCTGTATATAGTGGTGGATTTTCCATATTTTTTTGGGGTTTTAAAAACTAATTTGTAATTTAAAGGCTTTATTTATATTAAAATTGTATATACTATTATATATTTATATCAGCGTCTGAGGGGAGTTGCGATCCCGTAGACTATCCTGTCAAAGTTAATCCACCACTGCCTTGTGCCTGTATATATCATAATATAATGTAAACATTAAGCATATATAGTATATAATATTATAATGTTGTATATACGGGGAAGTTATTACGATCATATATCTTTATCATCCATGTTACTAAAATGGTGAGAACTAAGGTCGGGTAAATTTGGCCCATCGATATTTTACCGCCCCATCTTTTATAATTTTATTTTTTAAACGTATAGTATATATACCTACCTAAATTGTTTATAATTTTTCTATCAAATTTTATTTTGAAATACGATACAATAATATCATAATTTTCAATTATTTAACAATATTATTGAACACTTTTTCAATACATTTTTCTACCGGTGCACCGAGATTTTCTCGGTAACTCGCCAGGCCAATCCGAGCTTGGATTGTGAATTGTAAAACATGCACGTACAACATAATTTTCAACGTTTGAAATCCATTATTTTTTGTCATAACAATAATAATAATATATTATTTGTGATCATTCTGTATAAATGTAGTATAGGTGCGCAACTATTCGAAAACAAAAGGAAAACGAAAACCCAACGCGATGATTACGGCAAATTATAATAGTACGATGAGAAAAACTCGCGGCGGTAATAGTTTATGTTGTATACAGGCGCGCGGGGAGGCGCTCGTTAATTTGTTTGGAGAGGATCTCGCAGCAACAGCCGTCGAATCGTGAAGCTCACCGTAAATATTTAGATTTGTGCGCGCCGCAAACACAGTACACTCGTCGGTGAAGAGGCGAAATTAAAATATTATATTATATTATTATAATAGAAACGACGAAACGAGCGGAAAGAAGTAGGAGTAAAAAAAATAATAATAAAAAAATCCCAAATAAAATATTTTCATTCGTCATCGTCGCATGTGAACGCGTTTCGTATATATTTATAATATTTTAATATATTTTATAATAATAATAATAATAATACGCAGAGTCGATGACTTCCGACACTGTGTATATGCCATAATATTATATTATTATTATATATTGTATAGTACACTCGAACGTTAAATACTCGAACGGACGGACGTTATGATAATTTCTTTTTTCTTCGTTCACAAAATAAAAAAAAAAAAACATTTCACACAACAACAATATATTTATATATTTATATACAATAATACACATTACAATAGGTACGTTTATTAGGCACCGATCGTATATTGGTATATGTATGTACCCCGTGACCCGCGTGAGTATAAATATAATATAACGTGAACGCACTACAGTTTATAATATGGATAAATATTTTATACTTACTCGAGGACGCGTATGTTCTGTCTCCGTCCATCCAACGGGAAATATTGTAAAATCACAGAAACTCGGAATAAAAAATTGTGACGTTTAGGTGGAACTCGAATGTATATAAACATCTATATATATATTTTGAAGGAAATATCAACATGTCATACCGTTTTGTAAAATATCGTCTGATGGTAAAATATAGTTGCAGCGTAAAATGTTGAAAAAAAAAATAAACTTAATAAAAATAGAAATTTAAAAAACGGATATGACATTCCTTGCAAATTATGCTTAAATTTGTTATTAATCAGTAAGGTTCAAGCTAAACATGACAATTTTGAATTTTGTATATTCTCCGTTATATAGACGTTAGATAAACAGAGACAGCATCATTCAAAAACATTAGGCCATTATAGGGTATAACGAGAGCCGAGAGGACGTTGATTTTTAATTTTTCTACATTTATTGTTGTTATTTATTTTTTTGAGGTACTTCTTTTTAACATTTTAGGTCATTTTATTAATTTTTAGTGCATATATTATGTGCATTGTAACAATGTCCTTAGAGTAGTTGTTTGGGATCGTATAATGTGATCATGACAACATTATACGAGATTTTAGTGTCAAATTATGTATTACTTACTTCAAACTATAATTTTAAGAAATTTTTTTTAAATGCTTGGTTAGGGGTATTGTTAATTTGTTCCAATTGTTACATAGTTTTTTAATAATTTTATAACTACTGTTTTTTTCATGTATAATAAAACAAAAAAAATACTTATATAGTTATATGTATTTTTGATGATAAAAAAGTTTCACATATTTTTTGTAATAAAACAAATCGAGTCATTTTAAAATGCATTATTGCGGTCAGAATTGCATTTTCTAAGAAAAATAATAATATGGAAATTATATTGAAAAACGTACCTACCTATATGTTTTTTCTGACCACACACTTAATAATATTGTATATATTAATATTACATTTATGATGGGTGGAAAATTGAGATTTGGATGACCAACGTGCAACGGGAACAATGTCATACACGTTGTCGCGGCCCGAAGATTTTCTTAGGAATTTTTATCCGTCGGGTGTAGCATTTCAAAAATTTAATAAAAAAAAAAAAAAATCCATATCCATATTAGCAATATAATAAATATTGTGTACAACGCGAGTTTTTATAATAAGCTGTGTGGAGTAACAGACGTGTACTTCTTATATTATACTATATGTATATAGGTACCTATATAAATATTTCCACACGAAAACTTCTCACCGACATAATATTGTACTCTTTATATCATATTTTGGCGAAATATTCACAGTGGGACGTCTTCATTGAACGCGTTTATAATATAGTACACACGACACATAATAATATAACATTATTTTATTATACGCTCGTAACTCGTATAACTACACACGTTTGTTGTGAATGAAACACACCGGCGACGGGCGTGTCCACGTGTTGTTTGTGAAAGTCTATATGACGAGTGGCGGCTTATATTATATTATTATAGTTATAGACCTTTGTGCGACCGGATACGAGGACGCGGGGGCTCCGGTATTGTTGATATTTATTGTTCCTATTTTAGTTTAAACGCCTATAAATGCTACTGTGTACGACTTACATACACGTTTTATGTACATGCCGTACATCCTCTACGTATTATATATATATATACGATGTTTATAATATGATATATATTATAATACATCGACATACAGAGTGATCAGATTTTCGTGTTACAAAAAAATGGTGGGAATTATATATATATTAAATGGTTTCGTTATGACGTTATCGCCATTGTTATTATTTTTAACATAACATTCTTATCTCCCTTATATAATAATATAAATACATTTTTACAGGTATTACTGTGTTACGCAGCATCGTCGTGGATTGTGTGTGTGTGTGTGTGTGTGTGTGTGATTCTGTTTAGGTTTCGGACCAAAATGTCCGCCATTGACGCCATTAATGTCACATGTTTCCGAAAATGTGAACGTTGTGAACTATATGTTTATGAGAAGAAATAATTCTCTTGAGTAGGTATTTTAAAAGGCAATAATTTTTAATAACTAGTTAATTTTCTAGAGGTAAAAATTAATTATTATTCTTTTAAGACACGTAATGTGTATACGAGTAGGAAGGGTAGATAGTGTTCGAAATGGCAAAATAAAGTAAAGGACTATTAATATTTTTGAATAAATAGAACGTTACTTCAATCCCTTTTTACTCTATTATGATGTGAGGACCACTATTCAAATATAGTAGGATGAACATTTTTGAAAAATTTGTAGTGGTACTCATTCATCCTGCTCCATCCCATGTTACCAATTTTTTGTCATAGACCGATCACTATTAACTATAATAGGTATACATAAGCTAAGTTTTATTAATTAATGCTAGGATTTATTAATTAGTAATCATACTCAGTTTAAGGTGTAAATATCTTTATTTTCGTAAAACTTTTAATTAATCCTAGCATTTGTAATTAATAGAAACTATTAGAGCTAAATGTTTTTTATACACCTTTATTTATAGAAAAACAATTATATTTCATTATATTATAAATAAATAATTATGACAATATCCACTTTTATATATACAATACATATATAATTTTACATTTTTCACATTTTTTTTTTTTAAAAATTCATTTCGAAAATCCTTGTTTGCCCGACAATATACTATATAAGAAGATTTACAGTTTGTTGTAGACTCGTCAAAGATCTATGGGTTATTTATTTTTTTCCAACCTTTTAAACGATTCATTATAAAATATTACAAAATACTATTTTGGGTAATATGATGTAGATAGGTTATAAATTATAATGTTTGTTTGTATTTGTTGAATACAAATAAATTATTAAATAAGCTATATATAGATACACTAACACTTACATAACATATATACCTACTTATCAAATTAAATGACCTATATGTATTTAATATGTACCTACTTAAAATATTACAATGATTAAAGCTTTTTCCAATGGGGAGAGGTCGAAAACATTATTGGACGACAAATATCAATTATTATTATTATCAATAATATAATAATACATGTATAATAGCGAGAGCCGGGAGGGTGCAGGTTTTAACATATTTTTTACGCGTTATAATATAATATGTAGCCATCATGTAGGTATATAATGTAAAATGAGGGATCAGGGATGTTTAAAAAAAAAATTAATCCCATCCTTTTAGGGTGCCATTTTCAGTTGTGTCACACAATTACATAATAGAACATTATTGCAGCGTTTTTCTCAGAAATTAATGAACATATTTTTAAATAGAAGTCATATGCTCTTATACCTATATAAAGTATTATAATATTATGTAAGATATTAATGCGTCATGGTATATTACATCACTATTTTGTTATACAAGATTTAGAAGATTTCAAGTGTAACTAAGAAAAAATAACTACAATAAACTTTTATAACATTAAGGATTCATATTATTTTATACTAAGAAAGTAATAACTAATGAGGGTATCAATATAATTTGCGACTATCTAAAATATATATATATATATATATGTATATATAGCCATATAGGTATATATAGAGCCATCAAAATATTGCATTACACAAATATAATGAAAATAGTTATTAATAGTATTTGACAGTGTATGTCATTAATTTCACATAATATTTTATGTAATAATATTACATTGTTTGTAAATTGGTCAAAGAATAATTATTAAGTATTTACCTTATATAGGGTAGTATTTTCCAACCAATAGGGCAATAGATCGTTATTTATAATATAATAATTATAGTTAGGTATACTTAATGATCTTAAATTTTTAAAGTGTTTTTTATTTATATAATTTATGTAGCAATACTTCATGTCTCCTAAAGTAAAACGCTTTTAAAATATTATAGTAAATTATATGTATTTATTTAATTTCTTAATAAATAATTTAAAAAATATAAAGCCTAAAACGTATCCGTGCCCTTGTTTTCCCTCCCTGGATGCGCCACTGATCAGATATACAATATATATTATTCTGATAATATTTATTTTTATACCTTTTCTTTATTTATCAAATATTGTGTAACAGAAAAATTAATTATCATAAAATAATTTAATACTTAATAGTTCATCAATATATTACTGCAGTTTGTGTGAATTCTAGCTGTTTTCAATTATTTTTTGGTATAGTTTTTCTTATATTAAAGAAAAATGCAATTGCAATTTACATAACCGAAAGCATACTTTACTTTTAGTAATCGGACCATTATTTCTACCCGAGAAGGTGTCTTAAATATTCATCTGAATTTCAATAAATTATAGTTTAATCTAAATGTAGAGAAATTTGAAACAACAAAAAAAAAGTGCAGGTATAATTGTGATACACAATATACACATAATATATATTATGATATGTATAATGTATTAATAATGTAGTATAAATTGTTATTACACAGGATTGTATCGAAACAACAGAGAAAAAATAGTGTAGATATATATATAGGTTACACAATATATTTTGGAAACGTTCGTGTATATATTTTTATCTCAATTCTCGATCAATTCTGTTTACGAGAGAGCTGTCATTGTACTATCGCGCTAAATAGCAGCCAAACGTATGTATAGACTGTCGAGTGTATATAGGTGGTAGGCCGTAAGTGAACATCATGTTTTTCTGCAGTATAGGTAAGTTTATGTATTATTTGATTTGTCCACTTCACACGCAACTTAAATAATTGAAGTACTGTGCTGTGCGTCCGAGCGGGAATCTTGAAGTTTGATTACGATTTAAAGCGATGAAACATCTGCACAATATATTGCTGCAGTCGGTCAGTTTTGTGTGCGTATATTTATGTATATGTTGTACATATTTAAAACATATATGTTTATATTATATGCAATGGTGGATCCATGAGGGGAGGGTGATCGAACGATCACCCCTCCCTGTTCCATCTAAAAAATTGAATTTCACATAGGAATTTTTTTTTATTTTAATCCATATAAAAAATAAAAAAAAAAAAATTTTTTTTTTTCCCCCCCCCCCCCCCGTTAGCTTGGGTCACCCCCCTCATTTTTTTGGGCTGGATTCGCCCTGATTGTATGACAGTTGTAATCATGATGATCCACAACCGTGGTAGTATATTATAAATATTATAAACCAATTTACGTACCAATACACCAAATTAATATGTACCTGCTCTATAACATCTCGTATATATTTAAATGGATTACAAATTTTTAATGTCAACATATTTCTGCGGACATATTGTGAAAATGGCTGTTTTTAACATAATTATGAGTATATGCATACTTTCCGGTCGGGATCATATAACAAAAAAATTTGTATGGCATTAAATTCACCATTTATACCAGATATAGATTATAATAAATTGACGGACAGTTAATCGTGTGGGAGAGGTCTTTTTTTATAAGAGAGAAATTTTCAAATATATAATATAGAATATATAGATAGTCAACTTTCTCGTATTATTAATGATATTTGATGTCATATTGTGTAGTTTTTAGAAAATATGCTCATGATAAAAATTAATAACGTAAACAATACATTATTAACAAGTATTGGCGCAACTAAAAGGGTTGAAGAGACATATTCCTCCAAAGAGGCTTAATAGCTTAATAGGCGTATTTGTTGAAAACTTGTATTGAGACAATATAATTGGGGCCAGAGCCTTTCTAAATTTTTTAACCTATAAATAAGTTGCATCTCTGAGTACATGGTAACTATTTTACCAAAACAATATATAACTGTTGTCATCTAGTTATAGCTATCTCACTCCAGCATACGGTATTTTTTAAGAATATATTTAAGATACTCTCGCAGATTCGAAATTCTATCACCAAATTACAATTTTTTATTTCTATCTTAAATCTTTCTGTTTAACTGCCGAACCCTGTATAATATATATGTATATAAATACCCATATTCAATGATTGGGAAGTATGACCATGAAGTGTATTGAATGAATACAAATATATCTGAAAAACAAAATAAAAAATTGATAGTAAATGTAATAATATACCTATATAATATATTATATAACAGTTCCTGATTTATGGTTCCGGATATTATATCCAATAGGTAAAAAAGAATCAATACAATGTAGTTGGATGGCACAAGTGCTTCACCTCCCAAGTATCCCACTTAATTCTACGCCTGACATAAACTATTGGTTTTGGTTAGACTTAGACATCTTGGAACCACCGTAAAATGTCTCGTATTGTCCTCACGACATAATATTATAATATACACTATGCACTACTGTGCCACACAGTATATATTCTGCGAACATTTTGTTTTGTATTATGAATTACAGTAATTATATAATAATAATAGAAGAAAGAGATTATTGTTTTAGATTTTAATTAAGAATAGCTATTATAGCTTATGTTAAAAATATTGACTATCACATATCTAATATTATCATTGGTATTTATATAGGCCGACTAAAAAATGAAAACAAATCGTTTTGATATTTTGATGGGATGAGACTTGAACCCATCATTCTCCCCTTCGAGTAAGATGGTCAAAGTAATTCATTCGGTACCTGTAATATATATATCAATATAATATAATAGTGCGTAGATTTCTGCGAAATTCCGCGTGAAAAGGGTAGGTATACAGTTCGCCTTCTTCGTTCTGATTTTATAGATAATGACAATTTATAGAATTGAATAATATTGAAAATCATTATATAAATATAATAAATAAATGTTCTTATAAGTATATGTATAGCATAAATAGCTATACAAAATTACAAAATGCATTCTTGTATAATATACTATCCATACAAAAGAATAATGAAAAATATGTTAAAATTAAAACCACGGAGAGATATGGGGAATAGATCTCCTCCCTTGACCAATTTTTTCTAGTGATATCTTTCGAAAATTGATACAAAATAAATATTTTTATATAACTATCTATAATAATACGAAATTAAAGAAAATTAGAATATCAAAATAACGCATTGTTTACAATGGTGAGAGAATAGGGGGACTTTATCTTGGTCAATGAAATATTGACATCCAATATCCCTCTCCTTGACAAAATTCTAAATACGCTACTGCTATACTGTTCGTTACCGTCGCTGCTGCCTTCTAAAGTTAGGTTAGGTATATATATATATATAGTAGGTGATATAACTTTGAGACTTTTGTTTGCACGACGTAACGCACGTCTAGCAATATAACTTGTAAGTACAGTACTCGAAGAGTGTAGTGAAATGTTATGTTATTTTTTTTTTTAATTACACATTTCGACAAGTTCAGCTGTTATTATACAATTGTCGATTGTTTTGATACGTTTCGTATATAAAACAAAATAAGATTACGTACAAAATGTACAATATCTAATATAGTAATATCTCAGTTTATTCTCATTATATCTATTCTATATTTCGATAATTTGTATTGGGTTGTTGAATTTTACTGACTTCTGCAATTCGGATATAATATTACGTATTTGGTTTCTCGAGAATCACATAAACTAATAATAATAATTATAATAATAATAACAAAATAAAATAATGTGTTGGGTATAACGATATTATATGTTAATGATGTTATGATTAATATAGTACCTATAATAAATAATAATCAAAGGTTGAAAACGACTGACTTATAGATTCTATATTGAAATGCACAGGAAAATGCTATATGGCTGTAAACCTGTAATATAATATTAAATATACCTATAGTGATTTTTGTTCGAACGAGGAATCTTAATAATATTACAAGTCTCATCGGGTGTATTAATAAAATGTATAACAATTTCCTTCTATATAATAATTTAATATACTTCTGACTTCTGATTTTATGAATATATAATATAGTATATATATACTATATATTAAATGTTCTATACATTATACGAGTTAAAACGTTATTTATTTGGTTTCACGATCTTTTAAAATTAAACTAATGTTCGTTTTGTTTTTATTCGTCAATAGATCTATACATAATATAAATAATATATATAAAGTTTTATTTTTAAAATAAATATACAATTTGAGTCATAACACTAGGTTTGGAATTCGTTTAATAGATTTTTATATAATAACTATTACATTATTTAAAAAAATATTTTCAAGATTTAATTAAATTATAATATGAGTTTAATATTTATGTGATAACACTATATTTTATTGATCATAAGTATTTATTTAATAATACTGATAGTTATATTAATATACTTTGGTATATTTATTTGATATTTTATACAATTTCAATAAAAATGAAAGTGTGGTTTATAAATTGCAAACAAGTATTATTGTAGTGAAAGTTTAAACATTTAAAACAAATATAGTTATGATAAGTTTAATTATCAGTTGTAAAATTGTACTAATAGATTATTATGCTATCTACTTATAAATATGAATATTAGTCTTATAGAATAGACTAGGTATAATTATATTATATTCAATATACTATTATAATATATATTAATTATTACCTATACATCATTGATTTAACTTTATTATTATTACTTGATTTTTAAAAAACGTATTACTCGTTATTTTGTGGTACATCGTATATCATATTAATTATAGAGAGTATAATTTTTTACTGTCGTAATAATTATTTATATTATTATTTTATCAAACATTTAAGCTTTACAATGTGCAGACCACGTATTATATATATTATATAGTTGTATAAAATTCACATTACTCGTATTACGCATGATGTAAGTTTATCGGACCGAAAATTATTATAATATTATTCTATAATAACGCATTAATTTATTATAAAATATAGTTATTAGTACCTAAACTAGCTATGTAAAAAAAAAAAATCATTGAACAGATTAGTGTTTAAATTATAATTAGATCTATATACAAGTAAAGTATTTTATTTAATTCTGTAGTGAGTAGGGTATCGGAAAATGTATTACACACTACATAAATTTATTATTATTATTTTATATTTATACCATTACTTAAGTTTCCCATTTTTTTTTTCGCCTTATTATGAATAACCGTATTAGTATCCTACTAAATAATATTCAGATATTTTAACACTGTCTGCCACAGTGTCACTGAATATACGACATTGATTTGTACTACCTATATATACTTAAAAATCATCACTTTTTCGTAAAATGTTTGCATATTTTTTAGAACTGTTCTGTCTGCATCAATAAGTTTAATTAATTGCATCTTTTCAATCTTTTCCGCCCTGGTTAGAAAATAACACAATATATTTTTATAAAAATACATATAGAACATAAAAACATAAAAAGTTGATTTACACAATTGTTTTTAAACTTTATACATTGATATGGGATTACAGGGGAATTATCGAATCATGATGGCTAGGGAATAGTTATATAATATAATTCATTATATTTATTTTATAGTTATTATAATGTTACTTTTCTTATAAGCTATAATACTTCATAGTTATATAAATTATAATGTCATATAAATTACAAATATCTACTTGTTTTTTCTAAATTATTTAAAAAATCGTTCGTTAAACTTTTTAATAAATTAAACTACATGAAAGCTTAACAAATACAAATTTTATATGGATATTTTAATATATACATATATTCATTTATCATTTGTGAAGGTGTGGTAATTGTAATTGTGGTACCTATATATAGTTTTGATTTTTGAAGTGACATTCATTGACACTTGTAGATTGCTGTACAAAATTAATAGTTTTCCCTTTGTATGCGGACATCGTCGAACGGACTGATATGTTTCATATTATTACTATTATTATTATAATGGTTGAGAAAATCGCGGCTGTGGACCTGTGGTAACATTTTTCGGATTATACACAGGTATCCGTATATGACCGTATCCCGTATATTAAATTTTAAATTTACAAAACCTCAAAATCGCATTATATATATATATCAGTTATTTATATAAGTTGAAATACAACAAATAAATACAATTAATTGTTCTTTTTAATCATATTATATAACTTTTTTTTACTTCTTTCTTTTAAAATTTACAGCAGTATTATAAAAACAAATCCGTGGTACTCCAATAGATTTCAATCCATGGTTAGCGACTTTTATTATTTTAATCGTCACATAAACGATAACACGTGTGGTATAGAAGTTACACTAAACTTTGAAATATTATGTATATATTATATAATAGCTCCATTTCAATGGAACACACAAATAAACTACATTCAAAGTCAACAAATAGTCGAGTCACTTTAATGATATAGCGGAACGTAGAGTAAAGCTTATGGAAAAATTCAATGATAAAATAATGAAAAATTAAAGGAAAAACAATTTTTAATGAAAATTACTATTTTATTACCATAAAAATAGAATTTAATAATTTTCATCAAAAATTATTAATATCATAATTATTTATTCAAAATAAAATTACGTCATCATAGGTATCAGGGTCATGGCCGAGAACAATTAAAAATACCTTACAATTAATAATTTAATTGTTCGTAATTGAATATTATACCTATAACTTATACCTATTATACAATATAATTAAAATAAATTGAAGTATTCAACAAATGTTATTTCTATTGCACATTTTAAAATTTACCTCAACTTGCAAAAACACTGAGCACGTGATAAACTTAAAAAAAAATGGATTTTTATTAAGTATATAAAGAAATGTATCTCTACAACTAAGTCATTATACATTATTATATTATGTGTTAAAATTATGAAATTAGATTTAAAAAAAAAAAATATAAAATTACTCTATATTTGATAAAACTTCAACCTTTTTGCGGCACTGGAAGGGGTTGAGTATAATCATGACCAAATTTAACATAAATTATTTTCTTACGGTATCGAACAAAATTATAGAGTATGCTCAATCGAAAACGATAAAGTTCAAAATTAAGAATCACTTTGATATATTTGTTAAAAAAAAAAAATAAAAAAATAATTTTCAAATAAGACGTAGGTATACGTCTAATAAGACGTTGAATATTGTCGCGATTTCCGACCTAGTTTAATGCACGCACGCATAATAATAATAAAGTGTACCGGTGTATACCGTGACTGTGCGTACGCGCAGTGTTTATTTTATTTAGAAGACGGACATTATGCTCGCGACGTATTATATTATTATTATTATTATTATTATGTTATATTTTATACATTATCAGATCAGATTTCCTCGAACGCGCGTATTATATGGATCACGCACGAACACCTATATTATGTACGTATGTAGAAAAACACGCGGTTCTGTCGCCATCCGCGGATAAACACGTTTGCCTGACCACACGATAACAATGCCCGGCATAATTCATATTGGTTTATATACTATCGTATAATACACGCATGTGCGTCGGTATATTATTATTATTATTATTATTATTATATTGACAATCTGGAAAAAATAAAATCCGATATATATATATAGAAGAGGTGTGAGAAGAGTGTCGCGAGTGAACGAGTATAATAATATATGAGAATATGAGAAAGGTGTCGCGTATATAGGTTTATATACGGTATATAATATTGTGCGATAAAGGACATTGGCATTTATGTTAAAAAGCCTCGTCGCGGACGGACGTTTGCCGAGGGGATCGGTGGAAGAGATTTAATCCCGCGCGGGTCGACCGAAAATACCCGGTAGCTTAATCGTTAAAAGGTGTTGTCTCGGAGAATATAATAATATATGTATATCACCGTGACAAGGGTCGTTTACACATACGTACATACGCTGGCATATTATATTTATATATAATCTGTGGTCTATTATGTCAGCCACATGCTGAGACCGCCATTGTCACCGGGTTTCGTTCACCTCCCCTCGATCCCTCCCCACCAGCCCCCTCCGCCGCCGTCAACACTAATCTCTAAATACTATTTAAAAATGTCCATTTCCAGGATGCAGTTTGTGTGCGGTTACAATATATATATTGCAGCAGTATTATAGGCACACCTAACCTATTATACGTACGCCAGCGAATATATACGTGTCGTATTATATTATTGTATGTATCATTTTTTTTTTATGCTCGGTTCCCCCAGATTATTATTATTATTACTTTTTTATACGCGAGTGTGTTGTGACAAAATAAATATACGCGACGGTTATATAATATAATATAATAATAATGAGAGCGGTGGTGGCTCTTAATAGCCTTATTTTTGTAACGGGGGTACACCTTTATGTATATATATATATATATATACTTATAAAGTGTAAACCTATATATACCGTATATACAAAAAAAAAAAATAATAATAATAATAATAATAAATAAATAATATATACTTTGTCGACGACGTGCGGTTTTTTCGATTTGTTGTTGTGTGCTCGTGAGACCGACACCTAATGTATTTAATGGATAGTTCGAAGACGTAAAAAAACTAATATAATAATAACAACGGGAAAAAAAAGGGGGGGGGGGATGATGATGGTTGCGAACGACAACTCATTTCTTACAAACCATTCTGTATCCCGGATTCCTCAGTGCTCTCAGTAATAGTGTACAGGGTGATCAGAATTTTTTGTTATAAAAATTATTGAGAACATAGCAATATTTAAGATACCCGTATATTGTGGATAGTCCTGCCTGAACATCATATTATACATTAGACAAAGCTGGTTCTAGACAATGCGATCAAAACATAATAAATTATTAAAACGTTTTAAACATTAGTCCAATGCAGATTATATATTATATAATATAGATATTATAAGATTATATATATTGTACCTATAATATATACCTAAACATATAGACAAAGTAAACAAAATTATTAAATTATCTAGTGTTACTAAATATGTGCCTATTGAAAAATGTAAAAAATATTTTATTTAATTAATATATTATCAGGTAACTAATTATTAGTTATTACAATTTACGTCAACGTGCCAAACTGCCAGACTGCCAAACAAGATAATAATATAAGCAATATCTTTAAGTTTATTGTACATTTTATCAGTTTTTAAACTCGAGTGGCTTAAAAATAACGAATTTCATAAAATGATTTTTATATTGATATGTACCATATAATTATATAGTTTTGACTATGAGTATGATTTGAAATTTATCATCAGAACGTGATTGATACTCGTTCGATTTTACTTCGTGTCAAGCTTTAATATTTTCTATTTAATGAATATTTTCATTATATAATAACGTGTATTCTTAATTGGACAAACAATTTGAATTTTTTACGATTTTTTTTAAACGGTAAATATTTATCTTAGTACCTATTTATATACTATACATTTTCAATGTTATATCTTCGTTGTTTTTAAACGTAATAATCTGATCGCTCTGTATACACACGCGTGTGCCGAGTGTTTATATAAAGAAAAACACGCAAAGAAAATCATCGGATAGTTGATGTGTTCTTATAAATAACGTGTGTGTGTGTTTTCATATACGATGACGGAACGAATACAAAAGGCGAGGATGTATATATATTTATAAAGAGAGAGAGAGAGAGAGAGAGAGAGATTGGATTGTCGAAATTACTTTTTCCCATATGTTTTCGGTTCCCATGTCGCTGCGAGTGGGAGATGATGCGGTCGTGGTCTGATCAATGTTCGCGAAAAGTCTCTGTGGCGACGACATAAAAACGAATAGTATATATAAAAAAATAAATAAATAATATATATTATTGATTTCTTCGGATATAGTCGAGATAAATCGTTCGAATCTTTTCATTCGTTGGGTGACACGTGCGATCTTTTCCGAGAGTTCGGCGTGTGCAAAATCATTATCTCGCGAGATCGCATGTCATTTTTTAGCACTGTCACAACGGGACCAAAACGATTTACGCGTGGGGCGTCGTTACATATTGCACGTAATTACTACCGATTGATCTTTGAAATTTTATAGTTTCGAGTTAATATATTTCCAGATCAGAAATCAAACGCCAAATCCAAATGTCTCATCGTGGCGAACAAATCGTTTAAGTAAAATATGGTTCGGATATGGTATACAAATTAATAACACATTATCTACTGATTATTAAATAGTAGGTATTGTTCCAAAGGAAGAAAAAAATTTTTTTTAAATTTTTTTTTAAAGTATATAAAACGATATATTACCCAACCCAAACTAAACTACTGATATTTTAATTGAAAAACAATTTTTTGTTTTTCTTTTGTACTTGTAAATATTTCCGAAATTGTAAAATATTAAAGTTAGAATAATTTCTTTATTTTGATTTCGTAGTGTATTTAATGGTGTATGGTGGATGGTCAATAAACGCGAGTTTATCATCAAGATAATTATCTAAAGTCGTGAAATCACTGAGATAAGTATACCTACATAAGTCAATAATATATTATATTTTTTCGAATTCACACTATTGAGTTATTCATAGAGTGATCATAATTAAAAGTTAGGAAAATTGAGATATTCATTCATTATACAAAATGTCAATAAATGTCATATAATATTATAATGCTAACATAATGTATAAACGCATTATTTTATTATATGTAGTTATTATTATAAATTATATCAATTTCTGATGTTAAATGAATATTACAATATTACTTTATTCGTATTATTAATATGTTTCGATACACTAGCGTATAATATAGTAAAATATCATTAATGCACTCGAATTTGTTTTCGTTTTTTACTTTTATTTTTTTATCATCATTGATCCATCTACATTTTACCGGTTTGTATCTGTGGTCTGTAATAGTTGTAATACACTACGACGATTATTCACGTATATATTTTTGTTATGATTTTATTTTATATAGATACGCGTCTACCGACTATTCGTATCATTTTATCTCGTTTCATCTTGCTTATGTTTTAACCTATATAGGTATGGCAATCGCTTCTGGTACAGGTAATATAGGTATATAGATACACCGTTAACTGTATAAACAAAACGAATCCAATCCATTATATTTATTATAATTCAGGACTGGTTATTTTATCCGATCTGACGATGTTTCATATTATCATTTATAGAGGTATAATATGTATATACGGTTTGATAAATCATTAACAATAAATTATTTTCGACTTTTGATATTAATATTATAATAATGTTAATACTTAGAATTATATTTATATGCTGCGATATACTCGAGAGAACCCATTGCGTGCAAAACATGAAATTCTTATTTTCGGCACGTTCGTCATTTGTCTGAACGAAATTTATCTACATACTGATAATAAATATGCTGATCCCAATTTTTTTAAAGTTATCTCTATTTTTTGGGTATTCAAAATTAAGATGCTAATCATATAAGATATCATATATCTTACATCAAATCCTGTATCTAATAATTAAACTGAATGAAAGGTCAATTTGATTTCCCAACAAGTGCAAAATTTTAATTTGTCGACATTTTACTCTTTTTAAATTCTTGAATTATATGTAAAATTACCTAATATTTAGAAAAACATTTTGGGGGTTTCGTTATTTTGTCGAATTTTAAAACATAGGTATAGATATTTGAAAGAGAAACTTTTTAATAATTCATAAAAACAGACTGAAAAAGCATGACGAATAAAGTTATAATGCGATTTAATATAGAATCGTTAATAGTTATATAATAAACCGTATAACACCACGTTCATTTTTACATGAAACCGCGGGGAAGGGTAAAAAATGCGTATTATTATTTTTCCACTTTTGCTATTATATTGCTGCAGGTTTATTAGTAATGATTAAAAAAGCATCATATTATGTGTACTCGTAAATAGAAACAATTTCGGGCGAAAAATATATCGGTATAAAATCGTATCGTATCGTGTTGCGGATGGATTGTTGATGACCACCCGTTTGCAAAGACGTGATCCCGAGTCGACGTCCGGAATTACACGCTACAACGTTTTTGTAAATATATACTTATTACAAGGAAGTATTTATACTATATTCAGCTCATTTTCGACATTATTCACACACAATGCGTTAATATTCATATCCGGGCTATGTGTGTGTGCTCAGTGGCGTGTATGTTATAAATATATATTATAAGAAGCGCGCGTGGGGGCGAACGGGTTGACCGCAGCGGCAGCGGGATGATGATAACAATACGATGTCCGCCGGATATCGATCGTGACCAAATCTGACAGTACCTACATTAAAATAACCTCGACAAAGAGATTTAGGAAAAAAAAAAAATGCGCATTGTATTTTCTATACTTGTTAAATGTGACGGTTTTAATGGAATTTCGGGAGCTCCGATGTTTTGACAATATGAACGCGGTCAAAGGGTACGTGACCGTCCCAAAAGGAAATATACGTTTATAATTTTTTCTATTCCCGGAACTACAGACTCATCGATAATATAATGTATAACAATATAACACTACATAAAAATATATTATAATATTTCGAATGTATATTAACAAAATTTCGAAATCCGTTTACATAAACAACATAGTTACAAAAATAATGAAAATAACGTTTGCAGAGATGTAGTGGCGGTCTTGTTAGCGTATTCTACGCACTAACCGCAGTAGATAATTGCTTTTCTCCGGGAAATTTATTAGAAAATTTTTCATTGATTTTGCTAAATTAAAAATGCATAATATTATACCATTTTACTATGTAAATATTATTTTACCAGTGAATTCATTATTGATAATAACAACAACAATAATAATAATAATGATTCACGTGTTTATCGAACAAATAATATACCTAAATATAGGTAGTACGGAGGACAGCTGCTATACCTATACAATAGGGAGAGAGAGAAAAAAAATTAAACCGTTGGCATATTATTATAATGAAAATCCGACTGCGAATCCGATATCAGTCAGATTTTTCCATTCTTGTGTACACGATAAATACACATAATACTAAATATAAATATATATATATATATATATATATATATATATGTATATATAAACTGCCTACATTGTATGCCTTCTTTATATTTATAAATATATACCCGAAAAATAATCGCTTAAAAGCGTTTTATAAAAAATACTATTACCTGCATAGTGATATCTTTTATTAAATAAAAACTACTTATATATATATTAATCGGATTTTATAAAGATTTTCAATAATTCGTTGGTATATTATTACAGTATTAAATTAGAATCGGTTACAAATATAAATATTAAATTATAATATTAATATCTATAAATAAAATGAATGTATTAACATACAAAATATCCGATGCAGTTTGTTATTATGCGATATTGCTACGAACTACATGTACGACAGTATGTATATTATAATATTATTATATTGTTATATTAATATAATATTATACTCGTATAGTCGTAATTACAGTTTTAGATTATCATATTTTGATAAATTAAAATATATAATCAATGATTAGATTATTATTATTATTTAATATCATTACGAGATTTTACCTTAGTTTGTCAGATGTACATTAAAAAAATTAAATGCATAATAAGGTATATTATGTTACAGCTACTTAGGTATATAGTGTCATCAGATTATTATGTTACATAAATAATGGAAATAATATTGAACATTATGTAATTTTAATGATTTTTGTAAAGTAAAATACTGATCACCCTGTTTACTAACAATAGTGTAATAAGTAATAACAAACCATAACATAATTTCTTAATCATAATTTTTAGACAGAATTATCGTTAGAAAAATGATATTATATGTTGCACGCACCCGTGGCTTACCAATAATGGGTGTTTCCGCATGAGATAAATTATATAAATATAAATAGGTATATACTATAATATATATAATAAAAAAAATTTGATATTTTTAAATAGGACGTCAATAACAAAGCTCTAATTACACGGAGCTAATGTCTGTCAGCGATTTAGTCGACTTGTTGAAGGTTTAAATCATTGTACGTACTCAAAACTGCGTGCGTAATGGTGTTTTTTTAGAACGTCCAAAACAACAATGGAATTGGATGAGCATAAACGTTTTTTATGAAGATAATTCGAACGGGCGTACATTTGCAGCGAAACCCGATACCCAACAAAAAGTATACACACACGGTATTAACTTCCGATGCGGGAGATGGAGATTTATTGAACAACAAAAAGGAGAAATAAAGTCCGTGATTGAATTTTTTTTTTGAAAAGGGGGGGACCTAAAATTATATTATTGACCTATTAAAAAATAATTTATAATTAATATAATATGGATGATATAAAATAACATAAAAACATAATGATGTCTGCATTGAATCAATTAATCTATCTTGTTTATTATCTTTCAAACTATATAAAATAGGTACCCGCGAATGCATTTAAAATAATATTAAATAAAGCATTTTATATAAAAAGGAATCTGCAGATTATACAATTTTGTGTTGATTTCTTTACAATAATTGTAATTCTGATATTAAATTCTAATTATTACTAAAACAGCTAGGGTTATTGTATTTAACAAAATAATTAAGAAAGTAATTAAAATTAATTATTTCAAAATAATCAATAAAGTAATAAAATAATTTTCAGTAATTCTAACAATAATTTCAATTATACAATCATTGTGAAAGCTAATGCTAAATATTTAATAAATAATAATAAATGAATGCTAATATTTATAAATAGGTTATTATAATATTTGATATTTTATGATATGTAGTAGGCTTACCTATAATAATTAAAAAATTCAATTATTTTTTCTATTATTACTAATATTTCTTTTTACACGATTAATCGACTATTGGTTATGTAATTAAAGTAATTTATTTACTTGTAACTAAAATAGCATATTTTCACTGAAACATTTATTAAATCTATAGACTTCAACGAATCGGTCAACCTACACATTAGCACTTATTCTCTATATTTCCTCTGTCCCACATAAATTAAAAGTACTTACAGTTTTATTTGATTTGTTGTATGCCACACAGGGGAGTTTTCAAGGAGGGGGGGCGCGAATAGGGCAGTCGTCCGTGTCATTTTTTTCTTTAAATGTTTGTAATTTATATCACACTAGGAAAATATATAAAATTATACTGTAAAATCATGTGATATCGCATAAATTTGAAAGATTTGATATTGCTACAGATTTCCTTCAACCAAATCCAGCAGAATGGTACCTACTAAAATTTAAATTACCAAAAAGGAATATCAGTTTTTATTTAATAATATAAAAGTTGTAAATGATACCGCAGACCAAGAAGTAAAATTGATAAGTGATTTTAAAGATAAAATCACAAAAGATGAAGAGCAAAAACAATTTTTAATGCAAACAGTATATGATTTTAGGCGTAAATATCCTGACGCAAACCGGTGTACACTTTTAAAAAATTATGACTTAATGAAAATTAATAATATTATAATATTATAACATTTAATTTTTATATTATTATTATTTTTATTGTACTTTATTTCTAATAATATCGTATAAACATAATATTGACAATTTATAATTTAAGTTTTGTAACAATATTATTTTATGGTTATAATGATATTTATTTTAATAATATACTAAAAATTTAATTAAAAAATTGTAAACGATTTAATAGGTATACGAAAAACCAATGTTTTAGAAACTTCATGATAACAATGATCATGATCCATACTATAACGTTTACTATTAGAAAGTTAACATTATTGATTGTTGATATTAAAGATAATTTGCTACTCAATATTTGGCATGCGTAAACAATCGAATATCAATCGATCAAGAACAGATACTATGTATTTGTGTATATTATATAGAACCAGGGGTTAAAGTGGGGGGGACGCAAGGGGACTCAGTCCCTCTACCTCTAATGGTGGTTTAAAAGCGTCCCCTTTAACAAATTACACGTTACAAAACGTTCTGGAGACATAAAATTATATATGGAACGCTTAAAACTATATGGAGACATTAGTCCCCTCTGGAATTTTTTCCCACTTTTAGCCCTGTATAGAACCAAAACTATACCTATACTGTAGTATAAGTACTTATTATATTTCTTAAGAATACAATATAACATTTCGTTCCTAGGTCGGTATATGCAAGCGTAGATTTATAAATTATAAATAGGGAGAGTGCTTAATCTATAAGGTATGATTGAATAATAAAATCATTTTTATATTAATGTTTTAGATTCTATACAAATTTATGTTCATGGAGGACACAGCCCCTTAGCTACTTTAAATCATATACTCTCATTTACCGTATACCTATATAATGATATTAATAATATATAATTTTATTAGTACATAATAATATTTAAAAATAATTATAATATACGTTTTATAATTCCGGATATAGGCCGAGTGGCCTAAAAACATATTGTTTTGGAGCATGATTATCCAAGTTCGATCTCTTGGTAGCTATGGATTTTTGCGTGTTGTGGTGCTTGGACTCTAGAGCAAGCCGGCTAAAATGACTCAAAAAAGTTAAATTGATTTGGTTTAATCATAATGTTCTAGTTAACCAAAAAACATCTTCGATGATCCCTTCACATTCGATAAATATTGTTACCAGTCAGGTAGCATGAATACAAATAGTTAGAAAAAGGAATAAAAGAGGATATTGAAACTGTACGAGATAGATGTGTCGATTATTATCAATGGTGATTATATGGATCATCCACTTCTCATTATTATCATCATCAGTTTAAATATATTTGGTACTAACTATAAATAAATAATGAAAGTTTAAAAAAGTTATAATTATAAAAATGCCAATAAGTCATCAAGATGTCTATTTCGGTCATGCTGAGAAAACGATAAGAATTCATTTATCCATAGATATTTTAAATATTATTATTTTTATGTAGAGGGTATAATTTTGATCTCCCTTTGAGCATCGAATATGACCGATACTGCGTTATACGTATATTATACCAGGTTAAAAACCTAACTTTTTTTTATATACGAGCTTATATAGCATATAATTTCAAAAATTTTACGTACCTTTTAAAGCTTTAATTAAGAACTATATGTTTATATTTATTTTATTTTATCAAAGCAAAATTTTTTTCACGCGACATCTATGAGATTTTATACCATATTCAGTCAATGGCGTGAAATTAGCCTTAATATATATTATATAAATTGTATGATAATAAATAATAAAAATAATAAACGGAACACAATATGAAACGATAAAAGTATATTCGTATTTAGACAGCTTGTAGTACGTCGTCTTGATAATAGGTAGGTATAGCTTCCCTATATAATATCGTAACCCTTTCGAGTGGGTGCCAGATGCAAACATTTATAAATTATAATAATATAAAAATGAGCATCATAATAATAATACAATATAATATACATTTTCGACCCCAATAAGCGAATACAAAAATCTATTAACACACATATACAGGCTGATCAGAATATTGTGTTATTACAAAAAAAAAAAAAAAATAGGGATAATATTGAAAATATATATAGTTCCCACCCTTTTTAATACAGTGAAATATTGATCACTCTGTATGCATACGTTTGAGCGTATTGCCTGTGTCCAGTCCATATACACAAAATAAACATTTACTGTTTATTACATAAATATAATGATAATAAACAGTATAAATATACCTAACCTATAAAATATATATAGGCAGGCAATAATAATAATAACAATTAGCCCCTCATAGAGATGTTTTCGTTTTGCTCACATTGTCGTCGGATATTAATGCGGTATTGCTAATAAACCAAACACTACGCGAGCAATGAGCATAATATAATATTATTATGTATTTTCATAGTATATATATATATATATAATATTGCCATAATATAATATAAACAACAATAAGAGTACTATATATGCACGATCATTGGATCCAAACAAAATATATATTATTTATAATATCATAATATTATGATAATTGTTCAAATAATATGAAACAATAATTGTTTTCACAACGCCGATTATGATATCATTATTATCATTAATTTTGAATAACGGTTTATCGCTGGTCAGGTCAAAAATGTTATATTATTATACACACTCGATTTAAGCTCGCACCCTTTTTCGTATAGCTATTATAGGGTTAGTTGTAATAGTGTAAAACGTTTCGATTTAATGTCCGATCTGCTACTGCTATAGGCGTAAATTGGGGGGTCTCAGGGGGGATTATCTCCCTAAACAAATGCATAACCCCCCTAAAAAATATATGGTTTTAAATTTTGTATTAGAGAAAACTAATCTAATCTGAACTATATGTTTAAAATTTTAGCCCCTTTTCCTTTACGCCTATGGCTGTTGCCTACATTTATAGACACATTTTATTATTATATTATATTATATTATACAAACTATTATTATTACAATTGCTGGAAGCCATTAATGTCCAGAAAATAATTTCACGGATTGTAAAAATTTGAAATTTATCAGTAATCTTACATTTTGCAGAAATCGGAAATAAAAATTTCACATAACAGTAAATTTCCGGAATATTTATAGTTATGTAAATTCGTAACACCTCGAACAGTAAAATTCCGGAACGTGTTAATACTTAGAACTTATTTTCATGGACCATAAAATTATGGTTTAATTTAATAACTCGGAGGCCCGTTTGGCCGGGGATCCAAGTTCGAAACAAAGGTCATGAATATTTTTTTACATTTTTTCTTGTAAATCTATTTATCTGAGGTGGTTTTGTATAAAAATTGGAGTTAATTTTCGATTTGCGGAACGACAAGTGCCAAACACACGCAGTCTTTAGCTACTAATTTTTTTTTTTTCAACCCGAAGGTTGGATTACAACTTCAATTCTCCATTCTGACTGATTTTTCACATTTTATTTAAGTTCCTTAAAGGTTAAATATTAATAATTTATTATGTTATATAAGTAAACAGTATCAAAAATTATTTAAAATATCGGTAAAATTTAAATAAATAATTTATTGATCAGTGGTTTAATTTCGTATTAGTGAAAATATGGTCCGTTGAATTATTTAACGATTTTTTACGGTTCGCAATATTACAGTTTGGATATTATTAATATTTCCGAGTCTTACGATTCGTGAGATTATTTTCTGGGATTTTACATGCGTCAATTTTTTAAAATCCGTAGTTAATAATATACTGATAATGACGAGGATTTATTTAAACGTTTTCATTTCAATCATACGCCAATAAAATTAAATCTAAAAAAATAACGAAAACTATTGTCGCCAAAGAATTGTATAGGTACTATTTTATTTTGTTTTTTGTTATCTACAAAACATTGTTTAACTGTTTTTTTCTACAGTATTGCGATTTGTCAATATAATATATGTTAATATAATCATACTAAATGGAGTAAGTAATGAGTACTACAGTACATATTATAATAATAGATAAGTGACTATCTGATAATTCACTTTTAATACTTTTAAATGTAATAATATTATATGTGCCTATAATTACGTATAAGTCGTATATAACAGATTTTATAATGACATACCAATGTGGCAATATTTTATATAACATAATATACTATCTAAAGTTAATTATTGTTCTTGAAACGTATATCTGTACAAATGTACATATTAAGTACAATTTTATAATACTATCATCTATTTATACATTTTTACACATATTTAATCTTTTCTCGTAATTTATAAAAAATCAACCATACATTTACATTTAACTATACATGACATAATTATAAATTCATCTCTTGAAAATAATTTATAAGCTTTATGATATATCTCATTATTACAAAAATGTAAAAACCAGGTTATGACTAGAATACACACATAATTGCATTGTATTGAGTTGTATTAAGCTCTTAACAGTCCTAACACAATAATATAATATTGCCGTATTAAGCCTTTTAATACCTTGACCTAATGCATATAATTATAGTTATTACTGTTTAGTTTTTCAATTAGAATATTATATTATTTATTATTGTTTTTCATATGTTTTATAATACATTAATATAGCCATTGGCTATTAATTATTAAATTTCATAAAATTATAAAAAAAAAAAAAAAAAACAATTGAATTATTTCATATAATATTATATTTCTACGTGTGAAGTTTTATAAATTATAATATATAAAATTTACTATAGTACATATACATGAGTAATATATAGATACATGTATTATCCAGAGTGTTTAGAATCTAGAGAACATTATGTTGCAAAAATAATTGAATATCGTTGAAAATAATGTTTAGTGATTCGCACCGTAAGTAAGAAACATGCATATTGAATGCATTCTGTATAGTCTGTCCTAAGAACAATGGTCGTCGAAATTCTCGGGTATAAGTGTTAAACTATACATATTTTATATTGTATTATTTGTGGTAATGTACAAGCCGCGGGGGAGGGGACTTGAGAATACGCGTGAACGTATATGTAGCTATAGATACCTATATGATGATAATATTATATTATGTACGAACAATTAGAACGGCATTTACGAAGTCATTTCCTGTTGGTTTTTTATTTTATTTTATTTACTTTTCAGAGTTTCTCATGGTGTCATTGGTGAAGGGCTATTTTAATAATAGAATAACGACCGTGACGATAATAATAACATTATATTATAATATAAATAATACCGAACAAATATAATACGTATACCTTATAATACGTATAAATTTGATAATTTTCGATACAAAAGGGCAAATTTGATTGTAATACCCACAAAAGGGGTTAGACAAGCGCGCAGACGGCGGCGTGGCGTATTCGACGCGACCGCGCGTGTGATAACAATATGTAATGAGGTTCACGAGAGCGTAAATATTATAATGAATCGTTAGATGATGAGTTGTCGAATCGGCTTGTACCTCGTAGGCGCATAATATAGGTATATTATATACAGGTTGATCAGAACTCAACGCTACGTAAATCGTGTGCATGGCACATATTAACTCCATCGTTTTTGTAATGCGACGTATTGATCACCCTGTAGGTACACGCAGCGAATACACCGTATATATTATGTACCACGACTTCGGTCTCGGTATATAAATAAGATATTCTCCTCCTACTGCGCGGTCACGATCTGGTCTCCTCGATAACCCCTAATTATCCGGTAGCTCTTTCGGTTACCAACAACATCATAATCGTCCGAGTTTCCCCCCCCCTCCCTCTCCCACACGATTGTACTGTATACGCCAGGCTACCACTAACTACGCTACGACCGTATAGTAATTTGTTCATTTAACATTTTACGACCCACGCGTCGGCTGATTTCTTTATTCGTATCTATATAGAATAGGTAGGTACTAAGAGAAAAGATATTCCGCTACGTATTATTATTGTCATTACGAACTTAAACATAATGAACGCGGTATAAAACACAAAAAATATAATAAATCGATTTAATTTGTTGTTTATATTTTTAGACTCTATAATATTTATTTATTTTAGACATAAACTAGCTGAATTCTGAATGGCGTGGTGTACGATTTACTTGAAAGGAAAAAAAAATTGTATATTTTACAGATAATTAAATTATTGTTATATAATTTTTAAAATAAATTATAAACTAAATATAAAAATTTAACAAACAATAAAAATAAAAATTATTCAATATTATATTTTATTTATTAAATATAAAATAATAATTATAGATAAATAATGTTTAAAATTACCACTAAAAGAAAAAACGAATCTATTCTAAAAAGAACCTTATTTTGGCTAAACCATTTATACGCCTGATAAAATGATTCTGAAGATCAATTTTTGTTATAAAGAGGAATAGCTTTTCTTAGATAATAAAAAGGGAACACGGATTTATATGTTTTTGTATAAAAATTATGATAAACAACTCATGTTTAGTTAATTGAGATAAACATGTAAATATATACACTTTCTTGAAATATCGGGAAGAGGAGGAATACCCCTTTTTGGCCTTTTCAGTTCTAGGTATTGACGCACCTTAATAAACTATACATCAACATAATAATATCATCAAAATGTTCGCAATAAAACAGACACAATAAGAAATATTGATTGTCGAACAGTATTTAAAGATTTTTTAGAAATTTTTAAACAAATCTATATTGAACATTTTAAAAATATTTAACATTCGTAGATAAATAAAATCTGAGATCAAACTAAATTACCATATTCTAACAATAAGATCGCACTATGCGCAATCAAGCAATACAATGTTTTTAAATACAATTTTTATAAACTTTAAAATTATTATTCATACAATAATATAGCAACTTATACGATTTATTTAATTGTATATTATAATATGATGAAATATGACATAGTAAGTACCAAGATATATATGCGTAATTATTATAGTATAATAGTCAAAATCACCTAGGTGTTAAAAACTGGATTTGTAAATAAATACTAATAAAATATAAACAATTCATACTAAACCTAAACATTAAGAATTCTATTAGTTATTATTTATATTAATTTATTATGCATAGAAGTTATATTAGTTTAAGGGTCATTATTCGATATGTAATATGTAAACAAATTTAGGAGAAACTATTTTTAAACATATTATATTGATCCTATAACAGTATGACCTATTATAGATAATAGACATATTTGATTGAAACACAAAATGAAAATAATTGTATATTACTTACTAATTTGTTATTTTATGTATTTTATGTAATTTGTGGCAAAACTCACGATTATAGATATTTTTAAAAATTTTTAATTTTTAATACGTATAAAATAAAGTGACACTTGAGTTGTTATAGATGAATACGCGATATGAAAATGTAATTTCTTTATTGATTTATTGTATACATAAGTATCATGAGTTATCGTTTGTACTCATATAATATACTTTTTTTTTCTCTAAGTACTTTTGTAATGAAAAAAAACGAATTTGCATTCAGAATTTGTTGAATGTACTTAATTTCGAAATTTTAGCGATTTGAAGTTTGATAATATTAAAGCGTATTATATATGTTTTTTAAGCTGATTTGTTTAAAACTCTCACATTCTGGGTTCGAACTGTAGTCTAAAGTTTAAAGGCTTAATAGTCCTCAACTATAAGATCAGTATACAAGTATTCTAGATCGTCAGACATGATTTTTATGTATTTAACATTTTAATCGAAAAGAACAAATTTTGCATTCCTCGTTGTTATTTATTCGTTACACCCTGGTTATTTTTGGATAAAAGGAATGGAAATAGTGAAGTTAATTCTCGATCTTCAGAGCATTAGATCAGCTACATAAGTTATATCCTATATAAGTACATATTATAATAATATAATATTGCAAAATTTCAAATTAATAGCTACATAATTTAGAAACTAAACCCATCCGATGTCAAGTTTTCAATGCACTATTGTGTTTCGAGCTATAATTTTGGAATCAAAAAATAATTTGTACAAAAATTGTATCTGGGAAACTACTCTTTGCAGTTATAGTAGCTTGTTAGTTTCTTAAAAATTAAATAATTATATAACTGTATAGTTTCTTAATGTGCTCACTGGTACACTGACAAGAGCCTGACGAAGTTGGCCAATGACTTTCACTGAACTCTTCAAAACATGTGCCAATATTTTGCAAGTGATTTGCAAGTTCAAATTAACCACAATTTACCCACGTTGAAGAGATGGGAGGGCTAACTTCAGGTGGCCCATTCAATCTACGTTAGAACTTAGAACTAGAATTATCTGGGATAATTATAATTTTTTAATTAGGTACGTTTCTTTTACCTTTTTTATGGTATAATATTTACGTATACTAATACTATAAGGTATACAATTATTATATTTTAATTCAAATTATTACATATTTTATTTATCAATTATCACTATTAATTTCATTGTTTTGGTGACTGAACCAAAAGTTTTTCGTAAAATACATACCTGGGTAATGGGTATGGTAACTGCAGTATTCTACTAGTAATGGTCCGAATTTGTTATGTCAATTTCTCCCGCGTAAAGATAATTTTTGTCGACATAAAATTATGTAGTCATTTATACATAACAAAAATTGTTTCTATATGGTCATTACCAGGGCCGCTTACCGGGGATTTAGAGTTAAAGGGGTCCCGAGATAAGATTAATTTCGGGGTCCTATTTCTTTATTGAATTTGTCAACTCAATTTTTTCCAATTTTTGTAAAAAAAAAAAAAACAACAACAACAAGGCATTATTATTTCAATTCATAAATGATTTGTTTTATTTGTGTTGTAAATTTTTCACGTTGTATTACATATTAATAAGTTAAAACATCAGACATTATAACATTATCAATCATGTAAAGTAATAATATACGAGTATTCTTAGTTATAATGTTATACGGCACTTTCATCCCTATGAATTATATAAAGTAGGATGAAATATTCAGATAGTTATTAAATCACTTATTTTTTATAATTATTATTAATTAGGGCGATGACAATAATTTCATGTTACAAAAATGTGGTGCAGAGAACAACAAGGATTTTCAACGGTATTCTTATCTCGGCAATAAATTATATTTGTGACACGATATATTGTGTTCGCCCTATATAATAAATGTGTGTGTATTGCTTGGAGTGAACCGCCATGGAGAATAAAAACAAGGAAAAAAGTTTAAAACAATAATACGTTCGCCGATGTAGCTACATAGTATTATATATATATATATATATATATATAGTCCTGGTTAAAGCCAAGAGGGCTGAGAGATGCAGCGCGCGGTCGGTCTTGTCGGCGCGGGCCATTTGACAGTATAGCCGCTGTTCAGATATATATAAATATATACAGTTGCAGGGCTGTCGGATCGAGTCGGATGGGATCAGCGGCGTGGGGATGTGTGTACATTAGGGTCGGGCGTATTATATAATCGGTCGGCGTGGTGTTTGCGCAGAGATTAAGGGACGGCGCGCGATAGAAGGGATGGCGCGTGCAGTGTTTGTGTAGGGGAAGTGACGATGGAAGCTCTTAGAAACACCGCCATCTGGTGTCGGTAACGAGTGCGAGTGTCCCTGAGAGGATTATATTATTATGTGCGAACTGATGTTTTCGTTTCTGAAGGGATAGTGCGTTGAATCCCAAAAGGATTGCTGTGGTGCGGTCGCAATATAATAATATATAATATTATATAATAGTACATGCAATATAATATAATATACATATATACGGAGTGATTAGAATATTGTGTTACAATTATAATAAAAAAAATAAAAAAACAGAATACTCGTACGTATTTTTTAACATAATTTTTTTTTTTGAATCGCGATTTTTTATCGCAAATACATATATTATATGTAATAAATTTTTTTAATGACGTATCGTGGGGGGTAATTTGACCCCCTTAATTCTTATAAGTTCAGCTTTATATTTATAGTTATTTTTAATATTTCCTTGTTTATAATTGTAACCAGTGGCGTAAATAGAAAATATTTTGGGGGGTTTTAAATTTGGAACTCTCTCTTCTACGATAGAAGACATTTCGGGAACGGGGGGATTATAATACTGGCTACGCCACTGATTCCATTAATCCCACCATTGTGGTGATATCCCGTGAAAAATTATCTAAGAATCAAAGAATAAAATAAAAATTACATGTGCACATTAGTTAATAATCTATAGCTATATTCAATAAAAAAAGATATATATTAAAAATAATTCTACGATTGGATGCATAATATGTTACAAAAATCAAAAAAAAATTTGAACAATTTATTTGATAAATTCTTAAATTAACTATTGTCCATATTGTAATTTTAAAAATAAAATTATACAAATTTGTAAGCTAGAATAAAATAATATAATATAATAGTTATGTATATAAATTTTCTTCGGGTTGTTTAATTAATTAATTGAAATTGGACTGTGTATAAGAAATTTAAGTTAACAGCTTGGTAAAAATAATGAAGATATATTGTATTTATAACAATACATCTTCTTATATGTATCTATAGAGAAAATTATATGGAAATATGTAAAAATCAAAAGTAAATTATTAAAAGTACGAGAAATATATAAATTGTGTAAACTGAAACTTTAACTCGCTATTAATCAGTCAATTTATAGACGGAGAAAAACATTATAAATGAAAGTTATTTAAAAATATTAATCTAGATCGAAACTCACAAAGAAGGGTTGCTGTTTAAAAAATGTTTTTTACTGCGCTATCGTCAGCGCGGATAAATAAAGTTTAAGAGGGTGTAATAATTATTTATTTATTTAGTAAAAAATGTTATGTTACAGCAACAGAAGTTTCATTTGATATTGTGCTAAATACAAATATATATTACATAATATCGAGATTATAATTTAATATAACTAATCAAAACCCATTGTATAATTATATTATAAGTTTATTATGTTTTTAGAGAGTCAATATTAGAAAACTTAATTTTTAAAAAAACTTTTTTAGCTGTACCATCCATTGAATTGCTCTATCCTTAATTAATAATGAAAAATATTACGAGTACCTATATAATTTAGGCATTGTATCAAAATTAGTTCTATAGTGACTATCTTGATTTACGACACTTAAAACAAACATTATATTTTATTCATATTTATTACATTATATAACATTATATTCGATTTATAATGTTATATAGGTATAAAAAACATTAATAAGTTTTTTGTATTTTTTAATTTTAGTATATAAATGTTCACATACATGAAATTGGCCCCTCCATATTGTCCGATCGACACAAACCCTTCGCCAATATTTTGCAACTAATTTGCGATTTCTTGCCACCTTATAGTTTCCAAAATTTGCAACCAAATAGTTTTTGCGCAAAAAAATTTTACTGAAGGGGAGCCAACTTCACGCACATTAAATATTCCTACAATCCTACCTAAATATCAAGGGGGTGTCCAAATATAGATAGATTATATTATGAACTTTCATTTATTTTTCTTTAAAAATTATAAACTATTCAATTATCTTAATCAATCTCCAATTAACATATATATAAAATATAATATCTTGACTCCTATTGTGCACTAGAAATTTAGTGAAATCATTGGTTTAAAATAAAATAATCGATGATAAAAGTAGTTTTATATTATAAAATTGTTTTTCATTTCTATATTTTCTTTATTAACAGATAATATAAAATTTAGGTTTGGTATAAAATGCATGAAACATCTTAAACATGATAAATAATAATATAATTTGTTTATATTGAATGAGATAAGTTTAAATTTAGATTTTTTTTTTTTTTTTTTTAATACCATTGTATTGCAATTATCCATTCACGTTGTCCAATGAAAATGACTCGTAGGTTAATTTTGACATGAGAATTTTTCTAATTTTTATACAATGTATATTATATATCTAATACTTAAATTAATATATTATTACATATATTTTTAAAATTTTAAAATATACAATTATTTTTATCCAAATAGACATAACGAACAAAACCATTCTCATAAAAAGTCACATGCCTGATTGTTGATATATTATATTATATGGTACGTTGCCCTACTTGTACGTTGTAAAATGTAATATAATTTCATACGTCTTGTCTCCTTGTCTGCGAGGTGTAACGACCTCATCGCTGCAGTCGAACCACTACTGAGGTATATATACCGCGTTATTTTGAGAATATTCCCGGTGTGACTATATAATTATATTTGAGTTCGTCCGGAGACAATAATTTTCTGGGCGGAGTATTATCTACTCGAACTTTGCTTTCGTTTACACTGATTTGGTTATCGCCTGCGGTATAATAGCCTGTATTCATCAACGTTCACCAACTGGCAACCGGTAACTGTATACGTGTATATTAAAACAATATAATATTGTTTATACTAACGTAAATTGATAATAATATATTATATTCTTCAATTCTCCATCTTTTTTTTGTTTTTGTTGATAACCATTTTTCTGAAAAATCCCGACATTGTGTTTATGTTTATACTTATTGAAGTCGAGTACTAGTGTGTTGGTAGGTATAGATTGGGCAATCAGTATTTTGTGTTACCAAAATAATAGAAATAACATTGAAGAAGCGAGTAATTCTCGCACTATTTTTGTAACACGAATTTTTTTATCATCTTGTATAACGTAACATAACGTGTACAAATAATAAGTTATATTTATTTGCATATAACAAAATAGTTTACATTTAACGAACGACCTGAATTATTAACCAACTGCATTATTACTTGGTTACATATATATATATATATAGACTAAGTTTAAATAACTATATAACTTATATTATAAACCTATACATGATAACAAATTTTAACGCTTTGTCATTTATTTGAATAGAATAACCGGTGCATAAAATTGCAAAAGAAAAATGCAATTTATTTTGATGATTTTATTTTTTGACAGTGAACCCAATTTTATTTTTATTCTATAGGACCAAAGATTTGAAATTATCTCATCAAAATATTGAGATCTTAGATATACCTAAATAAGCTTATAATGGCACATATATAAATGCCAGAATAATGTATAATAATTTAGTCAGTCATAAATAAAAAAAAATGATTGCGGCTTGTAGTTTGACCGCCACTGAAAAATATATTACTTATTCTAGATAAATCCTAAAAAAAATCCTATAAAATTCTTTATTTATGATGAACGTGTAATACATAATATAAGATACATATGTAATAATATTTATTGTATCTTAAATCAACACAAAACGTATAATAATAATAAATTATTTATAAGATCAATGAAATATAATAATAATAACAATACTAAAGTATTACGTGTTACGAACATATGGTATAAAGTATATCAAATTGAATAGTACTTTATAACTTTGGTTCTATATATTTTAAATAAGGTATAGGTATATATCTATATATTATAATCAAAAGTCAAATGAACAAATGGAGGTATTCTGATTATTATTATTTTTTATTTGTATATTTATCGTTAAATTACCGACTATAATTTAATACATCTTCCTTTATTTAGTTCCGATAGAATATAATCGCGTTAGACGATTCGTCACCTCTATTGGAAGTGCTCTTTCAAACGAAATCTACGACGACCAGAGAAAAAAGAAATCGCATTTAGTAATAACTCTATACCAATATTATTATTACCTATATATAAATATATCTGCAAACACGGAAAACGTCGGCAAGGTGTTTACTATCGTATATAGCAGCGATGACAGCGGCCGTAAGTTGAAGTGTCCGCGAGGAATTCACATTAATTTTCTTGGATCAATACCTGTTGAGAAGTTTTGATTAATTTACTATAATGTTATAGTCCACATACACATTTGTAGATAAGAAATAAAGAAAATATAAATATAATATTTATGTACACATGATTGTGATTATACACGATTTAAACAATTTACCTAACCTGACCTAACCAGCTGATGGAAGAAAGCGAAAGATTAACGAGCAATAACAGCTTAAATCGTATAAATGGTGCGTTTGGTTTACGTTGTCATAACGTAGCATACACTGATAATAATTTACTATAAGAAATCAGTTTTCACCCGAAACGAGTGCTGCAGGGTTCATCTGTTGTGTATACACGTGTATATGAAAATCAAAAGCCGCTACAGCTCCCTTTTCCCTTTTATACGCGTCGAACTATAAATTGTTTTCCTTTCGCTGCCGTTGCCGCCTGCTGCACAGTTAAACCGTTTTTCACCCTTCGACTTCAAAACTTATCGTCTTTCTGCGTCGAAAATTAAATAACGACACCCTCTGCTAACTCACCGCCAAAGTACCCATTTTTATAAATAATGTATAAAACATATCTCATGGAAGTATACATTGTACATATTATTACATTATTATTATTATTTTTTTTTACGCGTGCAATGCTATATTGAGGATTTTTATGCCAAGTACAAACACAATTTGTCACCTCTCCCATTATCCATAATTGTTCACTAACTATTCTTTTATTAGATTTAACATTCATAAGAAAAAATTAATTCTGAATCATTATTATAATAAATATTATCTATATAGGAAGTATAATAATAATATATTTTATTTATGTTAGATGTTATTTGTTATTCAATATTCATTACTACTGAACTATTTATTTAACTTTTCTTCATTACCTAGTGTAAGATCAATATATAATTTAATAATTAAGAGTTAAAAATGAACGTTCCGTTAAACAGTTGCTTTATGTTATAAGTGATATGTGACATATCCTTATATGTGTCCTTATATGTCATAAATATAAATACTTATTAAGTCTTTTAGTCTTATAAATACACACATTTACAGAATCGTATAATACAAAAATATCAACAGCCAAAGTTTATATAAAAAGTTTTACAAAAGTGCCAAATTCTTCAAAAAGAATATAAAATTGACTTAGAAACTTATTTTGCCACCTAATTAATATCTTCACTTTAGATGACATTTAAAAAATATTATTGTAGGTGTCGATAAGTGCATGGGTGACAATATTTTTCAAATGCCATCTAAAGTGAAGATATTCATTAGGTGGCAAAATAAGTTTCCAAGTCAATTTTATATTCTTTTTGAAGAATTTGGCACTTTTGTAAAACTCATTGTATCAACTTTAGCTGTTGATATTTATATTAATTTAAAGAAAAATATATACGACAAATTTCTTTTATCAATTTCTGACCTATCTAAAACGATAACATAAGTATTAACTTTAAAAGATTTTTCCATAAGGATTATGTCTTCTGCTAATTTTTTATCAGTGAATTTTTTTTTTTTTTACTTTTAATTATTAATTAATTTTTAACTTTTAATTCTTTAATTCCACACTTTTTAATTGTATAGAGATCTATATTACAAATTTTTAATTTTTATTATTCATAAATTTATCACCTTTAATCATAATTATAGATATTATAATTATTATTCGACAAATAATAAATGATACTATGTTTATAATTCAATAATGTTATAGTTTATAATTTTTTTCATTTATTGGAAAAATCATAGTTCTGACGTATTATTCTGATTTATATTTCACGATATAATAAATTAAATAATTTTAAAAAATGAGGTCAGAAATATTATTTTTCCAATAAATGAAAAAATTCCTAAAAATTGACATCTCGATTAAATTTCGGTGATTGACACCAAAATTTTCATAAAAATATAGTATTTAAACTGGCTATTTTAATAGTGTTTCAATTGTTTTTAATTTTTATTTTACTGAACGTTTAAAACCAATAACATAATAGAAGTAATAATATAGCCCATTGCCTAAATATTAAATAAACCAAATAATAATAAATATAATAATAATAATAAACCTAATAATATTAAATAAACCACATTTAAAATATTTAATATTTCGTGGATATATTTCAAATAATAAATAAATCTTGAACAATCCAGTAGTACAGAATAGGTTAAATCCGAATAGAAACATTGATGATTTAACATGGGTAATATAGGATGCTTATTATAGTCTGTCACCTTCAGTCATTTTCTAAGTGGAACTGAAAATAGCTATTCGCTCATCCATAATTTACCATAGTATAATCATTTTCTTAGGTATAATTATTAGTCAATAATATATAATATGAGTTATTATAATATATAAATTTAAATAATTATTTTGTAGATATTTATGTAAGTAATGTTTGTAATAAATCAACTTTTATATATGGTACATTTTTTTAAAAATATATTATAACTTAAAACAACAAAATAGGATTAACTTTTAAGTTTATATACCTACTATTGTAGCATATTATAATGAAATACCTAATATAACATTAAATTTTTTATGATGCCCGCTAATTGCATAGAAAATATAATAATATAGCTAATAGGTAGGTTGTAGGTATATTGATTGAATATTTTCTTATTTGTCGTATGTATCAACTTACCGTTTATTAGTGCATTTATTATGAGACATAAACATTTCTTTATATTCAAACATAATATATTTTAATTATTTATCAATTTGTAGCTTTTAAAATAGTATGGTTTAATATTAATAAAAATAAAAATGCATAAATTTAAATATTTGTATACGTTATATAGGGCTAAATAAATAATTCATAATATAATATATTATCAACGTTATTTTTATGCTAAAATATTATTTATGAAAATTGGATCATTATTATAATGTGCACTAGATTATTTCAGAAGTTAATTTTAGATTTTATTTAGATTTTTCAGTATTTTCAAATAAAAAATAAAAAATAATATAAATTAGCAATAAACGATTGTATTTTATGATAGTAGTCACATAATATTATAGATTATTTATTTTTAGGCATAGATTGTTCACCATTATATGAAGTGATGTTTGGTTGCCCTACGAAAATCATCTACTAATTACGATGAAATTTCTAAATTAGTATCCAAAAAAGACAATAAGAATTTATTTGAAAATGTAGGGGATATCAAGAGAAACAAGATAATGAACATTAATGCATCGATATGATAGTAAAATATAATATAATATGTAATTACTTAAGTTACATTTAATTAACATATATAGGTATTTGCTGCTGTAACTTATTACCACAGTAGTGGGTTTACACAACAATTATAGATAAATTGATGGATTATTATCTATATCCGTGGTTTACATATACAATGTACAAATGTCGAATCCGAACTGTAAACTTCAATATATCTATAAAAATATCAAATTACGTTTTATATAATGAATAATAAATCGTATAAGTTATATAGCGTTTAAACCCGCCTTAAAAATTAATTTATTTACTGATTGTTTTCTCAAACCGTTTATCAATTTTTTTTTTTTTTTTAATAATTTAGTTATATAAAAATGACGTTGATAAAAATTTTAATAATAAAGTTAAAAGAAATCACGTAAAACAATATTTGTCAATTAGTTTCTTGACAACTTGAATTCATAATAATAATAATAATAATAATAATAAAATATAACTACTCGAGGCGAAGACGTTACTACTCGTATATTAGGTTAAAGGAATTATATAATATATTAGTTTGGGCGCGAGCTCCAAGAAACACACATTATTATATTATTAGGTATATACTATTTATGTTTAGGTAGTACATAGCTCATTACCACAGGAGAATAATTGTCTATTAAATCTATAACAAGTCACGCGGTAATGAGATCGCGGTAATGAGAACGCGGTATATATGATTTAATGATTAAGCTATCAGTCACACGGCCAGTTAGTGTTTGTATATTATGCGTATACGTCATATTATAATAAATATTATATTATATTATACACTCGGCGGTCCGGCGACGACGTTAATGCGTGTATTATCATTAAAACATTTTTGTCCGACCACATGATTTATCACGATTCACATCGTTGTTAATTTGTTACATTATATTAGACCCGACAAATTGTACACCGAAAATCGGTCGCCGCGTCACGTATTCTCCATATAGAAATATAATAATAAGCAGCAGTAGGTAAACTACTCAGACTACAGAGTGGTCAGAATATCGAGTTACAAAAACAACGCAAGTTCGATTTCAAACGCTTTAAAGAAATATCATATATTTATCAAAATCAAATTCCAATTGATAAGTTATCATTACTTTGCACAATATCATATTTACTATGTTGTGTTAAATATTATTATTATGATCATTTAAAATGAACGGATATTATGAAAAATTTAAAACGTACTTCATTTTTATAAACGATACACACAAAATATATACCTATGCAAAATTTGTTTTTAAAAACGAAAACTATAATTTTAGTAGCTATCTATTATAATTTTATTGGAACAAATAACAATTTTTACAACGTATACAAACAACAATAATTAATAGATCATGCTAAATATATTTAACACGTCATATGTACCTATGTAATATGTCTATTTTGCAGTTACGTTTTATAAATTATAATTGAACATTGCTTTTAAAAAAATTAATCTACCGTCTTTAACTTAATTTCTTTTAAACAATTTATTATGGATTCCTTCTATAAGGAATAATGTTACATAAACTGATTTTGAAAAAGCTTTTGATAGAATTTACCATCAATTACTAATATACAAAAAACTAAAAAATTGGATTTGATGATCCTTTATTATAATGATGATTCAATTAATTCCAAACTCAAAGATATGAATTTGTTAAATATAAAATAATTATTTCAGATTCAATTTTAGTTATTTTTGGTGTACCATCTCTTTTTTTATTGGATTATTAAGTATATTGTTTTCTCCACTGAAGTATTAAATATTTTTGTATATTATTATTAGTTGATAATGCTAATATCTTTAATGTTAATATTCTAGAAGTATGTCTCTTTTCTTTTATAATGTAAATAAATGTCAATGTATTTCTTTCACTAAAATTCGTAGTAGTATTATTTTAGATACTGAGCGAAACAAAAAATTTATAATTGATTTTACAATGATGTGTGGTATAACTGGTATATTATATTTTTTTCTATGTCTGAAAGATAAACGATTTTTGGCAAAAATAATGATCTGATTACCAAGTATAGGATATTCTTTAGGTAGAAAATTGTATCTAATTGGTTCTTTATTTAGCTCATTTTTAAAATTTCTGAAACATTTTTTTTTTGGGAAGAAAAAAATTGCCAAAAGACTGCAAAATTCATGGAAACTGTACTTTTGATGAACATCCATTTCAAATATTTTATGATAATTGATAATTAATGACTAACGTATGGACTTGAATCAGGGACGCCCGCAAGGGGGGGCCAGGTGGTGTAAATGCACCACCTGAGAATTTAGAACTTGGATTTTTCAAATAAATAATAACATATAATCAGAAAAAACAAAATAAAATCATCCTAATGTAGAATAATGTACTTATAAGTACATCTAGCTACTTATAAGTAAAAAAAAAACAAAACAGCGTAGCTACCAACTTTTAGCTGCGATAACTACTCCCATTTTTGTACTCCTGCTATCAATAATATCAAAGTATTCTGTAAAATTTGAAATTATTTCAACAGTATTACAAGGCATTGATGTTGATTTGCAAAAAGCTACTAGACACATTTAAGACCTCTTATCTATGTTACGAAAAAATCGTGATGACTGTGAGACTCAATTTATTTTAAAAAAGTATTAAAAATTGCATCCAAAATAGATCTAGAGTTGACACTACCACGACGAATTGCATGGCAGACACATCGTGAAAATTACCCAATTAATAAAGTACCAGACTATTTTAGACAATTATTATTTATTCCATATATTGATTCAATTATTATGTCTATAAAAGAACGATTTTCTGAAAAATTGAAAATATTTGCATTATTTGACTTACATCCAAAAAAAAGTAAGCATATGAACCGTCAAACATTCATAAAGACACTTGACGTTATTAGTCAAGTTTATGGATAATTTTTTGAAAAATTTTGAAGAACTAACCTTATCGTGGTATCAATTATGGCAAAATAAACCACTCGAAAATAACATGGACCTGATTGATATTCTTGATTATGAAACATATTACCCAACTGTATGTAAGGTTATACAAATTGCCATTATTTTACCTGCAATTTCGTGTTCAGTAGAAAGATCATTTAGGTAATATTTTCTAATTTTTTATATTATATTTCTCATTTATTCATACAAAATAATTTGTCATTATATTTTTAGTACTTTACGTCGTCTAAAAACATGGCTGAGAAACAAAATGAGAAATGAAAGATTAAGTAGTTTAGCTCTGATTAATATTCATCGACAGAGGTACGAAAATAAAGAATTTTTCGAACAGTAAATAAATAACATTATTGAAAACTTTGTATTGAGCTCTAGGCGGTTTGCATTGCTTTTTAATGATAATAATGTAAATACTAAATAAGTAAATAAATGTTATTTAGAATTAATAAATAAAATTAGTCATGTACTCATCGATATATAAATATGTTATTAATTTAGTGTTCGGGTAAGGGGGGGACGGCTTTTATCGACACTAAAATTATTTTGCACCTAGTGAGCTACTTCTCTACGGGCGTCCTTACTTGAATTATTATTTTTGATTATTAACATGTTACAATAGTTATATTTTTAAATATAGAAATGTAATTATTTTCTCTATATATAATAATTATTGGCATTGGCTCATAAATTTGTTACTTTTGTATATTATTAACTATTAATTTATTATTATTATCAATTATGTAACACATAATTTGAATATTAATATATATTGGACTTTATATGCATTAAACAAATAAATAATTACCAATTATTATTTATTAATACAATAATATTTAATTTTCCACTTTAAAATTAGCTTTTATTGTATCGTATATTTCGATGTTTGGCAACTACTATATGTGATAACATTTCAACTGACATGCCAATTATTATATGTCCATATACATATTTTATAATAAAGCACACCACTAATATAATAAATTAATTATAAATTATAATAAACTATTATAAATGCATTTAATGCAGTCTAGCAAATGAAATCATAAAAAATCATAGATCATCTGATACTTGCGCAGTTTTGCTTATAAAACTGTTCGGTACCTATTAACTCAGTGAATATGTCTCTGCGTAATTCTAAACGTTTAGGGAGCCTACGGTAAATAATGACGAATGGTGAAAAAAAAACGTTCGCTCTTAAACTTCACAGTAATGCATTTAGTTCACTGGAAAGTAAGGAAAAAGTTAGAAGTTTTCGAGACGCGTGTAAAATCATAATCCACGTCATATTAATATTATACTATAAATATAGTAAATACAGGTATTATTTATATCCGTTGTGACAGATTTGGTAATGGAAAATTTTAAAAAGTGTAAGTTCTGATTTATATTATTTTAATTCTTTGAGCAAATGCTAATTGAAAAAACCACATAAAAGTAGAAATAGATTAAAAAATTGTATTGAGAATAATGTAATGATAATTAAATTGTATCTATTTACATACATTTTAAAAAACGCACATTAATAAAAACAATCATCATAGTTGAATATAAAATATTCACATAATACGTACCATATTTATATAATAATTAACCATCTTCACTACACAAACAATTGGGTTAAGCTTAACATTTTACTATTTTATAGTATATTTATAATGTAGGTACGTTAATATGAGATCAATAGTTATACAGCGGAACTATACGTCCTAAGCCCTAGGCTAAATGGTCATGACCCAGTTTAATAATTTGATTTTTTAGATAAAAAGAAAATGTTTGAGGTAAACTTATACAAAATATGAATTTGGTTTGGAAGATTAAGGGACACATATAATAACAAGTAAGTTTATATTTTTAATACGGAACTAATTAAAAATTCTAGCTACGACTATGTCGTTGGTAGTTTGGTGATTTAAAGCAACTAAAGTAATTATTATATATTATTATTTTTTAAATTATAATATAGTAATATTATTAATTTTTACATGATAGGTAATAGTCGATATTGTAACACGAATTTCGGATCACTCTGTATGCTGTATATGTATATGGGCGTTGGATAGCCCATATACATGGGTCGATTTCGCGAAATTACACGTTTTAAAGCATACATTTCCCTAATTTGAATGAGATTTTGCGAGAGACGATTTCCATTTCGACCGTGTTGATTACGCGCGCGCACGCTGATTATAGGTATACCGGTATACGCCTTTTCGGAAATATAATATATATATATATCTAGAAAATCCGTCGCGTCTGGTTATTATCATTATCATTTGTCTTTATTATTATTATTATTATTATTATTATATTGTATAGACGTTATCCGGATTTTCTTTTTGAATTCACTTCCGCTGTTCGCCCGCCGCCGCAGTCATGTGTCGTAAACGATAGAGAGATTTGTCGCCGTTGGCAGCAGACACCGAACACTATATTATTATTTTTATATAATATACGCACAAGAGACGAGATAATTTCATCCCTTTCGCTTACGCCGCCGACGCTGGTCACGAAATAATATGCGAGCCCGCCCACGACTTTCAGTAGCGAAGGCGGTCGTCCCTTTAACCCTGGTCGCGGTATATATATACATAATATATTACATAAAGACGCGTCGGAAAAAGACGGTAGCTATACGCGGACGCAGTATTTACCAGCGTATAATTCTCGGGCGGTTTAAGCTATAATATATATATAGGTATGTACAAAATATATACGTACACGAGGTAAATAAATGATAAATTATTCAGAGCACACAAAACCCGTCGTCACTGTAATATTATATATAATATATATATTATATAGGCTGGAGAAGAAGGACGAAGGGGCGGGCGACGCGGTTTTTGCGGAAAAGTCACGGTCGTCAGTCGTCGCCGAGGGAGCGGAAAAGGCTATATACCTACGTAAATATATATATATAAAAGGGTGAAAAATGTCGACCGTCCGTGCGGGGCTCGCGCGGTATTCGCGTATACCACGGTATATGTATAGAATATATATATTGTATACAGTGGTAATAGTCGAACCGCAATGCCTTGATTACCAGAGTAAACACGAGATATTATTAGGTTGTTAAGCGATGAAGGAGGGTAATTGCGCGGACGGGCGACGATCGACTGTATTATATTATATACGCTCGCGGTGCGGCGCGAAGGCGAAACGCTGTTTAGCATGGCAAATGAGCGGCGGCGTGTTTGCGCGATCCCTCTCCTGTCGCTCACACACACACACACACATAAAATATATCAAATACGTATATAAACGCACGCATACAACCATTACTATATTATATTATTTTGTTACGTCTCTCTCTCACTCTCTCTAGTGGGGTATAAACGGATTATTTGTGTGTGCGCGTACCCGTTAGGGGTTAAGGAAGGAGAAGGTCTTCGTGGCGGCGGTCGGAAGAGCGGTGCGCGGATCAGGCCCATCATGTCGTTTGATGAACTGAAAAGGGGCACCCGATCTGCGGAGAGAGAGAGAGAGAGAGAGAGCTCTGCAGAGAGATGACGCTCGTGACGAATGATAATTTCCATATTATAAATTCACGTGTATATAATATTATACTGAATCCTCGTCACTTGCAAAACTAAACATTCTCTCGTCCGTCGTTCGACAAAACGAGTTCACCTATACAATATATATGTATTATTTACAATGCATTTCACAGCTTATTACACATTTTTAAATACGTATATATGTAATATTAATATAATATCACGTGTGCGTAAAAGTGTTAAGAACTGCAGAAATTCGTGTTAGTAAAACGAGGGAGTTTACACGATTATCGTGCAATTATTATTCTTACTATTTTTTGTAACATTATCCGATCCCTCATCTGTATAAAATATAGGCAATCTAGTACGTGTCACGATGTTTTATTTAAGTCTTTATAAGTTCTTTCCTCGCAGAACACTTTTTATTATATTGTGTACTTATGTATAAATTATTAATTTTAATTTCTGAGTAAATTTTTAATAATATGTATATATAATATTTTACACTTCTTTGTGTATAGAAAACGATATAATAGGTTTACGAACACGTATTATTTCTTGTCATGGTTATGGTACTTTAAACCGATAATTTTTCAGAATCGCTCAATAGTTTTTTTTGAATGGTAGAAAATATCAATCTAAATTTAGTCTACCAAAAACTTTGATATTCTCGGAACATCGGATTTGAACGAAATCGATTTTATAGTAAGTGTTATTTAGTTATCAAAAACCATTATGGTAAAAAGTATTCATAATGTCCAAATCAACAATAATATACAATTATTACATTTTTGAGAATTTGGTTCTTACTGCACTTGTCTTTACGAGATGATATATAGAAATCCAATTTAATATACTTCTTTTTTTAAAAAATATTTTACATGTGTCAGGTATAAAATCAATGATACCTAAATGGTATATAATTAATATTATATATCGTATGGAAACCTATGTATAAACAAGTCATGAAGAATTTTCATAGGATCGTTTAAAGTTTGAAGTTTTAACTGCAATGACATCACAATCTTGATAATTATTAACAATTATATTCTAATTCTAATTATTAAATTGGGTGCAATTAGTAGTAATTTGTAAATAAATATTGTATTGATTAATGTACGCAAACTACTTATACGTTCTGTATAATCTTGCAGATTATACAGATAGATCTTTTAATGGAGGCATTTCCCCCATAAGTTAAAAACGACAATTGTGTGTACATAAGCTTTTGAATATTAATGTGTTGGCAGACAATTTGTATGCACTGTTGTAATTTATTTGAGAACGCAGTTTAAAATCGTTGTTGAACTTTTATTCAATCTTGTTAAATATTTTTTACAAAAAAGCTAAATTATACAATTGCATTTGCATTTAATTATTCTTTTAGTTTTATGTTATTGAAGTGTGCTGTGTGCTGTGTCATTCTGAACACAAGAAAAGGGAATAATCATGTCTATACAATGATGCTGTAATTAGATAAGTATTTCAAATAGCGATGTCTGAAATTATACTTATTTAATTTAGCATATACAATTTTTTAATCTACAAAATAATATGATAGTATGGATAATTTTAACCAGTAGCTGCTAATAATAATTATGAAAAACGTATTTTAATTTAATTGTTATTTAAGTACTCATTGGTAACGAGTTCAAATAAGTGAAGTAATCAACAATATACGTTGACAGGCTTACTTTAAAAAAAAGTGTATGAATAAAAAATGTTAACTATAAAAATCTATTTGAAGAGATTATCATAGATATTTCATCCGGAGGTATATAGGTATGCAAATAGTTATATTACATAGGTACTATACTATATAGGCTATAACGAGTATTGAAAACATATACAATAAACAATTATTTATTATAAGTGTTTAAACAAATAAAATAACGAAAATTATAAACCATAAATAAAAAATTATCTCTCCTTTGTAACTCTTTAATTATATACTGGAATATTACCAAACCTTTTCCATCTAAATGTTTACTTTTAATTATCCGTAATTGAGATTTTTTTATTTAGAAAATTAAAAGTGATTAATTTTAGAGTGTATCTATATCCTACAGCGTTTAACGAATATATACTAGTTTTTTATTAATAGATAATTATTACTGAGAACTGAACAGACCTCATTACAAATAATATATTTTTTCATTATACAATAAGATATCCCAGATCCATTTACTAATTGGAATATCTCTGCGAAAAATTAAAATTGTATAATGCAGTTTTTTTCAAATTATTATTTAGGCAATGGACCTTTATTACTTGTTTAAAAAAAAAGTCTCATAAAAAAATTAACTTCTTTTTTAAGTTATGTAAAATTTGAAGATAGTTATTTTTAAGAGTATATTTATATGAGAATTTTGATGTGTCGATCTCTTAATTTAATCAAGATTTCAATTTTTTGGAATTTTTTTTAATTATTGGAAAAAATATATTTCCGACATCATTATTATAGTGTATAATACTATACATAACTTGTGTGATACTGAAATGATATTGTAATACAATTATAATAGAATCATAATATTATTATAATATTTTTGCTATAAAATTCATAGATAATAAAGATATAATTATCTATGATAACATTGTGTAAAAAATGAGAGCATTCATGAAAGTATTGCTAGAACAAATTTTATTTACCATGATAATAAAATATTAAATTATTAAAAATAATGACGTCAGAAATATCATTTTTTGAATATTATATTGTATTATATCGCACGTATATAGTTACGATGTATAATACATAATGTATTTGTTATAAATCGTTATCAAATTTATAACAATATTATATATATATACTTAGCATAGTCCTGATATACAGGAGTGGTAGACGCAAATGGAAAAAAAAATATTTTTTTTATAATAGGATTATCTTTCTTTTATTTTTTAATAATAATATAATACACAATTCGTTCAAAAAAAAAAAATACATGTTCACAATTAATTTGTGAATATTCAATATCATATATAAAAAATTATATTATTATAAATGATGAATGTTAATTTGTAGAATAATGAAAGGACCGTGAACATCGCACAGTCTTTTCACGATCGGGATAGACAACCGAAAAGTTGTGTCTACAAGTTATTACTCTACTAAAATTTTGATTAATTTAATAATATTCTATACCTATTATTATATGGAAAAATCAAGGGTGGGCGAAATGTTATTATTTTATTTTTAACGATACCATTATACCAATAATGCTAAAAAAAATTTTGCGAGATGAATAATACATTAGTACGTAAAACGTATTTATGATTTGGGCGATGACAAAAAATATTTTTTAAAAATTTTCATTAATTTTAAAATAGTATTTATTATGAAATGGAAAAATTATGGAAGGGAAGATATTCTAGAGTCGGTTCTTTCTAGATAATAACAGCATTTAACTTGGCGGCAGAGCTTTTGTTATATTTTAAATAAAATTTTACCTTACATCATGATAGTTTAAAAAAAAATCGCAAGAATTGTTTATTATCCTTATTCCTATTACTGAAACAACACCTATTAGCTACAGTAGCATGTGCTTATTGACGTACCCAAAATATAATTATATCAAATAAATAAAAAAATAAAATAATAAATTTAAAAAAATACGCTGTATATAAAATATTCAAATATTTTATATGGTACAATTAAGGGAGAGCAGCGAAATATTATTATTTTAATATCTATTAAAGACTCTAATATTTCAGAAAACATTTTGCGAAGAGAGTATCACGTAAAAACATGTTTATGATTTGGGTGAAAATGAAAAATGTTCATTAATTTTAAAATATTCTATATTATATATATATATTCTATCTTAATTATATAGAGAAATACACGTTTTGTAATATGAGCTCTATAAATAGTTTATATAATTATATCTGTTTATGAGATTTAATAATTAAATATAGCTAGGTAATAGTATTTGCATACTGAATGAACTATATTACATTAAATCGGATACAGAAAATGAATAAACAAAAATATAATTATGCATGCTTGGTGACTAAATCAACATTATTAATTTATGCGAAATTACCTATTTAAAATCAATATTATATTTAGAATTAGATACAACCAAATAATAAATTTAAGATTAAATAAATAATTTATTATGCAAGTAGTAGTACTTTTTAAAAAAAAAAATCGATGAACCAAAAATACAAAATAAATACAATAAAATCAAAACAAATCTAGAATACTAAACGCTAGTTAGGACTTAAAGTATTTCTATATTGAATAAAAGATTATGATGAGAAAGCACGAATTATAAGAATTTAAATAATATCATGAATCAATAGCAATTATATATGTATTATATATAAGTGTAGTTTATTCTAAATAAAAAAAAATGGTACATGTCATTCAGAATTTTGTGTTATCACTTACTTTTAAAGTTACGATTTGAAGTTTAATAATTTTAATATTTTATAGTATTATATTAAATAGTTAATTATTTTTATAAAAATATTTTCACCAAATTCAGACACCTAAACCACTGGTCAACAAAGTCTTTTGTTTAGGCATTTTTATTTTTTTATATTATGAAAATAATAAACACACGAATCAATTAAAAATTCGGCAAACACTAAAATAATAAAATACAAAATATTAATTGTAAACAAATACAAAAAAAAAAAAATTGTTTTTCATAATTTATCAATATTATAGATGTATGTAACGTATATACTCTCCATATTATTATTTAGCAATACATCACTAAATATATAGTATGAAGGTGTATTACAAGCAATTTTTTTTTTGTTTCTAATTTGGTAGTCCTTTAAAATATTTCCGTGTAATAAAAACACTACCTATCCACCCCAGCTAATATATACAAGATGATCGGAATATGGTGTTAAAATAATAACGAAAATACCAGTTATGGACACAAATATATTATGTAATCCAAATAAATCCTATCATTATTTTAACGTGAAGTTCCGATCACTCTGTTATTGTGTTTTAATAATGTTATGCACGATGCTGACCCACGTTGATGAACTGTTTTCGGTAGAGTTCTCACGATGCGACCATAAACAATACCCGATGAGACGTCTTCAACACGCGTAAACACACACGACGTTCGATTAAAATATTATAATATATTATGTGACCCTCAGGTCGCGACCTCTGACCCGTAGTTGCTGTCACAAAGTTCTTGCACACACGCGTCTATATATATATATATATTATATATGTACGATGTAGCTATACGTGTAAGCCACGAGTTCAAATCATAATAATAACAACAACAACAATAATAATAATAATAATAATATTATGATGGTGTTAAACGATATAATATTATTATTCACAGGTTGTATATACAGGGTGATCATAAATTCGTTTTACAAAAACTTCATGGATTACATTCGATTATTATACGACAATGGAGACCCAGGTCTTTGTAATACGAATTTCTTATAATATAATATTAGTATTATAATTGTTGTGTAAAATATAATATTATATAATACATAGTTTTAAGCGTGTCGCTTATTATAATATATATTATATACATCCAAATAGGACGATTACAATTTGTTATTACCATTTTTTGTTGTAACACAAAATTCTGATCACTCTGTATACTTAAGGTCATGATCAGTTTAGGCTCTAAGTTTTCTTCGCGTCTTCATATCACGTGCATAGCGTCACAGCCACCGCAACGGACTGTGTGGCCGTAGAGCGCACGCGTGCTACGACGAAGACCTCATTGCACCTATATTGCTTATCTGACTATCATAATATAACCTCAGGGGCGGATCCATCCCAAGATAACGAGGGGGGGGACTATATTTTTTTGTGTAGTACGTATTATATAGGTAAACATTGAGCAAAATGTTCCTAAGTGAAATTCAATTTTTCTGATAAAACGGTGGGTGGGGTTCGCTATATTTATATAATTCGTCTATTTTTCGAGAGAGGTTCCAAAAAAGTATACAATTATAATATATTTGTAGTGTGTATAAAAATTGTATCCTTGCTATAAATGTGTTTCACATTTTTACATGCTTTTTAGTAAACATTTTTTTTTTAACATGTTTATAATAATTATATTGCCTAATGTAATTCAGATTTGCTATTGAATCGAATTTATGTTTTTTTTTCTTTTTTTTTTTTATACTCAAATAAAATATAATTAATTGAAATTAGAGAAATTAGAGATTCGTTATATTTGTCATGTGTATAGAATATTATTATAATATTATAATTACAATATCTGTGATTATTATAGTACCATAACGCAAAAGACGATCATAATGTATCGAGTAGGTTATATGACGTATTATAGTAGTCTATCATTGTTTACGTAATCGTAATCGATCGACTACGATATAATGATGTGACATGCGAATATAATTAACTAATTGTGTTAAGTATTATTTTATTTAAATTAATACCATTTGGGTACTTACTTATTATTCAAATCTTAAACACAGTGGTAATTTAAATATTTCGAATGATTACTACACAAACTACAAGATATTTTTAATGTTTGACAATAAATGTACAATACGGACATCATATAATAATATTATAATGTTGTACACAGTGCGTATCAGGAATCGGGATTTTATCACAATACAGATGCATAATAATATAGTATATAAATATATTTTATTTTATGATAATAATATTATTTATACGAATTTGTATAGTTTTTCTCGATTTTCGTGACAATACATATTTTGGAACGACCGAAACATATAAACGATCATTTTTCTTAGTATTTGACTTTTTAACAAGGTACACAGAGCTCTAGTATATGTTTAGGATTTTTTTGTGTTGATAAAAAAAATCTACGATTTATTTAAACTCTATAATTTATAAGAACTTTCGAGTTTTTAAGATCGCAAATTCTTAATAGAAGTACTTATCATTTATATATACACATTATATAATAACCATCGATGAAGCATGCACAACAATTAACAATATTTACGGTTTCGGAACTTATCGCATAGAATATTATCTAAAAATGTAATTGTAATAATTCAAATATGTGATACCAGTAGATAAATAAATATGTAGATTAATAGATTAGTAGATATGTTTAATAAACAAAAATAAGACATTTTGAAAATATATGCAAAATAAATTGTAAAACTTGCAAAACTAAAATGTTTGACGAATAAATTATTATTCAGAACTTTTCACATATTATAGTTATTAACAATCACATAAAGAATAGTTATTTTAATTAATTTTCTACATTCCTTATATTATTTTATATAGATAAATAATTTAAATTATTTCGGCATAAAATAATATAAAAATTTGGAATGTAAAAGAACATATCGATTCCATATCTCTATCAAAAAAAGGCTAGCAAAAAAATTATACAATTCAAAATTAAATAATAATAAAAAAAAAACACAGTATAGGTTATGCCTTCAATAATAACAACTTATAAGTTATTACAAATAATGTTGGATGAATATGAGTTTTCTAAGAAAAATATTAATATGTGAAATTTGAATTGCGATTTTTTATTTATAGCAATACAAAAAACATGTATATAATAGTTTAGATTTTCTAGACCATCAAATAAAATTATAAAAATTTAAACCTTATAATATAATAATATTAATGAGTGTAATAAAATGTTTTTTTAAAAATTATTTCGTAGCTACTGTCGTTTCTTTCCTCTTTTGATCGGTGTATGTTTTTGATCACCCTATATACATGTTAAAAATCGTCGGGGGATAAAGGTGTTAAAAACATGTGCCGATAATTTATCATGTATAATATATATTTAATATTCACAAATGGGTATATGATTATTACCTATTACAAATTACAATAACGAACAACAGCAGACCGTTTTATATAATATTATTATGTTATTATCATTGATCATGTTATCGTTATCGATACAGTCTTATAGTATAATATTGTCCGACGCCGCAGCGTGCGACAACCACGAGCGGTCCGCCACATGACGCCGGTCCGGCGTGCACATTCTCTGTTCCAAAATAATATAATAAAATATGGCCCACGTACGTCATATTATAACATATTATATAATAATATACTATACCGAAAAACGTAAAGATTGTCATCAAAATCTCCATCTCTCGCTCTCTCTCTCTCTCTTTCTCTCTGTACGTTTTTTTTTTTCTATTTCTGTTTTCCAGTCGTTACTTCTTTCATCCGGTCTCTATCTTTCTATCGATTTCTTTTAACCATTTTGTATAATATATATACGAGTATTATGACAGTCGCAATAATATTCTTTTTACTTATCTCTAACGCGCGCTTGTATGTCTCGAGCATTATACTGTCCACAGTCGGTGCATTGTCGTACATAGGATGGGCTTTCGACGATGACAAATGGTTTAGAATGAAAACGTTTGATAAAAAAAACAAACGTACTTACCTACGATCTTTCGTCGTACGATGTCGGCGCCACGTGTCCGCGCGTGACAACCGGAAAATAATATTATGATAATATTGAACAGATTGCGTGTCTCGTATAAAACTGTGTATCCAATATGTCCACAATATGACGAGTCGTTCGAATTAGGTTAGGTATATTATTATAAATAAGGACTGTCACCCATAAACTTTTTTTGTTGAGATTTTCAAGTCAAAAGAGCATATTTCTTTCAATGTGATGATTCATCATTGTTTTTAAATCGTAATTCACTACATTCCTTTCTCTATCACTATATCCTCTGAAATGGCGAAGTAAAATTTTCCGCCAACTTATTATTTCATATATGATATAATTCCATATATCCGATCATATTTCTCTTTGATGCATAAATCAAGATGAAGAGGATCTCTCCATATTATAGCTGATTTTATTTCGTTTTCTTGGGTTGTATGTCATGTTTCGTATGCATAAATTATGACTAGGTAGTAAGCATAGTAGGTATATTTAATAAAATTGCATTTTTGACTCCTTTAATAATATATTTATTATTTCGATATATCCAACGAAAAAGGTAGTAACTCCATTTTTTCAATTGTTCAGGAGGGAGGAGCAAAATAAAATCCAATGTTAATTTTTATTCTTTTTTTTTAATATTATTTTATTATCTTTTTGGGATAAATGGAAATACAATCATTTTCATGGTCGATAAAGAAAAATATCCTTTATCAGAATGCAGTGTTAAAAGTAGTAACTCAATAACGAAAAAAATTGAGTTACTACCTTTTTCGTTAGATTTGACACCAATAACGTAGCTGCATTTTGGCCGACTTGATTTTTGATTTTCTCGCATGTTTATCATTTATTTTATTCTACTTAGGTTATTATCCACTGAAATATTTAAAATTGTTTACTTCTTCAAACACATATTCTACAATCAACATTATCACGTTTAAAAATCAAAAGACATGGGTACATATTATATTATGTTTTGTTCTGGTTAACTGCCAGTCGCACATTTGTCATGCTTTCTATTAGTATTTCAGTTGCACATCTTATAGTTTGTTCATTTTCGCCTAATAAGTAATATTGTGCTGTGTCCTGAGTATGCTAACAATGGGTTGTTTTTTTCTACAGCCTTAGTTTTCTTTTTTTACTTCCTAATATTATTGCCTTCAGATTAATATTGAAAAGATTAAAGGGTGTTTTTTAACTGTTGCTTTAAATATCTCCATATAGCTTCTCTTTGTCATAAGTCTGATTAAATTACGAAAAAAAAAAAAAACAACAGTAAATGGTCCTTGACAAATGCATAATGATTTTCCTTGATCTATTTGATTGTAAATATGCGGATAACTGTTAACTTATTGGTCATGATATTACATTGGTAGCTTTTTATATTATAAGCTATATATTATGAGCATTTCTATTACCGCAATGGGTACAAATCGTGACGCCTCGTATATGGTGTACGATCTCGTCTGACGATGTATTCTCCTGGTTGTAATGGACAATTTAACGTGTTATTTACGGTCTTTATCCGCGGGCTAGTCGTCGTATGTATAGATTGGACGACTTAAAAACGGTTCGGAACGAAGAAATAGGACGTACTACAGTGTACAGGTATAAAGTGATGAGGAGGAGACCTGATAACCAAATAAATAATAGTACCTAATAAAAAACCGTTCGGCTGTATAAACAGTCGGCGAACGCGTGCGCTGCTGTTCATATAGGTCCGACAATCATTTATACGTTTTATCACGGCCAATTAGAGATCTCTTTATATTATTATTGTAACCGACAACTTAATATACAAACGGGTAAAAAAATGTTATTATTATTATTAAATATCGGAATGCCGACCGACGAATTTTATACAGCTCCTGCCGGCCATAAAATATAAACGGGAAAAACGAATAGAAGTATAAATATTTAGAAAAAAAAAAAAAAAAAAATGATATATTATTATCGTGACTCGAGATTTTCGATCGACTATTGTCGAAGCCGTGAAAATGGATTAGCTTTTTGTTACATTATGCGGTTCATTCCCCTGTCGACGCGACTCGCGTGCGACCGTTTTGTATAATATTATATTATGTTTGGCCGCGTAATTTTTCCAAGTACAAAACATTATATATATTTAGTCCTCTATCCCATAAGAATAGAAACCCGCTGACAGACGTTAATGAATAATAAAAAATAAAAAAAATTAAACGGTTGTGATATATATAAAAAATATACAGTCACGATAAAACGATTCGACAAATATTACACACACTCATCATCGACAGCGGCGGCGGTGGCTTTTGGCGTTTCAGAATAACAATCGGTCTATATAAACTCTGTTGTATTATCCACTGACCGCGATGAAGTATATTTATATTATACGTGTATAGGTACGCGTGTGAATGTGTTTAGTAAAAATAATAATAATATTGACAATGTAATATAAACAAACAAAAATTAAGCGGTGACCACTTATACCGCGTTTACGTTTTAGGAGTTCGCGAGAGGGGGACGAGAAGTGACTCTCTTTGATCGCTTGCAGCGCGATATATTGGGTATAAAGTATAACGTACTTTATGTACAATGTGGTTCACCAAACGTGTCAACCAAACTTGTTTAGTTTTAATTATGCATTTTTTTTTTTCATTTTAAGTATCTAAATATAATAATTATATTTACCATTACTTATATTTTGTGTATAATTTTTATTTGTATCTATTTCTATGTATAACAAAAAATGATAGAGATAGTGAGGACGTAACTGCTATCGAAGGCGAGAAAACAATATTGAGCAAACAAATATTTTAAAAAAAGAATACATTCTGAACAATATATGTAGAGTTACCTATCCTATTTTACCTTATAGTAGTCATCATAGATCACAAAGGAAAGGGTAAAACAATACATTATTAAACACTTAATTATAATTATAAATTCAAGTTTTAACTGTAGGACGAAGAACGTATAAAATATAAACCATACACGTATTAATAGTATGTATTATATACCATCTAAGATAATATAAATTATTATACATGAGACATGATTAAATAAATTTATAAAAAATCAATTTAATATTTATTATACAACGATTATAGTAACGACATAGTCAGATTAAAACGACAATGTTTTTTTTTTTTTTTTATTGTATATTTTGAAATATAACAATCTTTTTTTACATTCGTATTATATAGTCTTACAATATAATGACATCTTTATAATTAAGAGTTAACTATAAAGATAAAAATTAAAATTAAAGATCCATTAGGTATATAGATAGGCAAAGTAAATTTAAAAAATGGGTCAAGGTATAATATAATATTTGATAACTATATTGTCTTCATCGTTTGTATTGTAATATTAAAAACGAAATATAAATAATAATATAAATACATTTTACTATTATTTATGAAAATTAAATAACCTTAATAACTACATAATTAACAAGTATAAAAAATATAAAAAATAACAATTAGTAACATGTTAAATTATGCTTGGTGATAAATTTAAATTATATTTAATATATAAGTTAGTTATATATGTTATATTAAATTACATACCTACGTTTGAAACTTATTTCAAACTGTCGTCTGTAGAATCTGTTTAGTGTTAACACTGATAACTAGAAAGCGGATTTTTAGGTTTTTACATATTTTTATTGATTCTATGTATTTTAATGGGAGTTAGAAATGTGGACGATTTGTTGATCATAGAATTCATAGATAAAAAATTATTTTGTATATTTGTGCATATTTTGAAAGTTAGAGAATATTTTAGTTCATTTCATATAAAATATAATATTTTCCATGCTTATTTATAAATTTGTATTAATTTTAAGTGACATTGTTTAAAAATAATTAAATTTGATATTATATATAGAAATAGTATGTATTAATATTATTAATAAATTCAAAATTTAAGATTATATTTTATTAAATTTGTATTTTATTTCATCTATGCAAAATGTATAACTCAATATGAGTAAAAACTATTTGTTGTTCACATATGTTTTCGGTACAATTTATTTTGCATATTGGAGAATATTTTCAGGTTAAAGAATATTTTGAGCATATTTTATGGTTTTATTAGTGCATATTAGCATCATATTTTGAATTTTTAAAAACTTTAAAATCCGCTTTCCACTGATAACTAATACTATTATATAACGAAGTAACAAAATTTGCCTAAACATAACTAATTAGTTGGTCAAAAATAAAATACTATTAAAACAAGGTTATTGCATACATTTAAAATACAAATGCTAAAAAAAACGAAAAAACGATGTTGTTTATATGACATTTTTAAAAATTATTATAGTCAAACGTATAAATAAACCAACTGTCGGCAATGTCGACAATAAAACAAATATTTATTATGATCCTGAATTTGTCATATAACCTTAAATTTGTAAAGATATTCTAGACTTTAAATTCAAAGTATTTGGGATCTATTATATACGGATTCAAGTCTTAATCAATGTCCAAAATATATTTTAAACTTTGAATGTTATTTAATTGTTCAAATTTCAAATCAAGAGTCGAAATAGTTTTTAAGTCAATAGTTTAACCACAGACAAATTAATAATTTATTAATTTATAGATCCGTTTCGATTGTTTCGAAATAATCAAAACCAATCTAAATATTATTTATATATGTAACTATTAGTTATTGATATTTGCTATACGTAGTTATAATTTATGTTGGAACAGCATTTTAGAGTAGATATAATACGTATACAGTACATCATATATACACGATAATATAGGTATATTACGTTATTATTACTTATACTTATAACTACATACGCTTATGTAGAAATAGTGTTATAATTCTACATCGTTTCTTAGGAAGACGTACTATATTCTTAGACGGGGCGAAAAAACACCTGCCGAAATTAAATAACGATATATCCAGACGGACGGACAGACGGACAAACGACGAGTGAGGTGAAAACACGGTTGAAAAATAATTGGAATCAATATAATATAACATAATATATTCCTTTTTAGACGCGCCGACCGCCGTCGCAATAGGAATGAGACAATACGCAATTCCGCAAAACCGCAATTCGTAATACAATAACGATAGTATTAAATAACAACAATAACATTTAATAACTGGCCACAAGAATTTAAAATGACCGAGACTAAAAGTGAAAAGAAGACATTATCTATACGTTATATAGACGATGTCGAGACGCGTTTATGATATATTATGATAATATATCTACATAATGCGCCTAAAATACTTTCTCGGCAACTAAAATGATGATCTAACAATTATATTAAAAATTAAATACGTATTATAGGTATCGGGTAGATATCATTTATTATTATAAAGTGGAATTGGTTATAAGTATTGTAGATTACAGATAATTTGAAAATTCTAAAATTCGATCTCCAACCAGGCCCGGATTGGCTTGGTAAGTTACCGAGGAAATCTCGGTGGGCCGGTAGAAAAATTCATAGGAAATGAGTTGAAAATAATAAAAAAATGAGATATTAATATTACACTCCAATTGTATTGTATTTCAAAATAAAATTTGATAGAAATACTGTAAACAATTTAGTTATATATACGTTTGAATGATAAAATTATAAAATATGGGACAGTAAAATATTGATATCTCGGTGAGCCATATTTACCCAATCCGGTCCTGTCTACAACTATCTATTTGAAATGTATTTCATATTATTGGAGTGATACGAGGACAGGGCCTAACGCAGGTATAGAAATCAGCATCCTGTAGTCTCATTTTTAAAACCTCGTGATTTTTGTTAATATATATTATATTACATATACCTAATTTATAACTTTCATTATAAATGTTTAATATATTTATATTTCACATTCGTAGAAGTTTTTGAATATTCTTTTAATTAAGACATTATGATAAAATTATAATAAAAGAAAATCCTGAAAAATTATAAAACGTCCTTTATTGATTGTTGCGGTGTCCATCATTACTATAGTTTAATAATATCTATTATAAGATAAAAACTGTTCACTTGATAAAAGTACATCATCCGTATTGTGTATAATAATAATTATGATTATAAAACTATTATTACATCATAATTATCGGCAATATCCGCACGTTGGACGTCGATACTCTTAAAATATGAACATTTCCCTTGGAAAATATAATACTTTTATGATCATAACGTATCCGAAAACTCGTTTTTAATGAAAACCAACAGAAATTTTAACGGTAATAATAATGATATTATGGCAATATAATCATCGTGCAATGACTATGCGACGATCGGTGTCGGCCGGCCAGTTGTGTGCAACACGCGGTGACGAACGAGCGAGTGATGTATATTATAATAATAATAATAATAATATCCTATAATATAGCTTCGTCGTCGAAAGGAAATGACACTGCGTTTTATCATTACTATCGTTATTATCATTATTATATGTATTTTACTCCTTCTGCGCTTCGCGTGAACTCCTTTTCGTCCGAGTTACACGGCAGACTGAAGCGGACATATATTATTATTATATCACACATTGTTACTGCCTTCGCGCGAACACAATAGACTATGATATATATATATTATATGTCCGAAGTATAAATAATTTAACATATGATAATGTTCTTACAATAATATATATATTATATTTGATTAATAAACATAAACGGTTGATTCGCTTCCAAATGGTCATTAGCAGCAGAGTTTGGGACAAACTTTAAAGTTTAGGCAACTGATATTTTACATCACACTTCATTTGAAAGTCAATTGTATACTAAATATGATAATATGATATAATTCTAATCAAATGTATGTGATAATAAAGTCTTTATGTTTAGTTTAAAATGTTTAAATAAGTAAGTATACTTGTCATATACCTAATTATGGCCTACGATAATGTGGTCTCAAATCTGCAGTAGAATTTCTTAATTTGACCGTTTGATGGTATAATTTTTCACATCAAGTTTAAATATTATTAAAATAAAAATAAATATAAAAATGTATCAAACATCATATTCATATAAATAAATAAAGTGATACTTATATTTACATATAGCTAACAACATATATTTAAATCATTGATTAGAAGTAGGTGAGCAGGTAATAAAACATTTTAAAAAGTTTGTGCTACGTTATAATTTATAATGTTTATAAGTAGATTTATAATAAATATAATGTTGACTTTTCTAGGAACAATAAACATTTTTTATTACACTAACATAAATTATTATAATAATATATATTACTACAATTATGTAAAAGAAATGAAATGAAATAGAAGTTAAACATTAAAGTTAAAACAACTGAAATTTTGATCCTTGATGGGACTTTTGTTTATTCTCCCCTATATAATATCGAGTAATAAAGATATTATACGTAGATACCTACTTCCCTACGCCTCAAAGACAGTCTTAGAGTAACTTTCAACAATAAAATAATCCCTATAGTAAACTCTATCTAGATTTTCATCTTAATAAACGTCTAACATTAGCTACTCACATTAAAATCAAAAAAATATCATTTAAATTAAAATCACATAGCTTAAGATATCTTTTCCGTTCAAAAATATGTCTTGAAAACAAAATTCTTCTCTACTTATTCGTTCAAACGTCCTACAAATATGATTAAATATACTTTATCCCACAAATAACTTATTCGTTTTACAATGATCCAAATCCGAAATTCGACTTTAATTTCAAAACTTAATTTATTCCTATATTTCAATCAATAAATCTCCGTTTACTAACCAACGCTCTGAGGTATGTCAGTAACCGTATTCTTCACAGTAACCTAAATATTCGAAATCCTTCCTGTTCTATCCTAACTTACTATAAAAAAAATTCATATTAACACCATCGCAAATCTACTAACAGTTAACTTTTCTTTTCTTACTCTCCTTCACAATCTTCCTAGTCATTTAAAACGTAATTATCATTATTATAAGATCTATTAAATTAATAACTTTTATAAGCTTTTTAAGTTAGTTAAAACAGTGTCACTGGACAGGGTGTCCATCATGACATCCATTTATTTTGTATATACGAAATATATCTATCTCGTATATCTAATTTACTTATTGTTTTATTTTAATTACAGATTGTAAATATACTTAAATAATAAAAAAAAGGTATCTACTTATGATAACCATTCTTTTTATGAGATCCATACAAATAGGTATACATTCAAACAATTAATAATCTAATAGTTGAACGTACTTACCTAGTACGAGTATAAATAAACATTGTGTGTAGATAATATATTAAAATATTTCTCATAACCTCATTGGTAATAATAGAATTCGTTTAATAACAAGATATTATCTTCTTCTTCACCTTACCTCCCAACTATATGGTGTCGGCGTTTAATTACAAGAAATAATATTATCGTATATTATATTAAAGAATTAAATTGTAAAATACACATACCTATATTTTGGTCTTCTGTAGTTGTGTTTTTTTTTATATATATAGGTACATAATAACTGTATAAGTTTATTTTCTCCAATACATTTCATTTGAAGTAGTTGCTCTTCAACATTTTTACGTTTTTACGTTTTAACAAAATTGAATAACATAATATTATACTGGATATGGGAATTAAATATTTATTATTCACAAAAAGGGTGGTAGTTAAGAGTAACTTTTTTCTTATTTTTTTTTTTTTCAATGTAACGAATCTAGTTGAAAGTAATTAAATTACTGTCATATGTATATAGTTATAAAACCATCTAACATTATTATATATAAACTACATACGTAGGTAATTCGCCGAAAAAAGTCAACACGGCGTTTTTTTAGGGTTTAAAAGTAAAACGTTTTGTTTGTGTATAACAAACAGTCAAATATCAAAACAAGTGCGTGTCATATATCAATCTATCATCTATATGCATATTATAAAATTGCGTGTAGGTACGTACTGTGTATATTTTCGTTCAAGTCGTATCGATAATATGAGTTGGCGAGTTGCTACTTCTAATGTTCGGTACTTTGTATTTATTTATACCTCTGATGACAGTTGAATAAATGTATATGAATAATATAATATAATCGAAATTTTTAACGTAAATCGTCAATCTACGTCTTCGTATAACTTATAAGAAACTATGGTGGACTTTACGCTACGTTCAAAAAGTATATTTCGACAATTATATTTTTATAAACGCCGGAAAAATGATAATAAAAACGAATTATTATCAATATTTTTTATTCCAACTTCCAAATGTATTATGTATATAAATTCATTGACAGGTATGTAAAAAATTAAGTAGTTATATTTGTAATATGAGGGCAACGGCGGGATGTAATCATCCCGACATTAACGGGCGGAAACTTACGAGACAGCTATGCCCTAGCAAGGGTTCATTGGTTCAAACTCCCAATGAAAATATTTTTAAAAATAAAATGTAACAAAATTATAAATGATATCATATTATATCAAATTATATATTATATTTTTGTTTAGCTTTTTATGTTTTATTTCTTTTAGTCAAACTAAATAATCAAAACCGCCTAAAATTTTTTTCTGACTACGGCCTTGAAGACAGCCTATTAAAAAATAATATACCTAGTAAATTTGTACGTGAATTTGTCTCATTAAATTAATGTATAATTTTCTAAATTTATGACAACATTTTAATTAAAAATCTATTTCGAAAATTAGTAGTATGAAATTATGTTTATGGGAGCGCTATAGAATATCCGCAGCCCGCCCTGTCATAATATGCGGCCCGCATATTGTATGTTTTCTATTCTGATAAAATTATATCGGCTAAGCCATCGCTATCGAAAATATACGTTTAGATAAATTAAATTATCTACCTAATGTTAACTGCAGTTGTCTGTTAGTTCGTAATCGATTGTGGAACGAGTATAATACTCATTTTTGTGTAAAAGTCTTTGTAATATTTGTGTAATATGTCGGTCAAACGTAAAATCTCGGATGAAAGTCGCGTTTTTCAAGAAAAATGGTCTAATAACTATTTTTCCATTCAAGTTAAAGAAAAGGCAATATGTTTAATTTGTCAAGAATCGATTGCAGTGATGAAAGAGTACAATTTAAAACGACATTATAGTACTAAATGTGCAGCAAAATATGACATTTATCAGGACAAATTCGAATTGACAAATTTGAATTCTTAATGAAAAATATAAAAGGTCAGTCTTCACAATTAATTAGAGGTCATAAAGACTCAGAAGATAGTGTCAAAGCTAGTTACATAATAGCATAAAAAATTGCTTTAAAATCAAAGCCGTTCACTGATGGTGAATTTATAAAAGAGTGCATGGAAGCGGCCTCTGAAATTTTATGTCCAGCTCAAAAATAACTTTTTGCCAAATTGAGTTTATCAGATGTAACTTTAGCAAGGTGTATAGAAGAACTAGGAACTGATATCGAGAGTACCCTAAAAGAACGAATTTCTAAATTTATTTTTTATTCGCTGGCCATTGACGAAAGTACAGATTTGTCAGATACTGCTCAATTAGCAATTTTTATTCGGAGTATCGATTTTAATTTTAAAATCACTGAAGAATTAGTCGCACTTTTTCCAATGAAAGGTACAACAAAAAGTCTTAATATTTTTAATGCATTAAAATCGACACTTAACCGTTTTGACATCAAATTAAACAAATGAGTTGAATTTGCGCTTGCAACGTCAGAATCAATTAATTCAAAATTTATTTGACCATATTAAATCTTTCGAAAATAAACTTCTGCTGTGGGAAATCCAGTTAAAAAAAAAATAACACAACTCACTTCCCATGTTTGTCAAAATAAAATGTTACTTCAACGGAAAAATACGTAGAAGCAATTTCTGATTTAAAACTCCAGTTCGATTCGAGGTTCTTAGATTTCAAAGCTAATGAAAATTTTTTAACTTGTTTTCAATTCCATTTTTATTATCAGTTGAAGATGTCCCAGAAAATATGCAAATAGAGATCATTGATTTACAAAACAATAAAATATTAAAAGAAAAGTACAATAATGTTGAACTTTCAATTTTTTATTCGAAATATATAGATGCAGAGACATATCCTAATCTTCGACACAATGCATTAAGAATAATGTTTCTTTTTGGTAGTACATATACTTGTGAACATATTTTTTCACGAATGAAAATCGTCAAATCGAAAACCAGAACTCGGTTAACTGACATTCACTTGGAAAATTCACTCAGAATCACGTCGTCTCAAATCCAACCAAATATAGACAAATTTGTACGTGAAAAACAATGTCAGTTATCACACTAAAAATAGTAATTAAAAAAAAAATGTTTATCTATATTCTATATATGTTTAAATTATAACAATAATTTGTAATCACTAAATATATTGTAATAATAAAACTGAATTTTTGTATAAAATACATGTTTTTACTACGAATACGGCCCGCAAGATTATTAAAAAATAATACGTGGCCCGTTGCATAAAAAGATTGAAGACCCCTGATCTACAGCGTATTATCGCTAATTGAAGACAGTTTAGAAGTCAGCGTGCCGTTAATAAATGTAAGTTCCATTTAATGAAATCATTTTTATATAAATAAAACACACTTTCGTGTAAGTAAATCTTTTTAATTTGTGCGCAACGCGCAAACTATGGCATTATCATGATAGAAAATTAAATACATACACATTCTTAGCCCTTTGAAAATTATTGTAAAATTCTGTCTACGGTCATAGTTATGCATTACGTATATACGAGAAATAATACATTTATAATGTATTAAATATGTAAATAAAAAATAAGTATTACTTAACTTACCTTATTTAGGTAAAAACTAAAAATAAGCATTTTTTATGTAATAAGTGGCTCACATTTTTAAGGGAATAATGTAAATACAATTATTGTAATAGCAAAGCCTCCTTAAACCTTTGATTTAACATGGTGCATATATTTTAAAAGAATAAAAACAATCACTGCACTGGTAGTTAAATTAATTAAATATTTATTTAAATGAAATGTTATGAAACAAGTAAATAAACTTTAAAACAATAAATTCAAAATAAAACGAAATATTAGGTATTGATCTCCTTATAGGGCGATGTAGAGGATGAAGTGGAGAATTATGT